>JALPQD010000251.1:3134768-3392920 GCA_023101885.1 Typhlomys cinereus
AATTGTATTTTTGTAACCGGCACAGTTAGGCACTCAGTAAATATTTGTTTAATGATGAATGAATGTTATGAGACTCAAGTCAGATAATGGACATGGAAGTGTTTTTTTAGCTATAAATCCCCCTGTATGAAAGGCTACACACAATGCTCTGATATTATGATTGCCTCATAAACAAAACTTTTAAATGTCCATGAGTGTGACAAATTTTAGAAATCCTGCCTCCAACAGAAACAAACTCCAGATGTTTTCTTTCTTCTTCCTCCTTTTGATATTTGAAGTTGGTATTATTTAATAATGGAATTAAGGTCAATGAAATACTACAGAAAACTAAATTTAAGTAAAATGTAACAATTTTTTTTCTAACAATGATTTTTCAAATTATCTAAGGCTATTTCACTGGCTCTGTTTATTTGGTTTTTGTAGTAAAACATTTAAATCCTTTCTCATTTAGTTTGTGCATTTTCAATAGCTATTTTCTTTGTGGTTGCCATGGGGATTGCATTTAAACTCTTTAATTTATATTTAGTTGGAACTTAAAATGGCTTAACCTCAGCAACATATAAAAACTCCACCTTGGGGGCTGGAGAGGTGGCTCAGGGGTTAAGCTTCCGCCTTGCAGGCGGAAGGTCCTGAGTTCGGATCCCAGATCCCACGTATAGACGCCAGGCGGAAGCGGGCGGCCTGCACTTCTGGTCCTGGTAGGGCGGAGCCTGTGAATCCCGGGGCAGAAGGAGGTGGAGGCGTCCATGGTGGTTCGCGAATTCGTCCGTGGTTCTACACACACACACACACATACACATACACGGACACACACACACACACACACACACACACACACACACGCGCGCGCGCGCGCGCACATACGCACGTGCACCTACACGCACATATGCACACAGTTGAATAAAAAAAAAAAACTCCACCTTTACAGCTCCATTTGCACCTTGTTCAGTGATGGTTTAAAATATTTATTAGTACATATTCATTACACAAACTAATGAATTTCAAAATGGCAGTTTTTGCTTGGCATATTCTCCCACAATTACTTTCTCCTATTCTCTTCTTTTTGCTGGTTCCCTTCCTTTTCTTTAATACCTTATCTACCTTCAAATATATGTGTATGTATATATCTATGGATCATAAAGGAGAAAAATATATTAAGGCTTTAAAAGTTATATTAATATATATTCTATATTGCATACATATACATATATATTCTAGATTGTATATATGAAAGATAGCATGTAACATATGTCTTTCTGAGCACAACTTATTTTACTTAATGTGATAATATACAGTTTTATCCATTTTCCTGAAAACAACATTTCATTCCTCTCAAGATGCATATGCACAAACCATGCATACATGTGGTATATATCACATTTTCCTTTTCTGTCTGTCAATGAACATCTAGGCTTATTCATAACTTGGTTATTGTGATTAATATTACAATATACATGGATGAGCAGGTTTCTCTGTAGTAGGCAGACTCAAAGTCCTTTGGGCATATTCCCAAGGTAGGTAGAGGTGGATCATAGGGAAGTTCTATTTTTAGCTTGTTGAGGAATACATGATTGAACCAGTTTGAATCTTCACCAAGAGTGTGAAAAGATTGCTTTTCCTGATATCTTCAACAATATTTGTTGTCATTTGTTTTCTTGACAATAGTCCTTCTCCATGTGGTAAGATAGTATCATTTGCCAATGGATATAAAGCTTTTTATAAAACATTCATTGAACATTTGTACTTCATCTTTTAAGAATCACCCATTTCATTTGAAACAAAAGCAAACTGTCATATTAATACCATTTTGAGTTCTTTAATATTTGATACTACTTTCTTATTGGATGTATAGCTATCAAAGTATTATTTCTGCAGGTGATCTCATTGCTTCATCTGTTGTGCAGAAGCTTTCTAATTGTGTACAATTCTGTTTGTCAATTCTTGCATTTACTAATCTGTTGGAATCTTCAGAATGTCCTTGCCTATGCTGTTCTTTGGAAGCATTTCCTTGTGTCTTATAAAAGCTTCCATGTTTCAGGTCTTATATTCAGGTCTTTGATCCATTTTGAATTGATTTTTATACAGGATGGGAGATACAGCTCTATTTCCATGCTTCCTGTAGAGATCCAGTTTTCCTCACACCATTTATTGAAAGAGTTTTTTTTGGAGAATGTATAGTTTTGAACCTTTACCAAAAATCAGGTAGTCGTAACTATGTGAATTTATTTCTGCACTTTTTAGTCTATTGCATTGGTCTACATGTCTGTTTGGTGTCTACACTTGGTTGTTTTGTTTACTGTGGCTCCGTACTATAAATTGAAGTAAAGTTTTTCTGCTTAGGAATGCTTTGGCTATTTAAAATGGAGTTTCAGTTTGTTTTTGTTTTTTTTAAATTTGTGCTTCCCTATGAATTTTAGAACTGTTTCTTTTTTTGGGTGTGTGAAGAATGACATTGGAATTTCACTGAAACTGTAAATTACTCTCTATTTGCAGCCATTTTCACAATATTAATTCTGCTGACCATATGTTTTCTGGGGGAGTCTCTAACATCTCTCTTATGTTCAAGACCACATCATCTGTAAATATGCAATTTGACTTATTCCTTTTCCTTATTCCTCTCCAATCTATATCCTCTTTATTTCTTTGTTTTACTTCACTGCTCTGGCTAAGACTTCAGGTACTTTATTGAATAAGAGCAGAGACAGCGGACATGCTTGTGTAGCTACTGGTCTTAAAAGAAATGTCAGCATTTTCATATTTGGTATACAGTTTTATGAGGTCTGTTGTATACAGCCTTTGTCATGTTGTGGCATGTTCTTTCTATTTCCAGTTTCTTCAGGGATTTTATCACCAAGAGATGCTAAATTTTATAAAGGCTTTTTCTATACCCGTTGAGTATGTGATTTCTGTCCTTGAGTCTGTTTGCGTGCTTCATTATATTTATTGATTTGCATGTGTTGACCCACTCTTGAATCCCTGGTTGTTTGAGCTTTCTAATGTATTACTTCATTCAATTTGCAATTATGATATTGAGAATTTTGGTATCTAAGTCCATCAGGAAAATTATTCTGCATCTTTCTCAGTTGTTGTGACCTTTTCTGGCTTCAGTATCAGGGTATTACTGGTTTTAAAACGTGAGTTTGTTCACATTACTTCTCTTTCTACTTTATGGAATTACCAGCTGGATTTTGCATAATATTTTGTATTTCCATACGGTTGGGATGAATACGTCTTTTGAGTGCTTTTTCCTTTTTCCTACTCTTTTGACTGTTTATTTTGTATTGTGTAGGCCTTCTTAGTGGTGATCTTTTCTTGGGCTTAATTTTTGTTTTTATCTCCATTTAGCGGAGAAGCAGGCAGCAGTAATAACAAATGAGCTGACGATATACCAAGTAGCAGTAAAACGCAGCTCCCCACTCCCTCCCCCCCCCAAAAAACAACAGTGAGTATTAGTAAGATGGCTCAGTGGATAAAGCCACCTGTGTGCAAACCTGGTAACTTGAACTCAAGTTCTGGAAGCTACGTGATGGAAGGGGAGAACAACTTGCCAAAGTTGTCTTTTGACCTTCACATCAAATAAATAAATAAATAACAAATAAAAAATGTTTTAAAAAATAGTTGAGGACTTTGTACCTCCAATGATGTTAGAAAGCAAAGGAGGCGTCAACTTTCTTCAGTGGTGTAGCCACTGATAAGTTGCCTGCTTTCTAGTAACTGTATACACACACGCACGCATGCACGCATGCACACATGCACACACGTGCGCGCACATGCTAATGCCATTAGCTATTATTAAAACTCAATGGGATTCCCGTACATATACACAGACCTATCTATCTATCTATCTATCTATCTATCTACACAGAGATACATATATACTCACATACAGATGCATATACATGTTATAACAGGTAGGAGAGGACTTGTTAGAAAGAGAAAGCCTTTAGTAGGAGAAGATGGGATGAGAAAAGGTAACATGAGGTGATAGTGACTGAAACTTATTATATATATATATATGAAACTCTCAAAGGATCAAAAAGAAATTGGGACTGGAGAGATTGAACAGGGACTTAAGTCTTTGCCTTGAAAGAAGAAGGACCTGAGTTTGGATCGCAGATCCTACATACAAATGCCAGCAGCCTGTATTTCCAGCTTTGGAAGGCAGAGTCTGGGAAACCCCAGAGCAAAGGGTAAAATAAAGAGGTAGTGCAATCCAGGATGATTTCCAATGTCACTTGGGTCTCCACAGGCACATACACAGTGCCTTTTTCTACACACATACACACAAAAATCAATTTAAAAAGTGAAAAAAGGAAAAGAACTCTGATAGGAAATAGCAAAGAATTAAAGCTGAATATGTTAACAATTAAGAAATAAACAAAGGAGGGAAGGTAAAAAGGGGGAAGAGCATAAAGTATGGATGAAAGGAAAAGTATACATATTAAAAAGATGAGAAATAGTAGAACAAGATGGAATAGGCAAAGGAAAAGAGAAAATCATAAAACAGAATTGAACAGGGAAAATATTAAATAAAAGAATTAAAAAATAGAAAGGAATAATAAAATGAATTTAAAAATAGTGAAATGGCAATGTTGCAGTCCACCTGCATGGTTGCTGATAAATGACTATCAAATGGCTTAAGAGAGCAAGGGATTTATTTCCTTATGACAGTCTGGTTACAGTTCTCAGTCCAGCTTGATGGGAGAGTTCACACCATCACCAGGGCCGAGGGAACTGGCCACACCATCTCTACTTAATGGCTGAGAGAGGGATGATCCTTACTTGCCAGACCAGCATGTCTGGCCAAGTGAACAGAAGGATGCCAACTTCCTCAACTAACTCTCAGTATTTTATTCGCCTGTTCAGGGCCTAGTCCCACTTGCCATGGGCTGGGCCTTCCCCATCAACTAGACAATCTCCTGCAGGTTTGCTCTGGGCTTAACCCAACCACATATTCTCCACAAATGTGCCCAGAGCTCAAACTCTCAACAGTCAAGTTGATGCCTGTGCCTAACCATGACAGACAATAAGTATGAATTCCTTGTGTGGGAGAATGTGGGTCTCCCACTCGCCATGCTGTCTTATGCAGATCACTTTACAAAGGTGAAGGCACTGCTTGCTTTTGCTGGTATTCACGCAGGTTAGAGCGGGCAGGACAGCACCCAGTCAGTCTGTTTTCCCTGCTGAACTGAATTCCTGTGCAGGAGTGGCCCTTAAGTTATCCCCTGACCACACCGTCTGCATGGGGTGCCCCATGAATTCAATAACCACCTCACGAGCTTCCCTCTTATGCAGACCAATCATACTTTCCACCTCCATCTTTCAACGTCAAAGACTCTGAGAGCGCAGACACTACATGCACTTGGATTTGCTTCCCCTTACCTCCCCACCTCCTGGATTCCAGGCTGCTCTGCGCAGAGTCCAGGCAAGGTCATCTCCCACCTGGGTTTTCTACAGTTCCCACCATCGGAGTAGCTGCTCACTTGGCTGGTGTCAGGAGGGGGGGAGGTGTAACAGCTCTGAATTTTCTACTCTCCACATCAGAGTGGTTTGGTTGTGGGGCTCTCGAAATCAGCTTCCTCCTCCCTTTCAGTGATGGATACCATGAAATGACATCTTGATACAGTATGTGCCCTAACCATAAACTAATAATTCCTTTTCAATGCATCAGTCTCTTAAATTATGTAGAAGACAAAAATTGGAGTCACAAATCAAATTTCCAATAACCCTAGCTGTTATGTAGGTACTTCTGTTTATCCTTATTAAATCTTTATTTCTTTCTATGGCTTGCAGTTACCGTCTCCCCTTCACTTTGCCCTGGAGGATTCTCGTGTGCATGTCGTACAGGGACTATGGCAGTGACCTTCAGTTTTCTTTATCTAAGAACCTCTTCATTTTTGCCTTACTTCTGAAAGACAGTTTTGTTGGATACAAAATTCTTGGTTGCAGGGTTTTGTGGCCACTTTGCCTTGCAGAGTGAATTTATCTGCTTTCTGGCACATGGCGTTTCTCAGGAGAAATCTGTTGTTGACGTCGTTCTTTGTGTGCGTGACAAGTGTTTTCTTCATAACTGCTCTAGAGGTTTCCTCATCATCCTGTGCATTCCACGGGCTCTGTCCACGCTTCTCCAGGCTTTTTTCTTTCTGTTCTTCAGCTGTAACAATTTGCATTGCACTATCCTGAAGCTTGCACGTCTCTCATTGGTCCACTCAAATCTGCCTTTGAATATTTCTATTGCTTTTTCCACTTCAGTTATCATTCGTGCCTGCCCCACAGGCTTCTCGTCTCTCTTTTTTAAGTGGGTTGATTCTTTTTACTGACACTTCTGTTTATTCGTGCATCTTTTTTTTTAACTGTCTCTCTGCATTCTTTAGCTCTCTGAGCATCTTGAACACAATTTATTTCTACTCTACTATCCTTGCAATGCTTTCCTTTATATGGGCCATTCATTCTTATTTCTGCATGTATTTTGTGATTTTTTTTGTTGCCATTGTTGAAATCAGATTCTCCTTCTTTTCCAGAGTCTGCAGTTGTTTGTTTATTTATTGAGAGAGAAAGGAAGATGGTGAAGGCACACGTGCATGCCATGGGGCCATCCATGTCAGAAAGCAACTTTTGGAAGTCAGTGATCTCCTTTTACCATATGGGCTTCTGGAAATGGAGCACAGTCTCTGGGTTTGTGAACAGGTCTTAGCTACTGGGTTATCCTTTCTGGTCCCTGTTTTGTGTTTTGGATTAATGTAAGCTACCTCTCTGGATCAAAGATCAACATGATGTGTAAACTTATGGTCTTTTTTTTTTTCTGAACCTGTGTCTTTCCATGAATGTACAGAATCACCTTTTAACTTTCCTCATCTATACAGTGGACCTTTGAGAACCTGTTCTTTCATTTTTCCCAGAAGGGGAGAGAGAAATAGAAAAGAGCTGGGAGGTAGAGCACTGGCCCTTTAAATGCTTGAAAATCACTTCAGCCAGAGGAGGCAGAGTTTTCAGTAATGTTGGGAAGATTGGCTCCCAGCCTATCTTGCACCTTCTCTTGTGGAAGAAGAATTAACTCTCTGCAACAAAAAAAAAAAAATCCCTAATAGTTTGGGTTCAGGCTCTTTGTTACCTACTCTGCCTCCTGCCACAGATGGGTATGACTATCTAGACAGGGAAGGAGGTGAAGCATGGGTAGCTACTTCTAAGTGTTCAAACTGACCAAAGCTGATATGTGTCTACTTTCCAAACGTTCACCTGAAAGCTTCAAGCCTTCGACAAGGGTCCAGAATTCCACAATAGCTATGTCAGGCAGATTCTACCAGTGTGTTAGCATATTTTTTTTCAGGTGAAGAGATAGATTCTCGCTGCTTCCTATTCTGCCACCTTCCCTGGAATCTTGCTGAGCTGAAATGCAGTAAGAAGGTGTGAATAGAATAGAACTAAAACCAAAGAGGCTCAGACCTAACCATATCAATGACTATATTATTAGTGCAACGCTCCAGTTACAGAGATTTCTTACTGGACAAAAAAACAAAGTGAGTATGTGCTACATACAACTGATTTTTTTAAATGCAAAGACACAAATAATCACCAAGTGGGCCATTAAGAGAAAAAAAGCATAAATCATTAATGTCAGGATTGATGGACAGTCAACAATGGGCAGGATATCAAAAGACCATATGTATCTACTATGTTCACACTGAAGGCCTGAAGCCTCCCTCAGCATCCTTACTGTCTAAACTTCCACTCAAAATTATTAGTTTCCACCAGCCATAGATTGTGCCAGATGGTTCCTATATGTAGCCTGTGGTCCTCTTGTATAGACGCTTTCGTGGTTGTTGTTTATATTTTGTAAATGTGGAAATTGAGCTTACAAAGGATAGCGGATTCATCCTAAGTCCCATAGCTTGTTAGTACCAAAATGCTTTGCTCATTATACCTACAACCGGGGAATATTTGCAGCCCCATAGCTGTCTCATGAAAATGAATCTAAATGCATCATATCATTTTTTAAAGGAAAAACAGAGCCTCTAAAAATTTTTTACAACCTGAAAATCTTAAAGGAAGAATGAAAAAAATCTTCTCACAGAAGTGCTGCCACCGTTGCCATGGTAACCTGGAAAGAGATTACATACACATCAGTTTTACAACTCTGGCTTTTAATGGGTGCAGAATATAACCACAGATTGCTGATTCCTCATGGAAAACTCCCAGGAAAAAAATCCATCTAATCAGAAAAATCTTTTCAGCTTCTCTAATACAAAACTCCCAATGTGCAGGGTAAGTCGAACTTGGCCAGCTGGGGTGGATAAACGACTCTGCCTTCCTGAATTGCTGCCCGTCCTCTGCCTACTGAGACATAAGCCCAAGCAAAAAGAAATGAAATAATACTGAAAGTCAAAGGCCATAAGCTGTAATGTTGGTAAACACATCATAGGCCAAATCAAGAAGCGCTAGAAAGGGATCTGTAAGCACTGACTTAATAGAGCGAGTGGTAAATATTGTTGAGAATATTCTAGATGTTTCTACCCTTAGTAATGAAGGCAGCCTAGTCCATTGAGGAGAGGGCACCCTGGAGGCACAGACTTGCCTCTGCTGAATTTCTCTGTAGCACTGAGCTCTAGCCCTGTCAACGCAATTGTCAGCCGCCATAGTAAGATGGAATTCTGAAATTGAAAATGGCCGAAGTCTGTTGACAAAGAATGATGTCCTTGCTTATCTAAATCCAGGTCCTTTGGTATGTTTCTGTAGGTTGGTTTGAAGAGTTAAAAATGATCACTAAAGCAAGAATAGTAAGTAAAGAAAGCAAGGGTGACTGGCTAGTATTTCATGACTTCACTTTGATTCAATGAATAGAAGTGGGGTTTGGCTGAAAAAAATGACAGAAATGTCAAAGTAACCATGGTATAAACACAGAACTTTCTTTGTCACTTCAAAGTCTAAATAGGTCATCTGGGCTTCTTAGGCAGTTCTGCTATCATCAGAGATCTAGGTTCTCCCAATAGTTATGAGACAGAGAGAGCAGAGAGAGAGAGAGAGAGAGAGAGAGAGAGAGAGAGAGAGAGAGAGAGAGAGAGAGAACAAGCACAGGTGGAGGTCAGAATACAATGTTTCAGAGGCCATTTCTTTCCTTCTACCATGTGCGCTCTTTGCACACACCCTGTGTGTGAGCAGGACCTCACTCACTCAGCTCTCTCGCCTGTCCTTCCCCTACATTTTGTTCTACTGCTCTCAGTATGTGGCTTTCAGCATCATGACCCAAGATGACTATGTGAACTGTGGCCTATGTCGCCACAGTAAAAGCAGCAGGAAGGAATAAAGAAGCATGCGCCTTTTCCCTGGAAGGACGGCTGACCCAAAGTCTCGAACACTTTTCTACATGCATCCCATTGGTGGTAGTTCCTGTGGCTTGGTTTACCTGTATGCTCCAGCAAAAAGGTTCACATGCTATGTAGAAGTAACCGGAGAAGCAACGGCTGTTCTGTGAATACTCCAGGCCACAGGACTCGGGTTTGATTAATGCATTCCTTCCTTCATATAGTCTTTCAAGGTACATTTGTTTCTTGTGAGAGGGTGCATGTGTGCATATAAACGCGTGAAAATGGACAGAGGCTAGAGGTCAACTTTGGGTTTCCTTGCTCAGAAGCCATCTACCTTGTTTTTTTGAAGCCAGGTCCCTCATTAGCCTAGAGCTCACTGAGTAAGTAGAGTAATAAGCTGTTGGCTGGTCAGTGAGCCCTGGAAATCTACCTATCTTTGCCTCCTTAGTGGTAGAATTTGCAAGATCGTGTTACCAAGCCCAGTTAGAAGGAGGAGGAGGAGAAGGAGGAGAAGGAGAAGGAGGAGGAGAAGGAGAAGGAGGAGGAGAAGGAGGAGGAGGAGGAGCAGAAAGAAAGAAAGAGAAGAGAGAGAAAGAGAGAAAGAAAGAAAGAAAGAAAGAAAGAAAGAAAGAAAGAAAGAAAGAAAGAAAGAAAGAAAGAAAGAAAGAAAGAAAGAAAGACCCAACAAGGATGATAAGGCTCAAACTCAGGTCTTCATGTTTGCATGGCACTTTATTGACTGAGCTGTCTTTCCAGCTCCTCAAGGTACAATTATTAATTATATGGTATGATGGTATGCAGCAGACTGTGTTAGATTCTGGAAAGAAAGACAATAGCAACACATAAGCAAACAAATCATGTCAACACAATGTGAAACAAAGTCCATAAGGCAAAAAAATAGCTAAATTTGTTTAGTTACAAGGGAGAGTTGTCAAGGAAAGTTTGGCTTTAAAAATTGTCATGTCAACTAAATCTTTTAAATATATATATGGCTTTGGAGAGGAGCTTGAGAGAGGGAGAGGAAAGCAAACGTTGCTGGAAAGGGTTGTGACCGGAGGAGGCATTCCAAGCAGAAGGCCGAACAGATGCAAATGTGACAAAATGTGGGAAAGTACCACATGCTAGGGATGCTGGGCCATGCGGTGGGACTTGGAATGCAGCTAGATGAGAGCTGGAGGAAGGGAGCATGCGTGGGGGTTGTGATAGAAGATGAACGGAGCGCAGGCCGGGTCCTCTCGGTGAAGGGCTGGGCAGACAGGCTGGAGAGCTTGCAGGGTCATCCTACAGGCAGTGGGAAGCCACTGGGTGGGGAGGGGAGTTCTAGGAATGGGAGGACTGTGAGATTGTGTTTCGAAAAACTAATTTGAAGGGCACAGAGAACGGAAGGCAGATGGAAGGCATGACAGAAAGCAGAGTAACTGTTCATTTACCAGCTCTGAGATGTGCTGACGATGGCAAGTACAGCCAGGGCTGTGGGCAAAGGCACCTTCAAGCTGCTACAGGAGAGAGACACAGACCAGTGCTATAGTTTCAGCACTGGTGAGAACGGAAGGCGGAGGACACTCTGGAAGGACAGTAAAGAAAGCGCCTCAATCTCCTGAAATGGAACCCCCTGAAACAAAGAGGGGGAACATGAAGAAAAAAAAAAAGAAGAAAGTAAGTGAAATAGAAGCTTGACCTGGGGTCAGGAGCTGTAAAAGGCATTCACAGCAGAGTCTGTGGTACCCACAAATAAAGAGAAACCTGAGCGTGTGTTTCAGGAGCTCAAAGGTGCAAGGGGAGAAGGATGGAAAAGCAGTCCCAGATGAGGTCACAAACCTCTGAGGTGTCACGTGATCACATGGTGCGAAGTCCCGACAGATGTCTAGGTAGGAGATGAGAAGCTTCTATAGACAGCTTGGGGGATAGCGAGTTACCAAGCTAGCAAGCTGGGCTTGCGCTGTTCAATCCATGCCAAAGCCTTCTCCACTGTGCTCCAGTATCTAGAATCCTGTGTTGTGAGGTCTATTTTAATGACTTCTCTGGTCATCAGAGAACTCCATCTGGGCTTCCAAGTGAGCTCAACCACTGTGGGAAGAGCGGATGAATGGATGGAGAGGAGGGGGAGGGAGAATGAGGTCAGTCTCTCTGTTCTCGCCTTCCCCGGTCCTGCCTGCGGAGTTACCATGGCCTGGTTTATGCCCCTGCTGGGTGGTCTCAACACCGCAGTGCTTTCTTCTGTGCAGTCACTCCCGTGTGTCCTTCCAGTTGTCAAGACCACTCCAGTACCCTGCCTATGAAGTCCCTGAAGTGGAAACAGAAACCCACAAGCTGCAGGGTATCTCCTCGTCCCTTGTGGTTTCCCTACGCTGCGCTCTCAGTAAATAGTCCCTTTATTAAACTCTCAAGTTCTCCAAAAAGCATGCCAAAGTGTTCGGAGCCAGGATCCCAACTACTATAATCACTAAGCACCACCCTCTCTCCAACCCCGTTTCTTCTCCATGCTTGCGGCTTTAATGGTGTGAGCCCCAGTATTCATAAAGAAATGCTTAGATCTCCAAGACTGCTCATAGCACCCTGAACTCCCATTTGAAGTATCAGAACAATAATTTCATGGGCTCAGATAAACTCGGATTTTTAAAAACAAAACGCTTGTTGCCAACCAGTTTTCAAGTTAGTTGGGAGACAAACTAGCAGATACACCATTAGCATGAAGCTCCACTGGACTTCTCTTGGCATATTTCCTGGGCACGGAAAACTTTAAACAAAGAATCCAGACTGAGTACAATTCATCATAGCCAATTCCACATTCCAAGTAGAGAAAAATCTAGTGTTTTTTATTCAATCTGGGGTTCAGTTCTAATCCAGCTAGGGTGAATTACGGTACAAGTATGGCTTCCTGGGATTCAGTACTCTGTCGAGATAGGAGGGTTCCAGAAAATGAGTACTAACATAGAACGGAAGGTACTTGTAGAAGCACTTATTCACAGCAGACATAGATGGGCCCAAGTCTATCTTTCTTTAATTGAATAATTTACTAATACAAATAGTGATGTATCTATCATGAAAGGATAATTTAAAATCTCTCTTACCAAAAGATAAATGCCAAACACATTAACAACTCAGTTGCACTTCTTTTAGAAATTAGATATTCCTTAGTCCCATGGTGATTTTTTTTTTTTTTTGGTGTGTATGTGGAGGAGGGCATTTATACACCTGCCGCACAGCGGGTCTGAGGACTGCCTGCATGCTTCCAGCATGTTCTGGGATTAGTTTCTATACCAACCAGTGTAAATGTGTTTCCATCCTATCTCTCCAGTCAGGGACAGACATTAATAGAATAGCCATATATATAAGGAAGAGTAAGGGAAAGGTCAAGTAAGTGTCTGCGATTATTTTAACAACTTATTTCTTATGCTAGATCTGTGTATAACACAAGCTAATAGGAGAGAGTGCAGTGTTTTTCTTCTCAACACTCAGCGCTGTGAACAGATGCCATCACGTTATCCTCACAGCACCTGCCAGAAATAAACAGCCTTGCTTTGCAGGTTGGGAAATTAAGGCACAGAGTGACGAGGTGGTCTGCTCCTACATTCTGGAGAAGGATGCCAAAAATTAGGATAGGATGTAGGAATGGATCCCCAACCTAGCCCATTCCTAGGGAGAAACAGGGGCTTGAAGTCAAGCTTAAGGGAGCCAAACCCTTCATGAACATTACCTTAGCCAATAACACTTCTAATGAGAAGCAGTGGGCAAGGTTTTCTTTTTTCAATATTATAATATACAAATGTGAATACTGACCACCAATCTCATAGGAGCATAGTGAGCATTTGTTGTGTGACTTTTTCCTGGAACATGTGAACAAATGCCCATACAACCCAAATAGGGCACAGATGACAGACCAAAGAAATGACTCCACCCTCTAAAATCTGCATGTTCTGTATGCTTTTCCCTATCGCCTGATGCTTTAAATTTTATCCCCGTGATATTATTAACTGCAAAAAAATGGTGGAGAAAGTTACTGGGAAGAAAAACTGGGTAAACTATTAAAGAAAAACAGGTGAATACCAAGAACAGGAAATGGAAAAATGTATGTGTGTGTGTGAGTGTGTGTGTGTGTGTGTGTGTTGTGAGTTACTCTGCATGTTGCCAATAAATTCACAGCCAAAAATCTTAGGGCAAGAAAGGAGTCTTATTCTTGCTTAAGATTCTCCATTACAATTCATAGTTCAGCTTGGCAGGAGAGTTCATACTAATTCTATGAACTGAGGAAACTGGTTACACCGAATCAACAAGGATTTTTGCTAAAAGAGGGGCAAACCTCACTTTCTAGACTGTGGGTCTGCAAAAGTATACTGAAGTATGCCAAAGTACTGAGCCAACTCCCTCCCTCCTTCTGATCTACCTTTTTGGGGAATGGTCCCATCCTCTATGGGCTGGGGTTTTCTCCAACAACCAGACAATTTCCTATAGGCTTATCTAGGGATCTCCTTCATCACTAATTCTTCACAAATGTACCTAGAGCTCAGCCTTCAATTGTCAAGGTGACATCTATACCTGTGTGTGTGTGTGTGTGTGTGTGTGTGTGTGTGTTGAACTCATTAAAATAGTTGAGTTAAACAGTTTCCCAAAAGGAAGAAGCAGTCACTCAGAAAGTTAACACATTGGCATGAGACATATTTGTGACTCAGAAATAATATGGTCTCAGTATAGACAGGATTCACAGTGAGTGGGAAGCACAGGAGGATGTGTCCAAAAGAAAATGAACTAAAATGCCAGGTTGCTATGCCAGTTTCTTTTTGAACCTGTCTGGAAGATTATGTCCTTGGTCTCAGTCTCCTCAGGTAGAGGAAACCATGAGCAAACTCTGACCAGGGACAAAAAAGCACCTTCATGAGACGAAGATCAAGGATGCATTAAGCCCATGGAACTGCTGACTCCATTGGTTTAGAGAGCATGAGATTTTTCTCACTTCGTTATTGCATATGAGAGGTTACAAATGAAAAAGCGGTCATTTTGGCCAATGAATGCAGTAATGTCAGAATGTCATTTTATGATCTTGTTATTTGTCCAAAGCAAACTAATCATTTCAAAGTCATTCCAAAAGCCAACAGTCAATGACATGCTAATGCCAGGTGCTTTCCAAATCCAAAGCTTGCTTGGTGTGCTAGGAACACTATTCTTGACTTATTTCTTGGAATATGGCTGATCTATCCTACGGCTGGTCAGGAGCAGAAGTCTGTTTATTCATCATTACATCCTATGTCCAAAATCCTATTTGCAAAATAGAAAATCAACTTATATCTAAGGAACTTTCTTGCTCCTTCCGTGAGGACCAACCTGTGGGGCCTTGTCTATTTTCCAGGGATTAGGGTGGAGCAGGGGCAACGAGTCTCGGATGGATCCCCAACCTAGTCCATTCCTAGGGAGAAACAGGGGCTTGAAGTCAAGCTTAAGGGAGCCAAACCCTTCATGAACATTACCTTAGCCAATAACACTTCTAATGAGAAGCAGTGGGCAAGGTTTTCCTTTTTTCAATATTATAATATACAAATGTGAATACTGACCACCAATCTCATAGGAGCATAGTGAGCATTTGTTGTGTGACTTTTTCCTGGAACATGTGAACAAATGCCCATACAACCCAAATAGGGCACAGATGACAGACCAAAGAAATGACTCCACCCAAGTCTAGATTAGGGAATCAGTGGGTTTACTAGGGTAACTTACAGTGTGGGCCTTAAATCTAATCAGAAAACAGTTATTGCACCCATAATACTTTTGCCTCTATTGCACTGTCAGGTACATCTTGCCTGAGATAATGATAGTGTAGTACTCAGGGTCCTTCCAAACAGGGCAGTTGGCAGCCTGCTTAGGACCTTCCAGGGTTATGAAAGTCAGCTCTGAGCAGGGAGTTTCCAGTTCAATTGATTTCTCCAAGTCCTGTAACTGAAAGACCCAGTGTCTTCAGCAAGAAAGTCTTACCATCTAGTCCTGGTGTCTAACCAACAGGAGAAACACTGGCTTGTATGGTATTGAAGGCCTCAGAGGTCACCCTAGATAGCTATCGTGAGTAACTCCTAGAGGACAGTCCACCTCTGAGACTGAGAATTTTGTTTTACAACTTTATAACTCCTGAAGGCCTTCTGTTATTACAATTGGTCTTGGGCCTTCATAGGCACCCTTGGGCCTTCATAGGCACCCTCTGATTCGAAAGAAAGAAAGAAAGAAAGAAAGAAAGAAAGAAAGAAAGAAAGAAAGAAAGAAAGAAAGAAAGAAAGAAAGAAAGAAAGAAAGAAAGAAAGAAAGAAAGAAAGAAAGAAAGAAAGAGAGAGAAAGAGAGAGAGAGAGAGGGAGGGAGGGGAGGAGAGGGGAGGAAAAGGGAGGGGGAGGGAGGGAGAAAGGAAGGAAGGAAGGAAAAGAAGAGAAAAGAAAGAAAACTATTCTTCTCCCTCAGCTTGTGAGAGAGTCAATTATTCCTGCGACTTACAGTGTTGCTTTACATGGTGAGACAGATGACTACAGGAACTCAAAACTCTAGGAGTAAAATCCATACCATGTATCAAACTTAATCATTTCAAATGATTAAAAAGCAGATTTTGTAGGAGAATTCAAAAGACAAGTAACAAGCTTAAAATATTCTGAATGCATTTGCAAAGAAAGATGTTTTCTTTGGTTTTTTTCAGTACATTGCTTGGAGCATGAATAATCTCCTCATTATGTCCCTAGTTCATACTGCTTCTTCTAACATGGTGCTCTTCATTTGCCACTCAAAGCTATTTTGGATCTGACATCAACACAGATACTCCAGTGCACTGTAGTGATAAATTAGCTGTTACAAAGAGCTTAGAAACCAGAGCATGTTCCTACATAGCTAACCCAAATTATTTGCTGTGGTTTCACATATTTTCAAGAGTAATTCAACCACACGCTTCACTCCAACATAGAATTCCTTTCACAGCTATGGAAAAAAAATAATCAAAGAGACTATTGCTTCTATGGAAGTCCTTGTACACGATTCAGGGTGGGAGTTTATCCTTTCCTTCTTTCCAGCAATCTTTATGAGGTTGTCCCATCCTGGCTACATTAAATCCCAAAACGTATGCTTCTGTGAGCACCATGGTTGCTGAGATAGTTCCAAGAGTCTTTAAAAGACAAGAACGCTTAAAAGCCCTAAGACCATCAATTTCCTAGCAACGCGCCCAGATAAGTGAAGCATGGATGACATTATCCCAGTTCCCTCCAATGCTATTTCTAGATACTGACAGCCTCTGTCATGTAGATTCTTAAGTCCTCCACCCTTCCACTTAGATCATCATACTTCAGACCACAGAAAATATGTGGCAAAAGGCTAGCTGTGCCTGCACTTAAGAAACAGCAATACATTCGCTGCTGCCTCTACTTGAGTTCGAAGACAGAATGAACAGGGTTTGAATACTGGCTGGCTAGCTCTAAGACCTAAGGAAACTATTTTACTTTCTGAATTCCTTGTCTCTCAACTGAGGATAATAACACACTGACCTCTTTGAGTTTCAGACAAACTAATTGAGATAATTTTTTGGAAAAGATTTAAAAAGCACGATAAGCGATCAATAAGTATCAGAAGGTACTTAAAGCAGTTCTTGTGTAAACAAACGACCAGAGGTGCAGCGCCAAAGCAGACACCTGTGGCCTTCACTGCTGAAGATTTACACATCCCTCGTTTGCTCTCAGTTCAGTGGAGAAAGCCTCTCAGCCTGTATAATACTACTACTACATGCATTGTTTCTAGTCTGAAGGTAAAACATTGAAAAAAAAATCACAAACAAATCTGCAATAAGTTAAGAAATAAATAATACAAAAAGATACAAAAGATGTAAATTGTAATACTAAAAATGTAAGGGAGGAGATAACAGTCTAGAGTTTTATATGCAACAGAAAGTAAATTATTACCAGGCTAAAATGGTAAATTTAGCCTTTAGATGATTTTTCTGTTTCATGGTAACCACGATTTAAAAAATACAGAAAATGTACAAGCAATAAAGAGAAAAGGATCCAATCATGTTCCCTGCTACATGATTCTAACATAGTAGACTAGATTTCTTACGGAACTATAAGCCAAAAAAAAATTCCTTTTCTCCCTTAAGCTACTTCTGTCAAAGTACTACCTCACAGCCGCAAGAGAATAACTGACACACTTCATACATTACATAAAGCCAGCACCACTTTGATACCGAAATCATACAAAGACAAGGAAATAAATACTACAATCTTTCTTTTTTTTTAATTTTTTTTATTTATTCAATTGTGCATGTGTACATGTGTGTGTGTGTGTGTGTGTGTGTGTGTGTGTGTGTGTAAATGTAGAACTACAGGCGCGTTCCGGAACTATCACGGACTGCCTTCACCTCTTCCTTGTTTACTCTGCCCTGGGACTCACAGGCTCCACCCTACCAGGAACAGAAACACAGGCTGCCCCCGCTTCTGCCCGGCTTCTATATGTGGGGTCTAGGATCTGAACTCAGGACCTTCCGCTTGCAAGGCAGAGGCTTAACCCCTGAGCCACCTCTCCAGCCCCTACAGTCAATCTTTCTGATGACCATTGATGCAAAACTCCTCAACAAGTTGTTAGGAAATTGAATCCAATTACACATCAAAAGGATTAAATATCAGGACAAATTGTCTGAAAGGTTGGTTTGACATACACAAAAAAACCCAGTATGATGCATCACATTAATAGAGGGTAGTAAGAAAATCCACATTATGTTCTTAATTTATATAGAAAACATCATTTGGCAAAATCTAGCATCTTTTCATGATAAAATGTCTTAACAGTTTAGGTACAGAAGAAAAACTCCTCTATGTGATTTATGGCCATTTATGAAAACCTCACAGTTAGCATTATAACCAATGAGGAAAAACTAAAAATTTTTCTATTACAATTGAGTATAAGGCAAGGCTCCCTACTCTTCACCACTTCATTTAACATGTTCTAGAAATACTAACAAGAGCAATCAGACAAAAAAAAAAAGAAATAAAGATAACTGAATCAAAATCAAAAAAGGAAACTATGTTTATTTGTACATTATGTTATCGTGTATGTAAAAATCACAAAGATTTCACATACAACAAAAATCGTTAGAAGTAATAAATACCTACATTAGGTTGCAAGAAACAAATACATCAGTTAGTTTGCAAGGAACACGATCTTAAATAATGGCCTAACTAAAAATAAAATTAAGAAGAAAAAATGCAATTTAAAATGTCATTTAAAAAAGCACCTAAAAATAAATTTTACTAAAGAGGTTAAAGATTTGTAAGCTGGATCTGTAAGACATTGATGAAAGAAATTGATGAAGGAATAGGTAACACATGCTATAGGACAAAATAATGATGAAGGCATAAGTAATACATGCTATAGGACAAAATAATTAATACTTAAAAATCCTTATGCTACTCTAATAGCATTTGTTAAAGCAATAGGAAAACATCCTAAAATACACATGGGTTCATTAAAAGTCCTATGTAGACAAACTATATAACTGCTAAGAGACTAATATAAAAATGTATTTTAAAAACTCATTTATCTATAAGGAAAAAACAAAGAAATTGGTTTAAAAAATAAGCAAATTATCTGAATAGATATTTATCCAAAGAAAACAGAAAAAAATGTTGAAAAAGTATATGAACATATTCATCACTAATTATCAAAAGTATGCAAATTAAGTCCACTATGAAATACCACCTTGCTTCTATTTGAGAGACTATTATCATAAAATCAAAATGAAGACAGATATGGAGGACGATATGGAGAAAAAATTCTGTTTTTTTTTTCTTTTGCATGTGTGCGTGCATGTGTGTGTGTGTGTGTGTGTGTGTGTGTGTTTGTATCACAGGGCACTGTTTTGGCCTGCAGAGGCCCAAGAGTGACTTTGGGAATCACCCTGGATTGTGTCACTTCCTCTTTGCTTTGCTCTGGAGTTTCCCAGACTCTGCCTTCCAGGGCCTACCTGGCATTTTTTATTTTATTTATTTTTTTTAATTTTTTTATTGTTATTATTATTTATTCAACTGTGTGCATGTGCGTGTGTGTGTGCGCATGTGTCTGTATGTGTGTGTGTGTGTGTGTGTGTGTGTGTGTAGAACCACGGACGAATTCGCGAACCACCATGGACGCCTCCACCTCCTCCTGCCCCGAGATTCACAGGCTCCGCCCTACCAGGACCAGAAGCGCAGGCCGCCCCCGCTTCCGCCCGGCGTCTATACGTGGGATCTGGGATCCGAACTCAGGACCTTCCGCCTGCAAGGCGGAGGCTTAACCCCTGAGCCACCTCTCCAGCCCCTACCTGGCATTTTTATGTAAGATCCAGGATCAGACCTCAGGACTTTCTGCTTGTGAGGCAGAGGCTTAACTCCTGAGTCATTTCTCCAGTCCAGGACTCTTGCACATACTTATGAGAATGTAAATATGAAGGCTTCTAAAAAGAGTAGAGCAATCATATAAGTTAACAAGCTCTCTTCTTACTATCAAGTTCTTTGCAACATTGCTCACAACAACTACAATAACCATTATATGAAAGCACTTTGCCTACTAGGAGACAACTGGATAAGGAAATATGATCCACATACACAGTGAAATATTACACAGTTTAAAAGGAATGAAACCTTGCATTTTGTACTGACCTGGACAAGCCTGGAAGATTTAATGCTAGGTAAAAATAGGTCAAACACAGAAAACAAACTGCATGATCTCACTTATCCATGTGATATTTAAAAAATTCAAATGTACTGAATCAGAGACCCAAACCATGAGGACCAGGGAGAGAGTGGTGGAGAGGGTAGGAGACAGAGATCAGAAGATTCAGAGTAGCAGTAAATCTGGAAATCTACTGTCAGATGCAAGAGTGATAGGTAATAAAATTACGCGATGTGAAATTCATGCTAATGAGATTAAGCTGCTCTTTCCATAAAGGAAACAAAATGTGTAACAATGTGAGATAATGGAAAGATTAACCTGCTGCACTACAGTGATCTTTTCCCTGTCCAAGTATTACATAACACTCTCTTTAGTTTCAAATATGCTTAGGAGAAATTAGTCGAAGACCAACCACCCCTATATTGTTTATGCTTTATTTCCATGTTTGCACACATTGTTGTGTGTGGGTGTTTGCAGGTATGTGATTGTGTGTGTGTGTGCATGCATGTGTGTACATGTGTGCATGCGTGTGTGTGTGTGTGTGTGCATGTGTGGGTGTGAGAGAGAGACACAGAGGCCAGAGGTCAATGTTGGGCATCTTCTTCAATCACTCATCATCTTGTTGGAGACAGGATCTTTCACAGAACCTGGAGTCATTATCTCAACTAGACTGTCTGGCCAGCAAACCTCTGGATCCTCCCATCTCTGCATTCCCAGTGTGGGGATTGTAGTATGTTTAACTTTTTGTGATCTAAGTTCAGGTCCTCACGCTTGTATGGCAAGTTCTTTACCAACTGAGTCATCTCCCCAGGCACCAAGGCTTATGTCTTGTGACCCAATAATTCAGCTTCTGAAAATTCATCCTGATTAATAAGATGGATGAATGGATGGATGGATGGATGGATGGATGGATGGATGGATGGATGGATGGATGGGATGGATGGATGGATGGATGGTTGGATGGATGGAGGGAAGAAGGGAGGGAGGGAGGGAGGGACGGAAGAAGGGAGGGAGAGAGGGAGGGAGGGAAGAAAGGAGGAAGAGAGGGAGGGGCCTACAAACAAGCCTGATAACCTGAGTTCAATCTCTGAAGCTCCCTTGGGAGGAGAGAGCAGACTTCTGAAAGTTGTCCTCTGACCACCATAAGTGTACATGCCAGTTCCCTCTCTCTTCTCTCTCCTCCTCGCTTCCCTTTCAAATAAGTAAAACAAAATTTAAAAAGTTATCCTAAGGAATACTCCGAAATGAGCAAATATATATTTGCAAGGATGTTTAAAGTAATATTATCTTAACAACAATAAAATCCTAAAAAATAAAAGCAGAAGCAATACTCAATAAGGAGGAATAACTAAGATTGTTATTAACTTGCTGTAGCGAAACTCCATGTAGTCATTATAAATCATGTTTCAAGGACATGAGAAAGTATTTGCCTTGCAATCTTATCTTCCACATTTGGCGTTAAACTTCTCTAAACATGTGGGAAAATGTGTTAAAACTAATTACCTATAATAAAGAAATAGAATTATGTTTGGTTTCTTTGGTATCATTTATATATTCAGAACTTTCTATAATAAGCAATTAATAAGCAGAATAATAATATTCTGTTTATGATCAATTTTTTTTAAATTTATGTGCTTCAGTTTCTTAGACTTGCATTCTATAAAATCTTTAAATTTGAATATTTCATTTTTCTAAATAAATAATCACTTAATTTCAACTGTATCCGTAGCTACTCTGGTAGGTTAGACACACCTAGGTAGTGAATTTCTTTCTTCCTCCCCATCACAGTAGATGATAGGGGACCTCGGAATCACTGAGCAGAAAATGACAATATGGCAGAAATAGGCCCAAAGGAATTAGCATCAGCAGATACCAGATCTGGTTAGCGGGATATCATTGAGCAGACTGTAAAGACCATGATTGGGGCATGGCTGTGAATTCTTTCCACATTTGCTATGAAGGTGGAGAAGTCATGATCCTGAAGGTATTTTCAATAAGGCCCTTTTCCTGAAAGACAGAATTTAAGGGGGGAAAAAGCCACCATCTTTCCAAGTTCCTCCTTCCCTGGCGGCCCAGCTGGGGCTCAGGTAGACTCGCTCGCTCTCAGAGGCCTGTTCTACCAAGTCTGTGAGACTAGCCTTTTGCTAATTGCTATTCTTTCACATTCACAGAGCAGTCTATTGTTCCGGGGCATCTTGCCAACAATAATTAGTCATTTTTCACATCACTCTCAAGAGAACAGTTGTCCTCCTTTGAAGCACAGGAAAATACCGTGAACGCTGATCCAGCAGTCACTGGCAAAACAAAAACTAAACTTTATTTTCTGGCTTGATTCACAGAAGTGTCAAAGAATGAAAGAATTCTCCTGTTGGAAGGTGAAAGAGGTATTATTTGCACATAAGATAAATAAAATGATAATGATTGGCTCCCGTCTCAACTACAAATTACTGTGTAGTCTCCTAATTAAGCAATAATGTCTGGCTCATAATTGCCTCCAGTGAAGAGAAAAAACATACCAAAAGGAAAAACATATAATCCCAAAGTTACCACTGAGAAAATCAACCATTTGGTTTCTAGCTTGTACTTGGTATCTTTGAAATAAGGAGCTAAGGACATTTATCCCCAAGCCTAACAAAAAAAGATTGTGATCAACATGAAAAGTCTAAATGGAAATAAAACTGTTTAATATGGAAACGGATTAAGACATGTAAACCCAAGTGTATTGAGCTATAATTTGACATACTAAAACATAGATTTTACATACAGTTTGATGTGCTTTAAAAATATGTATATTGCTGTAATTACCACAAAGTCTGGAATACACAGCACTTCTATAACTCCAGAAGGTTGCCTCATGCTTCCTTTGAGAAGATTCTTAGCATTCCACGTGGCCAGCAATCTGATACCTATCAGCAGTTTAAGTACTATGGTTCCAATTTGGAGTCTTCCAACCAATATAATGTTTTAAGAGACCATTAGCACCTATGCGTAGCAATAACTGGTTCCTTTTTACCAACATATAGTTTTCCAATAGTAGGTGTTACTAAGTATACACCACAATTTGTGAGTATATTTTGTGGGTCAATAGTGTGCCCCTAGGTACAACCTATTATAAATGCACATCAGCATCTTTTCACAGTCCTTGTTTGGATAGATGTCCTTTTTCCTGGAAAAAAAAAGGGATAAAACTACTAGGTCATAAAATAGATATAAATTTATCATGTTGGAAACTATCAGTATTTTTTCAAAATGGTTAAAGCATTGTACACTCCACAAACAAGATGTGAGAATTCCAATTCTTCTGTGTCCTTGGACATTTGATGTTTTCATCAGACTTTTTAATTGTAGTCAGCAAAATGGAGTGTGATGTTATCATATAGTGGTTTTAAATTGCACACCTTCGATATACTAATGATTCTGAGTGCTGTTTCCTGTGTTTAGTTTGCAACATGTATCTTGTTTTATTGCGGTTGTCTTAAGAGATTTGATGCTGGGGAGATGGCTCAGTGGTTAAAACCTCTGCCTTGAAAACAAAAGAACATGACTTCAATTTGCACATCCCATGTAAAAATACCAGGCAGATGTGGTGTTGATTTGCAATTCCAGCCCTGGAAGATGGAGCCTGGGAAACACCAGAACAAAACAATGAGGTGGATGTAGAGCAATTCAGGATAATTCCCTATGTCACCTTGTGTGTATGTGTGTGTGTGTGTGTGTGTGTGTGTGTGTGTGTGTGTGTTAAAAAAAAGACTTTTGATGCTGAATGAAAGATTGCCCTAGAAATTTTTAACTCATTCTAGATAGAAGCTCTTTTTCAACCTCATCTAATAAGGATGCTTTCAGTTTGGGCCTATTTATTTTTCTTTTTATTAATGGTGCCTTTTGAAATGTGGAATTTTTAAGTTATAATGAAATCATTTTTAGCAATTTTTCTGGATCATGTGGAAGTTCTATGTTTAAGATTTTATATTTAGATCTGTGATTCTCTGCATTCATTGTAGTCAATGTGAGGGAGAAATGTGCTTTTCTTTTTTAATCATACCAATCTCTTATTGTTCCAGCACCATTTATTGAAACAGATTAATTTCTCAATGAATTAACTTGGTATCTTCACTGGGAATTAGTTGCCTGTGTATACAGTTCTATTTCTAGACTTTATTCCATTGCTTTCTTTGCTTGCTATTACACAAACATAGCATTGTCTTGTTTACTCAGTGTCTTAGTATTTAGTTTGTTGCTATAATAAACACAGCTTATATCAAGAGCAGAGAATCAAGAACCGATGTTGCTTTCTAGTTTGTCAGTTTCCAACTAGCTTTCTCTGTCTATATTAGCCTGCTCAGGTAATAGTCCCACCAATATGGGCTAGGCCTTTCCACCTCAACCATGCAATTAAGACAATCTCCTAGAGGTTTATCTTAACTAGATAATTCTCACAGGTATGCCCAATGGCTTAGTCTGGAATATCAAGTTGACAGTTGAAGCTGTCACAACTTGGTTTTACATTAAAATTTGAAATATGGTAGTATAAGGTTCCAACTTACTACTTCTTTGAAGGGAGGGTTTATCTGTATGTGTATGAATGGGTATGAATGAGAGTGATATATGGGTGTATGGTGCATATACTTATGCATGTGTGCTTGTATGCACATTCACTGAAGCCTGAATAGTTATCATGAGTCTTGCATATAATCCCACACCTTATTCCCTCAAGACAGGGTCTCTTGATGAACTTGGAGCTAGTACAGTGACCAGCAAGCTTCAGCAATCTTGCTCCCTCTCTCTTACTCCATTGAGTTGGGTTTATGGGCGCATATTCCCATACCTAGCTTTTTACTTGCATGCCGGAAACTGAACTCAGGTCCTCACGCTTACACAGCAAGTGCTGTTACACACTGAGCCATTGCTTCAGCCCCAATATATTACTTCTTAACAAGATTTATGCTTACATTTCCATATGAAATTAAATAGGCTTATCACTTTCTTTTCAAGATCTCCTGAGGGCATGAATACTTCTACGGCACTGAGGATTTTGATACATAAACATGCTGAATACTCCACTGGCTTAGTCTCCTTTATTTTTCCCTAATTTGGGGACTTCATTTAAAAGCTTCATATATGTGTCATTGGCTGATTTAGGTCTCTGACACATCTTCATGACATGGTAATGTGTTTTCTTTTTAATTTCACTTCCCATTATTTTGCTCTGTTGAGTGTAATTTTCTACACAAATGTCAGTTAGATCAAGATGGTATTAAAGCTATTTAGAAATTATAAGTCATGCACAGAAAGATAAATGCCACATGTCTTCTCTTATATGCAGATGCAGTACTGAACTTCTGACTGATATACTTAGTTTGAAATTCTTATAACAAGAAAACTTAAAAGAAAACAATTGAGTTGGAGAAGGGGAAGGAAGGTTAGGGCAAAGACCATGGAAGAGATAAAGGATACCATGAGCATCAGGATGAGGGGGTAATAAGGGAGATGAGAAACTTGGGGGAGGAGGAGACAGAGGAAATAGGAGGAGCTGAGGAAATAACCAAAAAAACTAAGATAGAAACCTCCTATACTATTAATATGTCAAAAAATTAAAAAAAAATAAGAATGGACATTCCCTGTACAGGGAAGAACAGAAAGAGGAAGACGAGGCTAAAGAAAAATGCTCTGAGAGATTCCAACTAGGACCCAGAGACAATTAAACAATACTAGAAGTAACAGGCATAAAATACCTTCTGACAAGTTGTCAGAGAGGCCTCAAAGGCCACCCACCCAAATAATACAGGATTTGGGCATTGTCCTTGCCTCCCTCCCCACAAAAAAAGTACTGACAGTAAGACCTTATTATGAAGATGCAACGCACATGGACCGCAGAACATAGACAAAACCCTAGTTGGAACCGCTCTGGAGGTTGGTCTGCCCTTGCTGAACAGCTTTCACTGTACCAGGAAGTACTATGCAAGCTACGAGGGGAGAAAAGCAATCGATAGCATCTGAAAACTGCAAGCTGCAAGAACAATCGCCCTAACAAGAGGTGATCACTAGTTTAAAATAGTGGCATGAATTGTAAGGGGCAATGAACAGTTGATTTAAACCCACTTTTTAACAGGCATCGCATTCCTGGAACTGTAAACTAGAACAAGAATCTATTAAAGAGGAGAACATAAGTCCTAGGTGGGAGTGGAAGATATGAAGGTTTAGCTCTAAAGACACTATGTGGAACTTCCTTTTAAACAACCGTTACTTTACACGTAGCTCGGAGGAACACTCAATACTCAATATAAAAACTTCCTGCTACAATGGAATATGGTTATCATTGAAATTCACAACTGGACAAAATACAGAAAATAAGTGACTGCAAACTGCTCAGTCCTGAATAGGACATCTAAGTTACCCCCACTCCTACTCAAAGCTCAGAGAACATTGTGGAAGAGGGAATGGTAATATTGTAAGAACCCAAGTAGGGCAGGGGCGTGGCCAGAACTATCTTCTGGACATGACAAGGCTGTTGCATTCACCATTTCACTGCAGCTATGTATATCCCCACAAGACCCGCATGGGAACTGTCCTATCAACACTTCATCATGGAAGGAGAAAGACCTCAAGAGACACTATACCACTCTGAGACCGATGAATAAGGCTAATGTTGATGGGAGGAAATGGAAGATACTTTCCTCAATGGTATGCTTGCCCCACTGATATAATAAGATTCATGGTCCATCAAGTACTCAGGTACATGACAACAAAAGCAAACCAGATGAAACCCAGTGGACCACACATGTAAAAAGGCTTGAAAATTGGAGGGTGTCTGGCAGGAGAGAAGAAGGGTTGTAAGGGGAAGGGGGAATGAGATTGGGAATTAAGGTGTGAAAATGTTAAGTTCACTACTTTCATGTATGATACATAAAAAGAATTTTATATATATATAATATATATATAAATTTCAAGCCACAGATTTGCGTACCTGTCTGTGTGTGTATGTGTACATGTTCCAATCATTTCCTGAAATCCTTATCTACTGAATAAGCATATTGTGTTTTCTGTAGAAGTTCTTTAATATCCTTGTCACAGTTACTTTAAAAAATTTCTCTTCTCACTTTAATTTGGGGGTTGGTCATCCATGGACCCATTTCCACTGAATGATTTTCTCTTAACTGTGGGTCACATGCTGTTGCTTTCATATGTCTCATAATTTCAATCATACACCCAGCTTAATATAAAAAGAACACTAGAAATTAAACTAAGCATATTATATAAATGTGTGTGCATGAATACATGTGCATACATATTTATGCAGGTATATGCTTATGTATGTGTATGTGCATATGCATAAGTACGCATGTCTCCCCTTGCCAAGAGGTAATATCCTCTGATAAGATGCTGGAACTGAATGAATACTGCTGGAACGAGGGTTCCAGACTGTACCATCCCAAGACTATGAAAAACGTGAGACTTTGAAATCACTAGCTAGCTCTTTGTCTCCACAGTCCATGCCCAGCTGCAGTTTAATCAGTGCAATTCCCATGCAAAATAGCCACGTGGTACAAAGCCCAGTCTTTACAATCGTTGTTGCAGCAGATCCAGTTTTTGGCAGCTTGGAAGTCTGTTGAAAGATCAGTTACTTTCCCCTGTCCTTTCCTAACAGGATTTCCCTTTCCCTTCCTCTGTTCTCAACCACTAGAGAAAGTCTTCGTGTCTTATTTTTCTTATTTTTCCAGGAAGAGCCTGCTCTCTGGAATTCAGTGTCTTCACATTATTTGTGTCCGCAGCTCCTGTGCTATTATATATTGCTGTAGAATGTATTGCCCCCCAAACTTAATGATTGAAGCTAGTGAATGCTTGTTATGATGTAGCTGGGATGCAGCAAGGTCTATCCTGAGGTTGCAGTCTGTCGGCAGAGGCAGTAGTCATTAGTATTCTGTAAGCATGAACAGAGCTGTGGGTGGGAGGAAGACCCCCAGCGCCTCACTCACGACTGACCATGTGCTTCGATCCTTCATGCCTCTGGGCTCTTCGTGGAAATGGTCACAAAGTACCCTCTGGTTTTCTCCACACTGAGTGAGTCAAGAATGGAAGACCGAGAGAGAACAAGCAAAATGAAATCAAAGTTGTCTTTTAGAATCCATTGCCCAAAGTGCTCAATCATCCATGGACCCATTTCCACTGAATGATTTTTCTGTTTGTTGTTTTTCCTATGCCTCATAATTTCAATCACACACACAGCTTAATATAAAAAGAACACTAGAAATTAAACTTAGCCAGTTCAGTGTGGGAGGGACTCCACAAAAACACTCATAGGAAGTGTCTGGGATTTCTGGGCACCATCTTAGAAATTGGGTACTACAGTTTGTGAGTAATATGGTTCATTTATTCATCCAATATTTTCTTGTTGGGGTAGTAAGCAGTCTTTTACAGTCTTCTGTGTTCTAAACAGCAAGCTTCAGAATAATATCTAAGCAAATACAGTGAAAGCACAATTTTTCAAGTTCACTCTGATTGAACTTTCAAATAATTTTTGTAATTATAGTCAACTTTTGATCCTTAATGCTTCATTAGCTGGAATTCATTAGAAGTTTTCTTGCACAGTTTTCCTAAAAGAAAACACCACCATTATTCTAATAGTAAAAACCACTAGAAAGGGCTAGAAAGGCAACAAAATAAAGCAACTAAAACTCAAGTCCTGCTTCAAAATCACCCCATGTTTCAAGGCTCAAGAGTCTTGTGGAAGAAGGAGCAATAAAAATGTTAAGAGCCCTAGAGTGGGGAGACCCACTGCCAGATAGTTTCCTCTGGTCATGACAGGGCTGTTGCACCCAAGAACTCTTGATAGCGATGCCCATGTCCCCGGGATCTACACAAAGATGTCTATCAACATTTCACTATGGATAAGGGAAGAAATACTGCACCATCCTGAGAGACTCTTGAAGGCTGACACCAGACAGGAGAAGGGGGGCTTCTTTACCCAATGATTCACCCACCGGCAAGTCATCCAGACCCCAGCAAGTGCTTAGGCACTTGCCAGTACAGGCATCCCAGACGAAACCCAGTGGGCCACGCGTGTAAAAAGATATGAAAGTAAGAGAGGCAGCTGGAAAGGAGAACGTATGAAATGGAATGGGGGTGGGGGAGATGAGATGGAACAGTGGGGATGAAAGCACATAAATTTATTCTATTTGTGTATGAAAGTGTTAAAGAATAATACATTTAAAAGAAGATTCAGACCTAAAGTCTCTAGCGATCCGACTCTGTACACATTGAGCCTTACTGGTCACTTCTTCCTGCAAGGCAGTACGCAGATGACAGCACCCCGAGCTTCACGCCACGCACAGGTGAAAGGTTCCCAGTGAGCGCTCTCATGCACAAAGCTCCTTTTCTGCACTGGATCCTCACAGTGCAGCAGGGTCCGTAGCAAGACATGTACCAGCTCCTCTTGCCCTCTAAGGAACTTTCTTCAGCTTTTCATAAAAAAGTAGGCATTGTTCTGGAGGTACTTATGTATGTAGTGAGTGTGTGTGTGTGTGTGTGTGTGTGTGTGTGTGTCTGTATGTGTGTGCGCGCACGCGTGCACCTGCGGAGGCCCAAGGGTGACATCAGGAATCATCCTAGATTACTCTTTCTCATTTTTTGCTTTTCTCTGGGGTTTCCCAGGATCTGTCCTTCAGGTCAAGAATTGCAGGTCCCTACTACATCCACCTGGCATTTTTATGTGGGATCTGGGGATCCAAACTCACATCCTTTTGCTTGGGAGACAAAGGCCTTTAACCCCTGAACCGTGTCTCCATCTCTCCAGTCCCTCTCCCCACACATACACCCCAACTTCTTTTTTTCCTTCTTTTTTTTTTAATTAAAAATTTAATTATACATTTTAAAATTTTTTACCCTTTTTTTCCTTCTTAAAGGTTGTAAGCAGCAAGGGAATGTAGTGAGTGGGCGTTTTATTTCATTTTAATATTAATTCCTAGAATAAGCCAGTTAAGAGGCTGAGAAGGTAACTCAGTGAGAGTGCTGGCCAGCGGGTACCCAGCCCTGGTTCCATCACCAGCACCTCCTAAGCTGGGTGTAGCCGTGCACACCTGTAATCCCAGCATTCTGGCAGTAGTGAAGGGAAGATCTGAAATTCAAGGTCATCCTTGGCTACATAACAAGTTCAAAGTCAGTCTGGGCTACATGAGCGTCTGTCTCTCTTACACACAGATGAACCTGGCACTTAATGGTAGAAGGCATTTTTGGAGCTGGATGGTGGGAATTCTGAAACTTGTACTCCCGAAGTTTCCCTTGCCCATGACCCACCCCCAGAAGTAAACAAATGAATTCAAGTAGCAGTTTTCATGTGTTGAGCTCAGGCCGTGGTCCCAGGAGAGGTGGGCGGTTGGAGTGTAATCAGAGGCATCTTGTCATTGCCAGCTGTGGTGACTCGAACTTAAGGCCTGAGCAAGGTCATGAGAGCCTCACTGCGCCAGTGCGCAGCACGCTTCACCGACAGCTCATTAGTATTCTGAACATTCTGTTGGCTAAATTTGCTGTTTGGTTTAGAATGCTTCTGATTGCATTTCCCCGCCCATATTTCCAGCCTCCTCAGAGAAATGAGTGCCACAACGAGTGATCTGCCAGGTAGTCGAGCACATGTTGGTACATTTGCCATTAAACCAGGGATACACGTTATTAAAGCACTTGACTGGGGCTGGAGAGGTGGCTCAGGGGTTAAGCCTCTGCCTTGCAGGCGGAAGGTCCTGAGTTCGGATCTCAGATCCCACGTATAGACGCCAGGCGGAAGCGGGGGCGGCCTGCGCTTCTGGTCCTGGTAGGGCGGAGCCTGTGAATCCCGGGGCAGAAGGAGGTGGAGGCGGCCATGGTGGTTCGCGGGTTCGTCCGTGGTTCTACACTTACACACACACACACACACACACACACACACACACACACACGCCCGCACATGCGCACAGTTGAATAAATAATAATAATAAAAAAAAAAAGCACTCGACTATCAGCCATGGATATGGTTAGAATCATTTCAGTTACATTTTAAGTTACTTTTAAAGGAAAGAATTAAAAAGAACTAAATGAATCAAGGATGATTTATACAGAAAAAGAGAAATAATTTAAACGAATTATAATTAACAAAAAAAAGTATCTTTCTTTTATAATTATGTTCACAAAGAAGTAAAGGAATGCACAGTTTCTGGCTATGGAAACATACCTTTGACCATTGAAATTGACCGTTACCATAAGCTTCTGCAGCATTACAGATTTTCTAAACCTGAAAAAAAAAATTGCATGATTTAAGCTAAGCCTGTACCTTTAAAAGATAATTAATATTTATATTTAATTATGCTTCTCTCTGCATTTCTTAGATGCGATGGACCAGATGACATTTGAATTGCTACCTCACAAAAGCAATAAATGAGGAGCACTGTTTTATGGGCTGTGAGAAAGACGTACAATTTGTACTCATACCAACCAAGCTACTAAAACATGGAAATTTATGTTTTTTGCCCCCCAGAAAAACCTCATTAAGCTCCTTGAAGAAATACAAACCTCATGAGCAGTAATCAAAGCATATGAGGCCTCCTGAGCTGTTAACAGAGCCCACTTCATCAGACAACCCCACTGGGAACAGAGTTGCCCAAGGACATGCTTCTTACTGAATCCATTAAAGATTGAATCTTGGCTGCAGAAAGACTGAGCTAGAAAGCTTTCGCAGTAGACTATTCCATGGGAGGCTTTCCTGGGAATGGGTTGACCTTTCATTACTGTCAAAATCCCACAGAACCATAATCCTAACAGGCAGTGTAGACAAATAGGCAGCATTAGGTCCCACCACAGGAGGACTTCAGTGGGTGCTGTGTATTACAGACCTTCACTACGGCTCATGATTTAGATCCGGAGTCAGCATGCAGCACAGTACACGTCTTTCCTGTTTCCACACAGAGACTCGTTCACAGTGATTCTAAATGAAATTGCATTCAACATGAGAAGGAGGAAGGAACACCCAGTAGAGAATGTTCTAAAGCATTTGACTTTCAGAGCATGCCGTGGGGCCGGGTCTTTGTTTCTCAGACCTACTGCAACAGCACTTCAAACCAAGTGGACTAAACCATTGCAAGTGGACTATGTCATAGTTTTAGAGGAAACAGGTTTGGAATCAAGATGCTCCGCCTCCTGTGATCTGTGGAAAGGGACCCTCCCTTGCTCTTCCTCTTCCGGCCTCTGGCATTTGTCAGTCATGCTCACTCTTCCTTAGCTTGAGGATCCCTCTCTACTCTCTGCCTCTGTAGTCACGAAGCTGCCTGTCCCTGTGTGCATTGTCATCCTCTGTCTTCATTTGCTTCGAAAGCCAGTCGTCAGATTGGATCAGGGTCCCACTCCAATGACCTTATTTTAAGTTGCTTACATTTGCTAAGGTCCAATTCCCAAATAAGGCTACATTTACAGGTCCCAGGATAAAGACGTCAATCTATCTTTCAGGGTGGGGGAGAACGTTGTTCAACTCACAATAGGCTGCTTCAGCAGCAGGAGGTTGTCAGAATGCAGGTGGATAGAACAAAATGCAACCAAGAGGAGCTGGTAGAGGAAGACAAAGGGACAGGTTTGTTAGCAGAAGGATATGGCCAGAGGAAGCGGATTCATCAAACTAAGACAGTAAGAAAATAAAGACTAAGTACCCATCAGCTTTAGCTCTGAAAGGTCATAGTTTAATTATAGCTGTCTATAGATTGCTGACGGCTAAAGCCAAATCACTGTAGTTCACAGAATGAACAGCGAACATGGAAATGAGAACCGCCAGGAGTATAAGCTGTAGAGAGAAGACAAAAACACAGCTATCGGAGAGAAAACAGTTATTCCCAGTCAGGCATTGTTCACAGTTTAAAGCTACGTAACACTTACCGGAGGTTCTCACTGTGAACGGCTCTGCCACAGGGAAAATATGGAGCAGAGGCACCTCCGAGTGGTCGGTAAGGATCCCAGACCTCAACCCATGGCTTCCTGCCTGTCATGGGACACATATAGAATCTGGTGTCCCTTAATAGCAGGACTATGGTCTAAGAATGATCTTAGCACTGTGGAAACATTGTAGTGTTCACTTATAGAGTCCTAGATGGACTAATTCAATAACTTGGCTTCTTGATTATGACTAAAATGTAATTATGAGACTTGTGAGGTCACTACAGCATCATATGATAGACTGTTTTACGATAAAGCAGAAGTACATTTGAAACAATAATGAAGGCACATTATCATAAACACATAAACCAGGACCATAGTTGTTTACTATCAAGTGTTATGTATTGTATATAGTGGCTGAATTTTTTTATTATTACACATTTAATTTTTGCCTAATCATACAAGCTTTCCCTCCCCTCTTTTCCCCTGTCATCCCCCATCCATTGCACTTTCTTCCTTTCCCCCTTCTCTTCGCCTCCTCCTTCCCTCCTCCTCTCCAGTTGTCTACCACTTCCTCCCTCCCATCCCCCAGAGCATCTATTTATATGGATGCTGAACCTACCTGTGAGTTTCTACCCTCATGAGAGTTTAGGACTCATTGGTATAATTTGGGGCCCCTTCTTGGGCTGCTTACTCCACTGGAACTCTATTATGACCGTTTCATCCCTTGTCTCTAAGGATCTTACTGCCTGAAGCCTTCTTCCCTGTGATCCGTGCTAGACTTTGAGGGATTGTTGACATGTCAGCCATTGTGCAGGTCAGGCAAGGTCCAACCACATTGTGACTATATCCTGGCTGCTGCAGCCCTAACTTGTGTGGAGTATCTTGCATATCATTGGTCCTCCCCATCTTTAGAATCTTACAATCTTGCCACGCCCTCTTCCACAAGGTTCCCTGAGCTTGAGGATGGAGAGAGATTTGACTGGTCTGGTTCCAGGTGAATAATGTAGGGTCTCTGATGTTCTGAATTATGGCTTGTTGTTTTCTATTTTGCTGTTCCTGCACTGCCCTTGGCTGCATCCTGATTGGTATCGAAGGTAATCTCCTTTGAATATGTCATTAAGTGGATTTGGAACTAGGATCCACTTATTAGGGAAGACATGTGACGTCTAACTTTCAGTGTTTAGGGTACTTTACTCAATATAATTTCTTCTAATTCCATCCATTTCCCAATTCATATTTTTTGATGGCTGAGTAGTATTCCATTGTATACATGTATCACATTTTCATTATCTATTTGTCAACTGTTAGATATTTGGGTTGATTACATGACTTTGCTATTGTAATGAATATGGTTGTGCTCCTATCACTGTAGTGAGTTGCTGCATTTTGGGTGATTATTCCCAGTAGTGGTATAGCAGGGTCATATGGCATTCCAACCCTTAAATTTTTTAGAAATCACCATACTGATTGCCAGAGTGGTTGTATAAGCTTGCATTCCCACCAGCAATGTATGAGAGTTCCCTTTCCTCCACATCCTTGCCAGCATTTGGTGTTATTTGTATTGCAGACTTTTGCCATCCTTACCAGGAAGAGATATATCTCACGGTAGTTTTCATTTGCGTTTCCCTGATGGCTAGGGATGTGGAGCATTTTTAAAGATATTTTTAGACACTTTGATTTTGTCCCTGGAAAAGTTTCTTTTGAGTTGCAAGGACCATTTTCTAATTGGGTTATTTATCTCCTTGGTGTTTAGTTTTCTATTATCTAGCATTTTGGATAACAGAGCTCTATCAGATATGTGGATAGTGAAAATTTTCTCCCATTCTGTGAATTGCCTTTTTTGCTTGGTTTACGAACTCTTTATCTGAACAGAAGCTCTTTAATTTCACAAGATCCCATCTGTTGAGTGTTGGTTCTGGTACCTGTGTGCTATTGCACTTCTGTTTAGGAACTGTTGGCCTAGCCCAATCAGCTCGAGGGAGTTCCCTACCCTTTCACCTAGGGTTTTTACAATCTCTGGCCCATTATTGAGGTCCTTGATTTGGAGTTAATTTTTGTGCACGGTGACAAACGTGGGTCCAGTTTTAATCTTCTGCATGTGGATATCCAGGTTTGCCAGCACCCTTTGTTGAAGATGCTGTTCTTTTTCCATTGAGTTTTTTGGAACTCTTTGTCAAAGATCAAATGGCTGTAATTGTGTTGGCTTATACCTGGGTCTTCAACCTTTATCCGTTGATCTACATGTCTATTTTGGAGCCAATCAAGCTGTTTTTATTACTATGGGTTTGTAGTATAGATTAAGGCTTGGTATGGTGATACCTCTAGCAGTGTTTTGCTACTCAGGATTGTTTTTGATATCCTGGGCCTTTTGTGCTTCCATATGAATTTTAAGATTCTTTGGTCAATTTCTTTAAAGAATTGCTTTGAGATTTTGATTGGCATAGCATTGAATCTGTATATTGCTTTTGGTAGGATGGTCATTTTTATGATGTTGATTCTGAGTGGATGAGTTTTTATATGACCTGCAGCATGATAAGTTGCTTGCACCAACATTGCCACCAATATGAACAATGCATTGTTGCATGACTTCAGTAGGGGACAGGAATTTTTCACCATCACATATGTGGTCTTCAAGCTGTCATTTTGTAATGCATTACTGTACATAGGTAAATACCTGTGTTCCAGCTAACAAGTCCAACTTCCTAAGGCAATCTGGAAACTCAAGCAGGAGTTGAATTATAGTCAGGAGCAGAAGAATTTCTTCTTCTCTGGAAATCTCACTTTTATACTTAAGTCTTTCAGCAGATTGAATGAAGAGCCAATGCACATTGCTAAGAGTAATCTTCTTTATCCAGAGTCATCTGCTTATGGATATTAACCACATCTACAGATAACTTCCACAGTATCACATAGACTCAGAGGTAAGTTATCGGGCCTACCAAGTTGACACACAGAAGTGACTATCGGGCTACCTTCTTCACTAAGACCTCTAGGAAGCCATGGCTTCAAAAGAGGTTCAACAGTTCTGGAGCCAGGGATCAGAGGAGTGTCTAGGCATTCACAGAATACTATTTTTCTAGGAAATTTATGTGGTAAGTGGAGTTAGTACTCACAGTACTCACAGTTAAAACTATGTGAAAACACTGGCCCACAGAACCATAGGGATATGCATTCTTTTCTAAAAGTATTGAATCATTCATGCTATAAAGTTAAAAGAATATTTTATATCTATGATGGAATGATATCTTGCCCAGCCTATGGCAATTTACTTACTATCTTACAATAACACTACCTATTACTATCTGGAGACATCATTAACCTCCCCTCTCCTTGGAGGAGAAACTTCTGCAGTCAGATCTCTCTCTCTCCCATCCAATAGAGCATTTAATTGTCATAGGATCAAAACCATCTTGCATAGCAGAGGTGCCCAGGGAATCATAAAGGATGGCATAAGTGTGATTTAAGCAACAAAAATTGCAATAAAAACAGAAGGTAAGGGCCTCATCATCATAATTGTCTATTTCCACAAGACTATCACAGAAAACTTGACCGACATAACTTACAAGAGGAAAATCAGACAAACAAAGCATTAAGTGTGTGTGTGTGTGTGTGTGTGTGTGTGTGTGTGTGTGTGTGTGTATGTTCCAAGCAGCAACTAGAAGTGTCAGCAACGGTGCTGGCTCAGAAATGCAAACACTGTTAAAATGGCTTTTAAACTTTCAGTCCAGTCCAGGGCTCAAAAGATTGTAAATGTGAAGAACTGTAAAATACACACACGCCAGCTGTGCCTCCCCACACTCCCACAATTAAACAGGGTTTCGAGCCTCCATTCCCTAACAACATTCTTTCCATCTACAGATGATTTTATTGCAGTTTCTCCAAAGAAGATCAAAAAAATAATTGAAATACAGCATGCCAACAGAAAGATGGGAGACTCGCAGGTGAATATACAACAGCGTCGTTTATGTCACCCTTCTGAGGGAAAATCAGCTCTTCTTTCTATAAAACCTCCGTGGGTTTGTTCAGTGGCTAAAACAATACAAAATGCCATTTGACATGAATGATAGAAAAGAAAAAAAAATCCCGGAGCCTCCTTTTTTGCTTACATTTCCCATCCGCAGCCTACGGGTATGATTAAAAGATGTCACTCAATTACATTTCAATTTTTCTGCCAGCTGCATTCATTATAAAATTTCAGCCGTGTTCTGGGAAGAATAATTTATTGAGTAGATGTTGAATTTGTCATTAGAAATTGAGAAGCTTCCAGCAGCACGTTTTATTCTGAGATCATTTATTCCGGGATATTATGCTTTCGATGTGCTTGGGTCTGTTCATGTATCAGTGAAAGCACAGTAATCTCCTTACAGTGATTTAAATAATTTTATTACTAGGTCCTATGAAGAAAAATGCGAATTATACTAGTAAAGGAGATTATTTTTGTTACATAAATATTTTATGATACCTATTTCCCATTTCTTGCCCTGACACTTTATTGCCGTGGACTCTTATTAATTCCATGCATGATACAAATTAAATGAGAGATTTTGATGTGTGTGGTTGTCAGGGACTGGAGGGCATTTGAATCTCTTCTCTAAAATTACAATTGCTTAACTTCTCCCAGGATTAATTTGCCTACCCACAGTCCCTGAGCTATCCAAGAAAGGGATAATTTAGGAACAGGGCAGCAGGCTTCAGATGCGATAACTCACAGCCTCTTTCTTACGCCCTTTGTGGGAATTCAAAGACAGAGTTCACCTAGAGACATTTTCTAAGGAGCTTGGGACACTGAATAAGCTAAGGGCTCACTGCTCAGAAGCTGCTGTATCTGTCCGGGGACTTCATTACCTGCTGGAACCTCTGTGAGAGGTTGTTGGGGTAAGAGGAGGTGAAGAAACACAACGCCTGTGGGTGCCACTTGTGAGCGACTCACGTGAAATGAGACAGAGTGGCTGAAACCAGTTGTGCCTTCCTCTAGGATTTGGGCAGGTGTGCTCCGCCTTCCTTCCCCTAATCATCACCGTGACATTGATGGGACTGACTGCTGTCATTTGATTCTGAGTAAGAAAAAGAGCAAGCAAAGATAAAAATGCTTAAAAGGAACCCCATGCAATTAAGAACAATAAAGATGACAGGATTAAGGAGGTAACACCAGATGCAGGCTGGAGCGGGTCTGAAAGGGACTTGTGACAACAAAGAACATGGTTGCTTTCTAAAAGCCACTGTCTTCATTGATCCACAGACCTTCAGAGGACAATTATCTTCAGACTCCAGCATGAAATTATGAGTCACAGATGTGTGTCCATGTACACTAAAGGATATATGCACACACACACACGTATTCATATATGCTCATATTTGGGGTTTATACACAGAGATACACTTGCACATTTCCCACTCTTTCACAGTCAGCTGAAGTCCTTAGCTCGTCAGTTCCCTTTAGTGGGGTTAGCTTCTGGGATGCAGGCTGGAGGAGAAATTCCTTTCCGGGACACTACTGGGCTTATGCCAGTGGGAAATAAAGGACAAGACTGATCATGATGGAGCTCTGGAAGCTCCCACCTGAAAGAGGTGGGCAGCGCTCTGCCCACACTTCGTTTTACAGAACAAATAGCCAAGCCAAACCCCTGAAATCAATAGGACAGAAAGTATATTTCTTCCCCACAAAACAAACAATCTCAGTAGAGAGAGGGCAGGCAGCGCTTTTGAAAAACCAAGAAAATTTACGTTGAAAGCAAACAGTGGGGTTAGCTTCTTTTTGCAGAAAGACTTTATAGAAATAGCCATAGCAAATCCCTCCTCATGACATGGATAAAACACTAGAACTTCACTCATGATGAGAGAACTATTACTCAGACCAAAGGTCTGGTCTTCTGTTCTTGTTGCTCACATTCACGGTTTAGTTAGGGTGCCTGACCTGCAAAGAGACAGGCAGCGATTGAATTCTCCCAGAACTTCTCCAGTGGAAACTACTGTGCTCAAAACCCACCTCCACCCATTGGCTGTTGCAGCTCTTGACCTTTGCAGGGATCATGCTCATTATTACAAATCGAGTTCCATGGCATGTACTGATGTATAACCTGGCACCAACACGATTGCAAAGACTGCAGAGCACAACGAAATATCAATACAATGACAAGCCTTAAATGATTTAGAATATGCTTGTATCATTTTTCAAAGATTTTTTCATTCATCTTAAAATGTAAAATTCAAGAGCACAACTCTTCTATCTGCTATCTATTTGTTTACCTATAGTGAGACAGGATATTATGTAGCCCAGGCTGGTCTCTGACTTGCTATGTAGGTGAGGATGACCTGGAATTTCTGATCCTCTTGCCTCCATTGCCATATCTCATTTATGTGATGCTGAGGATCAAATCCAAGGCCTAGTGCATGCTAAACAAGTAACACTGTCAACTTAGTTACATCCTTTGCTTGTCAAATTTATTTATAAGAAAGGTTACTGTAATAGTTAGCTACAAATTGTTAACTTGACAATTGAAGGCTTGAACTCTGGAAAGAGTTGTGAGAAATCAGTAGTAAACCTTGAATGAATCTGCAGGAGACTGATTGTCTAACAGGTAAGGCAGGCCCAGTCCACGGTGGGTGGTTCTAGTCTCTGTGCAGGTGGACAAGATGAAGGACGCTGGCTAAAGAAGTTGGCATTCTTCAGTATACTTGACTAGATATGCTGATCTGGCAAGTGAACATTGTCCCTCCTTTAGCAGTGGGTATGGTATCCAGTTTCTTTAGCTCCTGGTGTTCATATGAGCTCTCCTGACAAGTCAGATGAGGAACTGTAACCAAGAATCATAAGAGAGAATAAAACCCCTTGCTCCCCTTAACCTGTTTGGTCATGAATTTATCAGCAGCATACAGAGTCACAAGAATAGTCATGTTTCATCTCCTCATGAACACCAGTTTGGACACACAACGATAGGTCTAGTAAGGAGAAATAAAGGCCTAAGTACAAGGATAGAAGGAATACAAAGAAATGATGGGAAGTAAGTGTTTAGTAAGCATGTCAACTTGATATCTGGAAGGTGAAACTTTGAAGAAACAGAGAGACTTGAAGGGAAGGAAGAGACTAACTACTCAGAACAAGGGAATGTTGATATTGAGCAGATCAGTCACAAATGCCTGAAGAGAACACTGGGCAGAGTTTAAAGGCATGAGTCACAGTTCCAACTTTACCACTTTCTCACCATATTTGAGGAATTGTAATTGGCCCAAGTTACTAGAGAGAAAATTCATGAACAATACTATCTATTCCAGGAGTATTTGGGACTATAATATGAAGTTCATGAAAGCAGTTGCAAAATTCACTTCAACTTACTGAGCAGCTAATATTAAGGAAGGACTCAGTAATTTGCGAAGAGCTCTGTGATGTGCTATTACATGGGAGCACCACAGTGATAACATAATAGAGCATCTGACTGTCTTTAAGCATAAACTGTAGAATACAAGCTAGAAAAAGAAAGGTTTCATTTATACTAGTTTTGATTTTCCCTCTCTTCATAGCCTCAGTCCAGAAGATTTCTTCAAGCACTGTCAAACCTCACAGAAGAGATTGTCCCACCAAGCCAGAACTAGACTGGAGGATGAAGAAACTTCCTAAAGAGCTGGGAGGCCCATGGAAGATGAGGGGGCAGACAGGAATGAAATCCAGGAGGATGATATGTGATACTGAGGAAGCTGACAGCTGAGGTATCTGGACAGTTGTGTGACCAACACACACAGAAAAGGTAATGATAAAGGAGGTCTTTTCTGTGGCTGGATTATGTCGTTGGGATTTCAGGACAAGAATTGAGTGTACATTCTTAGAGGGGGAGGGGTTAGACATTACAGGGGCGGGAAGACCGAGCCTTTTCCCTTAGACCTGTCTCACCAGTTGTATGGATTTTGATAGTACAGACCAGAAGGAAGTAAGCCATGTGGTACTGATCACTGATTCACCAATAAGTCATTGTCTGGATCTTGCCCACCAAGATAAGGAGCTGCAGTATCCATCTTATGATGCTATTTCCAGTCCCAACTGCTGGACTGTGGCCAACTGATCTCCGGGAAAGCTCAGAAAGCATGGAAAACTGACTTGGGCAGAGAACAAAGAAGCACTGTGATTTTTTTTTTTTTTTTTTGCAACTTGATGAATTTTTATCTCCTGTTATTTTGATTCCTGACTTCTCCGAAGTTTGCTAAGACTTAAACTCAAGGCAAAAAGCAAGTCCCTGGCTGCTAAGCCTCGTTAAGGGAAGCATTAAAAGGAATTGCGGTTAGGCTACTAGTCTTCCACCTCACAGAGGGCAATTCAGCTGCGTACAAGGACACATTGTGGACCTGAAGTTAATCAGATGCAGCAGCTTTTTAAAGGTGGATTTGAAATCGGCAAAAGTCGCCAGGGAATGAAAACACTGCAGGATATTGAGACAGAATCAGAAATCAAAATATTTGTCAAAAATCATGCCCCCTTAGCCTTTCAGACCAAAGGGTCATAGAATATGAACCCCCTACAAGAAGGAATGCTGTTTAAAAGTAAGAATGGTTATGTTATTCTGCATGAGTTTTTTTAAATATTGTTATAATGATGTTGTTGTTCTGGCCAAATTGCATCAGCTTGATATATAATTACTAGAAATCTATTTCATCTTATGCTGCCTATGGCATGTGACTTTTTAACAAAATGTGAAGAAAAAAACCTATAACCTATAGGAATTCTACAGAATTCTATGGAATGTTCTAACTAGTCCTCCTTTTCTTCAGAGGACTGTCTTCTTTGTCATTGCCCTCCAGGATCACTTCAGGAATATTTCCTCACATCATCAGGTTCTACATGGTGACAACTCTCAAAACCTTAAACAAATAAAACCTGCTTATCGCTACCTGTGGGTGCAGAAACCTATGGTCTTGTGAAGGCCGTGTTGGACATCCTTAAAGAGAGGAACTGGCCAAAAAGTTATTATCCTTTCTCCAGAAGAAAAAAAATGAATCCAGAGAAGTCGATTGTGTTGCTAAAAGTAATTAAGCAGTTGTCGACTGGGGTGTGAGCAAATCTAGCTGTTCCAGTCTCCTGACCTACCTAATAGACTAAATCACATCCTTCAACGTGGAGCTACCTGCAATCAGATGCTATTATAATGAATGGAGATGTTCCTAAGAGTTATTGATGTTGAAGCTGCAAAATTTTAAACAAAGCAAATGTCATTTGGATCCTAAATGAAGTGTAAACCAAGTGGATCTAGTAAATTAGCTAATGTGGGGATACCAGTGAAATAGCATAGCTGTCATGTAACATGTAAATACATCTCACTTTCTACTATTGGACCGCCTAAAAAATTTTATGGCTGTAATTTTTAAGATTTTACAAATGAATTATATTTCAAATATATAAGGAGAACTTACCATTCAGGAAAGGGAGCTATTGTTTTTTTTTTTTTATAAAAGTGTATTCTTTCGGTAATGTGAATAATCACTCCCTCATTTGGGCTTTTGTAGTCTCAGATTTGGTACATTTGTGTTGCACAGGGCATGCATGAATTAATGGGAAAATAATATTTTTGCCACAGTTTGCTTTTGACAGATGTATTACAAAGTGGGATGTACTTGTAGAGGGCTTTTATTTGCACTACAAGTGATGGAATGGGAGAAGCAGTAGATATAACTAAAGCAACATGTTTTTCCTCATTAATAAACTCTAATGAACATATTTTTAGACCATGTCTATCTGTTCCTATGGCCTTACATTGTTAGGCATGTGTTCTGTGTGTGGGAGCTAGATCTCAAAGAGGTATTTTTTTCATTGATACCTAATTGGTGTAGCAGCAGTTAATCAAGCATATTGTGGTGAATCTGCAGTATAGCATGCATCCTAAAGTTTGTAGGATTTTTTTTCACATTTTGAGGAAAGCCACATGCCATAGGCAGCATAGACTGAGTAGATTTGTAGTAATTATATCAAGCTGATGTAACTTGACCTGAAATATCTGACTTGACTATGTCTATTTGTCAAACTCCTTGGGACACTGTCAGCTTTTATCGACATTTTGTTCAGTGTGCACAAAGGGAAACGTCCCTTTGCTCTCTGGTTATGGATCCCAGGAGAACTGAAAGGCAGCATAGCTTCCGCATTCTGGGGCTTGAATTTATGTTCCATCCTTAAGGCTGTGAGTCACTCTGCTCTTTGTGGTTGGATTCACTTAACACTGTACTACATGCTGAACTTCAGGTTAGATAAGACACAGTTTTGGCCTCAAATGCTCCCTTCCACTGAGAGGTTCCATTCAGCAAGGACAGTTATGCTTTGGGCACCTAGACCTTCAAGCACTTTACCTTCTAAGACTTGCATCCTGAAACTTCTGACACTGGATAATATGACTCCTATGCTCACAGATCCAAGGTACCACTCTTGGGTCCGATACCATCTTCTAATTGGAGTCTGTCAGAACCATCATGCATGTTTTCATCCTAGTTTGTTGGTATCAGGCAGTTCCCAAGATATCATCTACCTGCTGCTTCAATCTTCTGTCTTCTCGATACTCTGTTCCTCTTACTCCCAGCATGAAAACCCAGCTCTACTTCTCTTGAGCTCCAAGTTCCACTCTGTTATCATATTGCTCCGTACAGCTTCATCCTCTCCTTTCAGTGGTGACTGCCCCCATTTCTCCTGTGAACTGAAAGCTGTCTCTCCCAGGAGATGCCTGTTCCCTCGGAGCTTTCTTGAATGGAGGTGTTTTTGACCTTCCAAAACTAGGGTTGGCGTGCTCACATCTCATCTCACCCATGTAGCAGATTGTATTTTCCAAAGCAACAGCCCCAACTCACACATTCTTCTATAGTGTGTCTGGACCTCGTAGATTGAAACTCTTTCTTGAATCAATGGGCATGTGTCTCCTCTCTTTTCTGTGTTCTGGGGGAGAAGGCGTCCCTCTGGGCTAAGGACCATGCTCTTTAGCTTCTCTTTGACGCCATGAATATCAAGAGTGATTCACCTTTGCCACTTTTGCTCTGCTCTCTCATTTCTCAACCTGCCCAAAGTGGTTTCTGTCCTACCACTGAGCCAAAATAGCGCTTGCTGAGGTCAACGCAGACTTCCGTGGGACACTTTTTCGTGCATCTTCAGTCCCTAATTTTAAAGGACCATCGAACTTGCTTCAGAAAAGAAATGAAAATAAGATTCATGCAGAAGCGGTGACTACTGAAAAAGAGACTGACCAAGAGAGAGGAAGAGAAAAGGACCTCAGAGAATGCTAGTACATAAAATGTTGTTTTCATTACTTCTCTCATTGATGTGACCAAATACCTAACAGAAAGCACTTAAAATAAGGAAAGGCTTATTCAGGCTCACAGTTTAACAGTACAGTCCACCATGGGCAAGAAGACATGGTGGCGGGAGTATGAGGTTGCTGGTCACATTACATCCACAGTCGGGAGGGAAGAGAGAGATGAATGCAGGTGCTTAAGGGGCTCAGCCCTTTTCCTTTGTTTACTCAGTTTGGAACCTCAGATCATGGGATGGGGGCACGCATGTCTCCCTCTTCAGTTCAACCTCTCTGAAAATACCCTCAGAGTTGTTCCAACATGCATGCTTCCTAAGCAATTCCAAGTCAGTAAAGGAATCATCACGGGATCATGAGAGAGAGAATTCTGAGATGTCATGGGTGACAGCTCATTTCACTTGTCAATTTGATCAGAAGGGTGGTGCCGAATGAATTGGTAAAGCATACTTATGGGGTACCTGTGAGGGTGTTTCCAGAGAAGACTGACATATGGACAATAAACTGAGTGAGGAAGATCCACCCTGAAAGTAAATGTCATCATGTAATAGTTTGGGGGTCCAGGTGGGAAGAAAAGTGTAAGGGAGAGACCAGCTGTGACGAGTCGTGGACCTTTCATGAGTCAGCACATTTTTCTGTCACCATCACCTACAGACATCAGACTGCGGGTCCTTCAGACTTTGAATGCAGACTTACACAAAGAGCCCTCCAGGGATTTTTTTGGCCTTCAGCACTAGTTGGCCTAGGGCCACATCACCAGCCTCTCTCTTCTGAGGCTTCTGACTTCTTGGACTGCAGAGCTACAGCACAAAGCCTGCTTCAGTCGTCGTAGGATTATCCAGCCTCTGATAGTGTGAGCCAATCTATTAAATCCGTCTCCCCACATAATTATCCATTCTTTGCTCATTCTGCCTCTCCAAAGAACCCTGACTAATAGAGTACATTTACAAGATAAAGAGAACCAGATTAGAGTAATATTATGGAAGCCAAGGGTGGCAGGAATTCCAATGAACAGCAATTCTCTGTGTTGTGCAGACCTCACAGACAAATGACATCTGAAGTGTCCACTGGAATGAGGAGCTGCGAGGTTTGGTGGCGATCTAAGCATAGACTCATGGGCCAAAAGTCTGATTAGGGAGTGTAAGAAAAGGAGACCCATTTTTAAGAAGCTTACCTGTGAAAGAAATGAGTGAGATCAGTCAGCATCCAAAAAGGAAAAGAAAAAAGATTATTCTAGAAAACAGAGATTAAGCATTCAGGTCTAAAGTCAATTGGATTTCAATTTGAACTTCTGTTCTTCCATGGGAGTTTGGAAAAGCACATTTCTTTCTATGCCTGCATGCAAATATTTCAGCTTTTTAAAATTATTTTTTATTTTTCTAATTTTACAAACATAAATGAGTGGTCGTTCCTGCTCCCCCTTTCTCCTTCCCCATTCACTAATCCATCCCTCTCCCTGCCACCCTCCTGCCTGTCTGCTTGTGTGGGCCCCCAGGATTCCCTTCGGGCTGTCTGTTCTAGTAGGACTCAGGCCTCTGTGGCAGATTAAGTGGCCCTTCCTTGGGTAAACCCACTGATAAGGGCGCTCCCCTTCACCTGTCTAGCCCTAGCCCTTAAGGTTCCCATTATATGTAATTATTTTTCCTGAGTTCTTCACTAGGCTGTGAGGGAATGTAATGTCAGCCATTGTGCGAGTCTGCTGAGGATAAGTCTCATTGCAGTGAGTTCCTGGATGCAGCAGCCCTGTCTTGAGTGGAATGTCCTGTCCAGCAGTGGACCTCCCCACTCCCCACCTTTAGACTCTTACAATCTTACCACCCCCCCTTCTGAGCCTTAGGATGGGGAGGGGAGAGATATTAGTTGAGCAATTCGGGGTCCCCGGTACTCTACACTCTGGTTGGTTGCTGTCTATTTCACTGCTGTTCCATTACAATAAACTGCATCTTGTTTGGGTGTTGAGATCTTTTCTTATCTAAAGATAAAATGAGAGGTGCGCAGATGGAGGTTTACTACCGGGTGTTTGTGGTCAGTATTGAGGCATCTGATCCTGTCTACTGTCAGTTTTCTCCCCAGCTGCTGATGTTTAGACTGGTTTACATTGCTGGGTGTGTGCTGGCTGTCATGGGGAGCAGGGAGGTTAGGAGCTAGTAAGCAGGTGATTAGTTACTTGGGTGGGGGGGCTAACCCTACTCCCTACTGTATGTTATTCCTGTTCTTTTCTTTCTTTTAAGACTTTTCTTACATAAAAGCTTTTTTTTTTTTTTTTGGCTGTTTACCCCTGTTCTTTTGTTTCTGCTCTTTTGGAGTCTTCTTACACACACACACACACACACACACACACACACACACACACACACACACATGCACGCACACACACACAATACCGGCTTGTGTTCCTTTGTGTTTGTGGGTATTGGTTTTTTTTTTTTTTATTTCAGCTCATACAAACTTATTAGGTACACCAGTTCCCTCGTTTCCATTTGATTACTTTAATGCTAGGATCCACTTATAAAGAAAAACATATAGTGTCTGTCCGTCTGCATCTGGGATATTTCACTCAGTATGATTTCTTTCTTTCCATCCATTTACTGGTAAATTTCCTTAGTTTATCTTTCCTGACAGCTAAGTAGTGTTCCATTTACCACATGTTTCACATTTAACATGTGTTAACATGTATCACATTTTTATTAACCATTTATCAACTGTTTGACATCTAGATTGTTCCATTTCTTTGATTGTGAGAAGAGCTGCCATGAACATGGTTGTGCACGTGACTCTGTTGCAGGATGCAGTGTTCTTTGGGGCTATTTCCAGGAGTGGTACAGCTGGGTCATATGGAATTTCAATTTTTAAGTTTTTAAGGAATCTCCAAATTGTCCTCTAAAGGGATTGTATGAGTATACAATCCCACCAGCAATGGATGAGGGTCCCCTTCTTCCTGCATCAGTGCCAATATTTGCTGTTGTCCGCGTTTTGGATCTTAGTCATTCTGACTGGAGGCAAATTTTTAAATTTTAAATTAAAGTAGTATTGGCTACCTCAAAGAGTTGTTGTGAGGACTACACTGATGTGAACTCGTTGTGCAGCACATGGGATGTGCTCTCTAAGAGGTACTCATTATTATCAAAGAAGGACCATGAGAAATTCAGCATATTTTTATGCTGGCAGAAAGAAACTAAAGGGGAGGTGTGCCAGTCTCTCTTCTACTGCTGATATAAATGCATGACTCAACAGCTTAGGGGTTTACTTAGTCCAGTTGGTGACTCTCAGTCACCTTCATTAGCATGGCAGGAGAATTCACGCCAGCATCAGAAGCTGAGGTGGTTGGTCACACCCTATTCACACAAAGATCTGTTTTCTCACTTGCAAGTCTGCCAAAATACCGACACAATTCTCTCCATCTTATCCACTTGCCCACGGAGTGATCCCACCTACCATGGCCTGGGTTTTCCCACATCAACCAGACAACATCCCACAGGCTTGCTTACAGCTTGTCTTGATTGAGTAATTCTCTGTAAGCACGCCTAAGAATTCGGTCCTCAGTTGTCAAGACGACACTTGTATCTAACTGGCACTAACTGTGACCAGTATAAATGAGATGAATTAGTGAGGTAGAGAGGTCGGCCAGAAAGGAAGAGCAGAGAGTGGCAAGTGATGGCATGCATGGTTGCTTCTAGAAAGACGGGACTTAGAAACTAATGAGGTCTCTTGATGAGGTCTCTGTGATTTGGATAAATGTCTCCCAAAGAACCAAGTTAGTCACTATCCTATGGAATTATTTGAAGGTGCGGAAAATTTTGAAAGGCGGGGCCTAGAGGGAAATAAAACAGTTAGGTTCTTGGGGGCATTTGCTTGAAAGAAATATAAAGACATAGTCTCTCTCTCTCTCTCTCTCTCTCTCTCTCTCTCTCTCTCTCTCTCTCTCAACTACCATTAAGTCAGCAGATACCTCTGTTCCAAACTCCTCCATGATAATGCTGCTTTACCACAGACCTAAAAGCAATGGGGCCCATCAAACAGCGATCTCTAAATTTGAAAGCTGAAATTAACCTTTCCTCTTATTACGTTGGTTATTTTAAATATTTGGTGACTAGACTAGTCGGCACTAGTCAGAGTCGATGATGACTAACAAGCTCTTCTTGTCGGCAAAGCGTGATGGGAGATCATCTGGTGATAGTGCATGTGACATGGCAAAAAGAAGACAGTGAGCAGGATGACACAATTGCTACAAAGGAACAGAAGACAATTTACAGATGAGATTGCCAAGGGCCTCCCTGAAGCTGGAACCCTGGCTGAGCATCAGGCCTTACCTGTGTGCTTCGATCTAATGGCCCTCCTGGGTCTGGGTCGATCCGTGCATCGTCTCCCCTATCTCAACACTAAAATGCAAGCTGCCTGTGAGTGAAACACTGATCAGTCTCATTTGCCACATAGGCAGTGGTTGGCGAGGCATAAAAACTCACCAAATTGCTGTTCAAAGAGCAAATGAACTAGCAGGCATGCATAAAGATCATCACGAAAGTTCCTTGAGCTGGGGATGGGTGGAATGGAAGGATAATTAGGATCCAAGAGAACTAATGGAGCACATAAGACAATCATGATAGTCACATAAATGAACTGACTATATTGGCAATCAACAGAAGCCACAAGAAACTTGCTAAATTAAGACACAGTGACTTTGCATCCTGAGGCCAGAGGGTTTTCATAAGTCAGAAAAAGATTCATTGGAGTAAGAGGTGAAAGAGACCTGGCAGGTTGTTAAAACTTCCAAGGTGGATCTCCTGTTGGGAAAAAGATGGGTGCAAGGAATTGTGCAATTGAAAAGGAAGAGAGACAAAAGACAGGAGCTAGAGAATAAAGAATTGTGAAAGCTAAACAATATTTTAGATGTGTGTGTGTGTGTATGTGTGTGAATCTCCCTCATAGATATGTGTGTGCCTCCTACCATTAAGCCAGTCCTGTCCATCAAAACCAATGCTTTGGAAATCTATTCAATCTGTGTTCCAAGGGAGGCTAGTCAAATGCTAAAGAAAAATAGATTAGCAACTAATTTAGCAGTGAGGATTGATGTTCCTGACATGTTGCCTCAAATTTTCAGCTAAATAATTACTTCCTTTACAGACATGTTAAATGAGATAGAAAGTTTCAAAAATTAAAATTTCCTAAAAACCCGATCAAAACTTGCATTTAGGATGGAATCTCTTATTTGTGTGCCCATTGATGGGTCAAGAGGAATCCCCTCTCTGTAGTTAAGTCTTAATGCATAAAGCACAAGTATGAACAATATCCTCCCCCTAATGTGTCCCCATGATGCCTTTGCACAAGACAACCTCCACAAAATGAAAATTCAAGATTTTATGACCATAGCTACAGTCATTATGGCAGGTAGCCACAGATGCCAACTTGACAACTGAAGGTTGCTGCTTTGGGTACATATGTGAAGAGTTAATAGATAAGGCAAACCCTACGCAAGTCTATGGAAGATTATCTAACCAATGCAGAAAGACCCAGCCCATTGTGAGTGGGCCCATCCCCTCGGCAGATAGATAAAAGGAAGAAAGCAGGTTCAGTAATTTGGCATACTTTGGCTGTGGTGGCATGCAGGCACTCTGCCCAGAAAGTATGCCCCTCCTCAGCTGTTTATGTGAGTATGGTATGGCCAGTTCCTTGACTTCTGAAGTTGGTATGAATTCTCCTGTCAAGCTGGACTATGAACTGCAATAAGAATTATAAGCTGAAACAAACCCCTGTTCCCTTAAATTGTTAGCTTGCATATTTATCAGCAACATGGAAAAGAACTATAATTGTAATCCATGGTAATTAAACTTGTCCCAGGCCTGATTTACCTTCCTGTACACAATCATCAGTAGGGATCGTCGTGGAATGAGCACTCCACTAGATGAACTTTGGAGGGGAGACCTTTGAGAGATGAGCAATTATGAAGAACAGCCCTAATATTCGTGCCCTAATAAAAGATACCAGGTAGATCTTTTGCTCTTTCTGCAATGTGAAGTCACAGCAAAAAGATGACCATTTATGAACCAGGAAGCAGACCCTCAGTAGACAGTCTAATCTTCTGGCACCTTGATTTTAGATTATCTAGCCTCAGAATCATGAAGGGAAAAAAGTGTGTATTGCTAATATATTACCTTATCTACAGTATTGTGTTATAGTAGTCCAATTAATGAAGACAAGACAGCAGTTCAAGAGTAACTTGAGGGAGAGACTGAAGAGATAGCTCAGTGGTTAAAGCCTTTGTCTCAAACGCAAAAGGATCTGAGTTCAGATCCCCAGATCCCACATAAAAATGCTAGCTGGATATGGCAGGGACCTATAATCTAGCCCTAGAAGGCATAACTTAAGAAACCCCAGAACAAAATAATAAGGAGGTAGAGAAATTCAGGATGATTCCTGAAGTCACTCTTGGCACATACACTCAAGTATATAGAATCATGCACATTAAAAAAAGAAAGGTAACTTGGATTCTAGTTTAAGAAAGAAGACAGCAAATGTGCATTAAGGTCCTCTCTCCAAATTACATCAAATCATAGAAAAGAAGCGTAAGAAGAAATTCATGTACAAAAGCCTCAATGATGCACATACATCAGTTTGCTAGGGTTGCCATAGAAACATGCCACAGACTGGGAAACATATCATAGAAATCTATTTTCGTAAATTGTGGAGGCTAGAAGTCTTATTAACAGGCCTCATTTCTTCTAAATGCCTTTTCTTGGCTTAAAAATTTCTTTCCCCTCTGTCTTTGCATGGTCTTGGTTTCCTACATATATGTCCTAACATCTTCTTTTCGGACACCAGTCATGTCTGGGAAAAGCCTATTCTAATAACCTCACTTAATTTTAATTTCTTCTTCAATGATCCTTTAATAGTTATCTTGTTTGTCAACTTGACTGGACTGAGAGATACCTGGAGAATGATAAAACACAGTACTGGATGCGGCTGTGATGGATGCATCTTTGAGGCTGTGCCCAGTGTTGATTGTCATGTGGTCAGCAAACTGACGGGAAAGACTCATCCAGCCATGAATGGCACCATCTGGTAGTCTGAGAGCCAGCTAGAACAAAAGCAGAGGGACCACAAGGAGCTGGCTCAGCGAGTAAAGCATTTTGCTGCTCAAGCATGAAGAGTGGAGTTTGGATCCCTAGAATCCACATAAATGCCGGATGGATAATGCATCCTATAATTGCAGTGTTCATTCAGAAGGTGGAGACAGAGTTTCCCCAGGTTAAGCTGGCACGCCATCCTAGCTGAATCTCCAAGCTCAGAGTTCAAATGAAAATCTCTGCCTCAACTGATAAAGACCAACCAAGGAGGACACGCAGCATCAACCTCAGGCTTCTGTCTAGGTGTGTGTAAACACATGCATGCACACACATGACACATGCACATATAAAAACAAAAATCCAGCAGAGTAAGGGAGGCTGATATATGTGTATCTCGTCTACTCTTCCCGAGTAGGTGGTTTCTTGGGGCTTCATTGTTGTTTGGTTGTTTCAGTTTTCCCTGTTGTGGTCACCAGCAGATATCAATCAGACCCTAAGTGCTGCAGCCTTTGACTTCCAGGCCTTCAGCCTTGACCCGGAGCTGCTTACCATTCTGGAGTTTCCTCTTCCCAAACTGAGCAGCTGTTTGTTCTCTGGTTCTCTCCCCGCAGACAGGCATTGTGGGGTTATTTAGCCTCTGATTATGTAAGCCAATCTGATTTAAATCTCCTCATAATTAATGATGCATCTTCTACTGGTTAGAGGAAGTCTGGAAAAGTCTCCTTACTAGTGCAGATACTATCTACAAACCAGTCACATTTCAAGGGACTGGGTGTTAGTATTCAGCATATGAATTTGGTAGAAGGGGATAAAACAATTTAGCCATGAAAGGACATAGGGAATGAAGTAAGTAAGACATTTTTGGAGAACATAAGACAAGGTAGAAACTATCTTATGGAATAACTCATAAGTCCAAGAAAGTAGGGAGAGAGAGGGCTGAAGTAGATGTTAGGGTCTCCCATTTCTAAGTAAACTATGAAAGGTACAACAAAGGCCAGGGATAAAACTGATTGTCTAAAAATCTTAGTAAAGAAGGGCAAGGTATGACAGATGAGTCAAGGTTAAAGCTTGCTACATAAGCTTGATGATTTGAGCTCAGATTCCCAGAATCCATATAAAAGCCAGATATACACTACGACACACACACCCAACACTTACACGTAGATATGCATACGTACTTGTCACACACATGTCCATTATAACACACATACACATACCCTCACTAGGCATAGAGAGAAGGACCAGGTGATTTGGTTGTATCTCAGCCTTGCTCAGGGAAAAGAATCTATCAAGTCATGTGTTCCACCACTGAGTATCAGCCCCAGACCTCTCCTGCTAGCATTTCATGCTGTGAAATCACGGTTATATACACCTTCCATTGTCACAGTTGCTAGACAGCCCCTTGCTGTTTATCTATCACCAACAGCAAGTATTTTCAGTGGTTTATTGAACTTAACTTTGTTCTAACTTCTTAAGAAACCCATCACAGAGCACGGTTCCATTTTTCATCCAGTCCCCACTTCTTTCCACTCACACCTTTCCTTCCCATTTTTGACTCACCACATTTCAAGGAATTCACAACTCCTCTCTAATCTAACTATGGAATTTCTTTTCATGAAGCAATGTTACATCAATAAAACTGTGTTGTTTAAATAATAAAGTTATCAAATGTGATAATATAACACTTTGTTTCCTGCACGTATATATAATCCTTTTAAAAGCATTTTGTGCCAGTGGAGGTCAGAGGACAACTTTCAGAACTCAGTTCCTTCCTTCAACCACGTGGCTTCTAGGGATCAAACACAGGTCACCAGGCTTGTATTAAGGCTCCTTACTCACTGAGGCCTCTCACCAGCCCCAGCCCCCACATTTAAATTTTTGATATGACATACTGGTAATTTCCACTGTGTAGATAGGCAAGAGTTGGGCAGAATGTCTTCACTCTTGCATTCAGGACTTAGATCAACTCGCCATTTCACCACTGTCAATCATTTTCCTGTTTTAAGTCTCAAGCTGGAGGGGGAATCACTTTGCTCCTGCTGGTGTTGGCTCCCCTTGGTCATCTTTCCCAAGGCTTTCATTGATAAGGAATCTGTTTTTCACAGCCCCGTTATGCTCCTGCCTGGAGGCTCTGGGGGAGAATCCGTTGCCAGGACTTCTACAGTCTACATGCTTCCTGTAGTCCTGGGTTTTGGTTGCCTCTGTATGTCTTCAGAGTCAGTTATGACAAAGCTACTTCATGCTCTCTTGCCTCTGTTTCCTCCCAGTTGAAAAATATTCTCTGTTATTAGTTATTTAGTTAGTTAGTTAATTAGTTAGTTAGGTTGGTTCTTATGTGTGTGTGTGTGTGTGTGTGTGTGTGTGTGTGTGTGTGTGTGTGCATAAAAAAGAGGGCACCTGAGTGTGAGTAACTATGGAAGCCCAAGGGTGACATTGGGAATCATTTGGATTGCTTTTCTACCTAATTGCTTTGCTCTCAGTTTTCCTAGGTTCTGGCTTTCCTATGCCAGAATTACAGGCCACACCATTTATTTTACATGGGATCTAATAATACAAAAACACAGATCCTGTCGCTTGCAAGGCAAAAGTTTGAACCCCTGAGCCCATGTTCTCTGTTTTTTAAAGATGTATACTATTAGATTGGGCCAACCGGATAATCAAGAGCAATCTCTCCTTCCCAGCTGTTTTAGCGTCTCTGTTGCTATGTAAGGTAATGTATGTGCAAGTCTGGAGCTTCTGACATTGACGTCTTTGAGAGTTATTGCCCTGCTTTACACACCTAATAATTACTATCCTTTGCTTTCTAGAACAGATGATGTTTATGAATGAGGTGAAGATATGAATTTGACTTGACCAACCTTTCAGGTACTTCAAATTGATTATCAAAATTACATGGTAATGACCAGAGTTCTCAATGTAGCAATCCACAATTCTGAATGGCAAAAAAGTCACATTTCAATCCCTTTAATTTGTGCCTAAATAACTGGGTAGAATTTGTACATGATTCTGGATATATAAAGCTAATATGTGCTCATTGAAATGGGAAATACAGGATATTTTTTAAAAGAACACTACATATATAGTTTTCACTTTCTCTTACACATTCATTAGATTCAGAGATTACTGGCAATCATCATTACAATATCACTGTCATTTTAACACTTTTAGATAAAAAAATTATCTATATTTGGATTTGTGTCAGCTATTTCCTGGTGTCAACTTGACACTTGAGAACCAAGCCTTGGAACGTATGGCTATGAGGAATTATTTAGCTAATGCAAGCATTGCAGCGAGCCTGGAGAAGATCAACTGATGTTGGAAGACCAGTCCTCATCTCTGAGCAGGTAGATAAGATGGAGAGGGCTGGCTAGATGGAGTTGGCTGGCAAGTGAAAAGGAATTCTTGGTCCATTTCCCTCGCTCATCTTTTTCTGTGGAGATCGTGTGACCAGCTTCCATGCCTCTTGCTAGTAACTCTCCTGCCATCATGGTCTGAAACATAATTGTAAGGTGGAAGAAAAATCCTCTCGTTTCCCTAAATTTCTTGGGTCATATAGTCATCACAGTATTGAGAATATGAAGCTGATACAAGGCTGAAAGTTATTTTTAGTTGATCCCTACTCAAATCTATGTTAAAGTGTGAGTTGCTTAAAGAACTGGCTTCTATAACACCTCCATGCCCTAGCATGGATTTTTCCTGAAGGAGCGAGTGAAAATTCTCAAATGTGAAACACCATAAAAGTCTCTGTAATGTCATCATCAATGCTATGATATGTGCTAGGCACAGGACTGTGTTCAGTAACTTACTGGGTTCTCGCAACAGCCCGTTGGATGTTGGAGCTCAGAACAGGACACATGGGTATGCTCAGTACTCCATGGAAAAAGTTGAAAAGACTGCAGGACGCAGTCTTTCTGACTTTGCTCCATCCTTTTGTCTTCTGCCCCAAAATGATTCATAAAACTAGAATTCGTCAGAATTCTCTTTTTTTCCCCAAAGAAATCATAAAAACTAGAAAGGTCATTCTCTGTCCTTTGTGTTGAATACATCATGTGACAGATGGCCTGTTCAATGCATGTGGGAAATGAGTGCCACGCCGACAGCCGAAGAAGGATCTGAATAGGCAGGACTTTGTGGGTGCCCCCTCCCTCTGTCTATTACTGGTGAGCCGTATTTTTCTCTTTAGTCATATTTCTAGACAGGTTCCTCACTGATTCAAAGTATACAAACAGACATTTTGAACCATTTCTAACAGACCAGATGGTAAGATGCTACTGCTGGCGCCCATCACACATTTTGAATACAGAACAGACACATCAAACAGGAGCTGATCTAGAAGCTTCTTCAGCACTGGCTAATGCTCGTAGGGTCAGAAGGTGTGATTTAGGCTTTGGGGGGAAAAGGTTCCAATGTGCTTTCATAGCAGTGAACCCTATATGCTCCAGTACTGTCAGGCAAAATGCACCCACTGGTACGAGAGTGGCTTACTTGTTCTGGGTGTAAACAACCTTTTCTGATTCGATTTAAGGCCTGGTCTATGAGGAAAAATTTACTCCTAGTACTATAAACCTAAGTCAAAAAGAGGAGACGTTGAACTATATTTTGAGATCTTACCACAAGTTTATAGGAAGAGAATTTGGAACTTCAGAGAGAACTATTGAAAAAATCATCCAGAGTTACCAAAAAGCTTCAGTTTCAGGGGAAGTGCACAGATCTAAGCTAGGGAGCAAAGCCAATAGCCAGACAGTAAAACGACCTTCCAAACCTGGACACAGGAGCTCTGGTCTGTATCTTCTAAGAGTCTATAGAAAGGGAAAGTTCTGCTTAGAGGAAAATGAAACAAGTAAACTATAAACAGAAGGAATTAGCTGCATTGAAGGGCCTTAAGATTAATAATTTTTCTACAGACTGGCCTAGTACTTTCTATTTGGTCCTTAAAGACCTGCTTATGTAACTCCTCCATACCCCAGCATAGAATTAGATCTTGAGATTGTTGGTATTTGTCATTACAATCACTACCAAGTGCTGGGGCTAATGACATGAAGCACTGTGTCCGGCTTTAATAAATATTTAAGAAATTTTAAGGTGGGGAGCATTTGGTGGATTGGAAGGATGGTCCTACAAACAAAATTGTTCAGATTGGAAATTGTAATTATGAGTTTCCACCCTCCCAGATTATCCATCCACAGACTTCTTGAGCACCTACCAAACATGACAAGAAAAGAATAGAAGAGCGTATAGACTGGGGAGGGGAATCAAAAGATTCATGACAAGTTCAGTTTTAACCTCTGACCTATGGCTACCCTGAAGGTCACTTGCCACTAGAGCTAAGGTCGGGAATGGAGGCGGAAAATAGCGAAAACAGAAAAACACAAGGGAGAAGACAATAGTCTTTGTTTTTATGAACCCTACTTGTCCTGTCTTCTGGCTTGCCTCCATTTTGAGTTGAGTGCTTATTTAAGAACAGAAAGAACTCAGTGTTGCTTTCTCTTCCTTGGGAACAACATTTCTGGCCAGCAAGTCATCAGTCTGATTATTAGTTTGGTAATGTGTTCCTATGTGTGCTACAAGCAAATGTGTCTTTTGAAGGACGTCAGTAGTAGATGAAATGCATTGCCCCCCCCCATACAACCCCTGGCTGTTAAGAAGTAATCTTAGGAAAGGTGGGTGGCCAGTGCAGCTCTGGGAAGAAAGAAAAGGCCTTTGGAATCCCTGGGATCTAGACTTTGGATAGTTGACAAAACTTTTGAAATGTAGAGCTTTTATTAGGTTTACCTTTTGTTCAACATGAATGATTAAAAAAAAGATAGCAGAGTCCTTCGTTGAAAAGCTATGATTTACATATTATCATCTCCTAGTTTTGATACTTTATGGACAGTAAAATGAGCCTCACGTGCACATGTGTAAGCATGAACACACCAGAAAGCTTCCCACATTGGAAACACATGTCTCTGTATTCTGCCGGGTAAGTGACTACATATTTGTAGGAATTGTCTCGTTGGCAGTTCAGCCTCTGTGCTTTGTTGGGTATTTACTTCCTTTGTTCACAATGTGGCACATATTTCTGCTTAAAGCACGGGACTTGGTCTGCATAACAAAACAAAACAAGCACTCTGCAAATGTTTATTCCATATGACCTGAGGCCACTCTGAAGCATATTTTTATTTGAATTTCTTTTGCCTTCTTCTTTTGTGGTTTTGGAATCACAGCCTGCCACTAAGTAATTAGCTCAGAAGTCTATTATAATCAGGCCTCCTCCTTTGTCTGGGTCAGGGAAAATGAATTGCATCAAGTGTGACTCCAATTGTAGCCAAGTTGTATGTCAGAAAGTCACTGCTGCAGTCTTATTTCATGAGAAATGCCAAGTAAGAAGTTGCCAGGAAAAGTGATGTTCAAATTTGATGGCAACATTAATGCCCTGCCCAGCTTATTTGTCATGAAATAAATGAGCACATAAAGCTATAGTGAAGAATTAAACAGTACATATGAAGTACTTCAATGCTTAGCACGTAATAGCCACTCAGGAAAAAAAGAAAAGGTTTATTCTTAAAAGCAACCACTGGGTTAGGTGTCCATGTTTCACGAAGTTAGGGAACTATTTTTATCACAGGGCTCATCACACGAATGCACTTTTGCTTTGCTTACTTTCTTTTCGCCTCATGCAAATAGAGACAATGCCTATATGCCAAGCACATGAATCAGTGAAATCTGTTGACTTACCCAATGAAGACTACTTGCCTTTGGACTTTGAACTGAAGGATGCTATGCTGCCATCAAACTCCATTTGTTTCAAAAGATTATCCCTTTTCTTGACCACATTTTCTATTTTTCTGTTTGTTGGTGCAATACAAACATAAATCAGAGTTTTTAAACCATATTTGGATATGATCCCATTCTCAGAGCCCTCCCATCTACGAGTGAAGTGAACATTCTGGAGCTCGCGGTGCAACTCTGAGGTGCGTGACACACACTCGATTTGACCGTCATTGTGATTTGAATGTGAACTGTCCCTATTGGTCCATCCGTTCCAACAGCTGGTCCCCAGTTGGTGGCATTGCTTGGGAAGATTATGGGACGGTCGAGAGGTGGAGGCTTGTTGGAAGAAGTAGGTCACTGGGAATAAACCCTGCTTCCTAGTCATTCTGCCTCTTCAGTGTAAACACAACATGATCTGCTGGCTTCCCACTCCTGCCACCATGCCTTTTCCACTATGAGGGAATGTATCTTATTTGAACCATGCATCAGAATATACATTGCTTCTGGTCAGGTATTTTATCCCAATAATGAAAAAAGCAACTAACGTTACCATTAGACAACAATGGCCTCAAACCACCAATGCTTAGAACAAAGAATTCAAATGGAAGATGTCTTTACTAGCCCATGCCAGGAGATCATGGAGACAAAATTTAAAAAGTCTACAGAGGCTGAAAAACCACATAGCAAGAAGCTAAAAGCAAAGTAAAGACTCTTGAACTTCTCCTAGATATTAAAGACTAATAATAAATATATTCTATTTTAATACATCCTTAAAGTACTGAAAACACTCAAGTGCAATCTGGAAAAAGCTCCAATGACTCAACTCTTGGCTAAATCCACAACTTTTTTCATTTCTTCTGCCATAGTCTGAATATGAGTTGTTCTCCACAGGATCGCATGTTCGAATACTTTGCTGATGTTAGGACTTGAGAAGTTCACAATACCTTTGGAAGGTGGAGCCTTGCTGGGGGAAGACAAGTCACAGGGGGCGGCCTTGAGGTTGGTTAGTCCTGCCCCACTTCCACTAACACGTTGCACTATCATTTAGCAGTTTTTCTCTCTCTACCTCCACGATGGATGTGACCTCAGCCTCCTCCAGCTTTTGCCACCCATCAAGCCTTATCTGTCATAATAGACTGTATTTCTCCCAAGGGACCATAAGCCAAATAAATCTTTACTTCCTTACGTTGTGTGTGAGTGTTGTCTCACAGCAGCAGAAAGAGTAACTGCCACATCTTCCCACGTGTGATATAAGCAAGCATTATTCAGAGAAAATAAAAGTTTCTGAACTTTAGTAGATGAAAGTCCCAATTCCAACACAGATAAAGGAGAATAAAATCTCGCAAAAAGTGAGATAACTGTCATAGTTAGGCACAGGTGTCGACTGTTGAGGGTTTGAGCTCTGGGCACATTTATGGAGAATTAGTTTGGTTAAGCCCAGAGCAAACCTGTAGGGGATTGTCTAGCTGATGGGGAAGGTTCAGCCTATGGTGGGTGGGACTAGGCCCTGAACAGATAAGTAAAATACTGAGAGTCAATTGAGGAAGTTGGCATCCTTTTGTATATTTGGCCAGACATGCTGGTTTGGCAATTAAGGATCGTCCCTCTCTCAGCCATTACGTAGAGATGGTGTGGCCAGTTTCCTTGGCCATGGTGTTGGTGTGTGCTCTCCCGTCAAGCTGGACTGAGAACTGTAACCAGACCGTCGTAAGAAACTAAAACCCCTTGTTCCTTTAAGCCATTTGATGGTCATTTATCAGCAACCACGCAGGCTGACTGCAACATGTACATAGTATGGAGGCAGATGTGGGATGGGATGTGACTGGGAAAACATAAGACTTTGAGTGTGCCAATAAAACCCTCAATTCTGCTTCCACTATCCGTTCACATTCTATGAAAGAACTCAAAAAAAAGTGTGGAATTTTTCTAAGCAGAGCATTTTGACCAAAATTCATAGGCCACAGGGTTTTTATCGACTTCGGATGAAGAATGGTGCCTTTTTGATAGTAACATTATGGTTTCCACCTTTCACTTATACTCTTTTTTTCCCACTCATATTCTTAATGACATAAACATAGAGATGAGACCCTGGTTCATGAATGAACAAACATTAGCAGGAAAAACAGAAGACTTTATCAATTCACATACCAATAAAGACTATTTTGAAAATACTTTTAATATGAATTTTGAAACAATCAAAATACCTGTGTAATTTATATGCAGTCAGTCATGAGTTATTTAATTACCTTTCACAAGGGGAAGTTGTGTTCTCAAAATGTAATTCTGAGAGGATTACAAAGTGTGGCAAAATGCCAGTCACTGAGTTAATTTCCCTATAACTAGGAACAGATTCAAGATTTTACATGAAAAAAATAAAGACTGTTTCCAAAGACTGGTTGCCTACCATTAAGTGAAATGTCCCTGATAGGCTTATGCATTTGAATACTTGTTCCTAGATGGTTGCACTTTTGTAATAAGTTATAGAACCTTTCAGACATGAGACCTGGCTGGCAAAAACAGGTCAAGTGTGTATGTATAGGTTATAGTCTGACCCTGATATTCGTCTTTTTTTCTTCCCCTCTCTCTCTGTTCTTCCTGATCTATGGAAGTATTACGAGCTTACTATAAACTCCTGCCTTGTATGGAGCCTTAGCCATTGTGGTTTCATCTCCATGAAACTGTTAGCTAAAACAAATCCTTCTGAGTTGCTGCTTGTTAGGCATTTGGTCGCAGTGATGAGACACCAAATTATGAAGCCTTGCCTGGCTGGGACATGCCAAGCATGCTCTAGTTTGCTCATCACCTGTGTGTGAGTACTAGGATGTAGGCACACGGCTATGAGTGAACATGCTTCAAAGGGTCTCACAACCCAAGGAATTAGACAAGCAGCTTTAGTATAATTACAGTGCATAATGTAAGGACTCTGGTAAGAAACAAAAAAGTATTGAAGTAATGTGAAAATAAGGGCCTACAGGAAGTAAAATCAGAGCGGAAGTTTTGAAAATCATGCAGTCCTGTCACAAAAGGAGGGAATTGAGATCTGTGGCTAAGGAGGCTGTGGATTGTTAAAGAGATTAACGCCATTAAAAAGAAATCTACCTTGCACTGGGACTATAGAAAAGCTGCCTTGAGATTATCTGAGGAATGGGCAGGCTCCACCCATCCATCATAGAGTACAGAATGGGAAATTGTAAATTCATTTGAAATATTTTCCATTAAGCAAAGAGAGCCACTGGGATACCCTGTTCATGCAAATCCTCCTAGGGACATGTTCTCTAGGTCCAGCCACCGTAGTCCTAGCAGCCTGACTGCTGCTCAAGCTGCTGGTAGACCTTGGCATTATCTACATGGCGCTGATTTCCTCTTTTAGTGTGCAGAATGTGTATGAGGTCATGGAAACCTCCTCTGAGATTTTCAAGGAAAAATCTGTGAGGTTAGGCAATTTGTAGCAGAGTCCAGTTCCCTCCGAGGCGCTCCCAAGAGGCCAGGGTGTGAAGTGGAGAGGGGGAAGTCTACGCTGCAGTGGAACCCTAAGGATGCTGCGCATACGGGGGACACAGGAAGCCTGCGGAGGGGAGCAACAAGACGAGGAGCCAGCCCAGGAGAGGACGGGCAGGCTGTGCATTGCAAAGCAAACGCGCTGAGCTCACGCTGTGATACCACAAGCCCTTGTGTTTGCCCTCTCAGGTTTGGGCCTTGGTTTGGCCCCATCCCCTCTTTCTATGTCCCCAGTCTTCCCTTTTTTTTTTTTTTTTTTTTTTGGTGCTGGGGACCGAACCCAGGACTTTGCGCTTGCTAGGCAAGCACTCTACCACTGAGCTAAATCCCCAACCCCCTCAGTCTTTACTTTTAAAACAGGAGTGCTCTGCCATTGTCTGCTGGAAGCTCGCAATTTACTTTTTGACTTTAGAAAGACTCACAGCTAAGAATTTGCTTTGAGTCTCGGGAGATGCTTTGCATTTGCACTGCTGACATTGTTCAAATTAATAGGACCTCTGGGACTCCTAGAAATAGACTAAATAGATTTTGCTTTATGAGACCAGCATGACTCTTTTGGTTGCCAGCGGTGGGATGTTACATTTTAAGGTGTCATCTTTAGGAGGGATTGTCAGTTTGACACAGAGTAGCCTTGTGATGGTGAATCACAAGTTGTCTGGGTTCAGACTCACATAATAGACCAGTGAAGTATACCTAGGGGACACTGGCAGAGAGGAAAGAAGAGGAGAAGTCCTCTGAATACGGACAGCATCATGCCATGGTTTGGGGCCCCAGGAAGATCATTAGTTCTCACCTTTCCTCTGCTTCCTGGTTGGCAGAAAGTGAACAGCTCTTCCCTGCTACACATCTCTGCCACCATGATGTTCTTTGGCATGGGGCCAAGTGACCATAGATTTAGCCTTCTGAAACCCACAAAGTAAAATAAGTCTTCCTTCATATTGTTTCAGTATTTTGTCACAGAAATGCAACAAGAAACGAACTCAACAAGATCATAGACGCATCTTCATGCTCCTGACCTTATGATTTCAGAAGCAGCCTTGGAGACAGAAGTTCCTGTATTGGGTCAGTTATTCTGAGAGCTCTGTTAAAATATACCTCATTATTCACTTATGTTAATAACACAGATGAATAGGTTCCTATGTTCTGAGATGATTTCTGGAGACTTGCCTTAACAGCTAAGAGTAAATTGATTGACATAATTAAAAATCTCCCATCAATAACAGCCTCCAGTCTGGAGCCTGATGACTTTACAGCTGAATTCTAGAAAACATTTAAAGAACAGCTTCCAAACACATTCACCCAAAAAGTGCATTAGGAAAGAACTATTCGACTTGAACTGTTCAAACAAAAAAGTACAAAGGAAGGAACTCTGCCAAACTCTTTTGACAAGGCCAGCATTACTCTGATACCAAAACCAGACAAAGACACAACAAAAAAAGAAAATTACAGGTCCCTGGTGAATACAGATGCAAAAAAAAAAAAAAAACCCTCAACAAAACACTAGCCAACAGGGCATCTGATAGTACATCAAAAAGTTCATATGCCAGAGCCAAATGGGCTTCGTCCCAAAGATGCAAAAATAATTTAACACTTACAAATCAATAATAATGCAATACATTATGTCAAATAAAACTTTGTGATTGTCTCAACATATGCAGAGACAGCCTATGGTAAGAGGCAATATCCCTTCATAACTGCTACTAATAAAAAGAAATTTGGCTTAGAAAGAAGATCTTGAAATACTAGAGACTGTGTATGAAAACACTATAAGCAATATCAGATTGAGCAGGGAGACGCTAAACTCATTTCCTCTAAGGTCTGGTGTAAGACAAGGATGTTCGCTTTTACCACTCTTTTTCAATACAGTATTGGTTTGTCTCTGTGATATCAGTTGTACAAGAGAAAGTGGGAATGAAGCACATTTGAATTGGGAAACAGAAAGACAAATTATCTAAGTCTATATGATTTTACCCATATAAAAATAAAATACTCCATTGTTGCAGTTCGCCTGCATGGTTACTGATAAATGACCATCAAATGGCTTAAGAGAATGAGGGGTTTACTTTCTTATGATAGTCCTGTTACAGTCGGTAGTCCAGCTTGACAGGAGAGCATGCACCAACACCAGGCCAGGGGAACTGGCCACACCCTTTCTACATAATGGCTGAGAGAGGGGGGGCAATCCTTACTTGCCAGGCCAGCATGTCTGGTTAAGTATACACAAGGATACAGACTCTCTCAACCAGCTCTCCGTATTGTTTCCTAGGGCCTAATCCTATCCATCTGGGCTTTCCCCATCAGCTGGACAGTCTCCTGCAGGATTGCTCTAGGCTTAACTCAACGATTAATTCTCTACAAATGTGCCCAGAGCTCAAACCCTCAATTGTCAGGTTGACATCTGTGCCTAATTATGACATCCATCAAAAGGATTAGAACTGATAAGTGAAAGCAGTTGAAAGATACAAAATAACAAGCACAAATTACACGAACTTGTTCAAAAACAAATCAAGATGGTATTCACAATAGTTAAAAAGCTAACATGCTTAAAAATAAATTTAGCCAAAGTAATATAAGGTATCTATAATAAAAGGACATTGATATAATCAATTATAAAGGATTCAATACAGGGAAATATATTCCATGTTTTTGGGTCACAAGAATTAATATTGTTAAAATGATCATAGTACAAAATTGATCTGTAATTTTAATCCAATCCTCACCAAAATACCAATAATATTCTTTGCAGAAATAGGAAAATTCCAAAGAATCCATATGGAACAATGAAATATACAAAATAGTTAAAAGCAACAAGGGTTGGGGATGAAAAGGATGGAGGTACCAAAACGCTAGGCTTCAAACATACTCCAGAGCCATAGTAACCAAAATGCTAGGTTAGAGTGACCCATGCCTATAATCAAGGCACTCAGGACAGTCAGGATTCAAAGTCATCCTCAGCTGCAAATAGATATTTCTCAAAGAAGACCCAAAAATGATAAACTAATATATTTTCAAATGTTCAGTATCAGCAAGCAGATAGTACACACCTGTAATTCCTGCACTCAGGAGACAGGGGCAGAAAGATCACAAGTTTGAGAGGAGCCTGAATTACATACTGATCTCCAAGCTAGTCTAGTCTATCCCTGCAAAAGAATTTTTGATCCTGCCTAAAAATCAAAACACATTCCACCCCCACAAAAGCTCACTCTCCCCTAGGAAATTTAAATTAAACCACAGTGACAGCAAGAGTATTGAGAAAGGAGAGCTTTATATACCCTTAGAGGGAATGTGAATTAGCACAGCAATAATAGAAAGAAGCATGGAGATTCCCTATGCAGCTAAAAATTGAACTATCCACATGGTCCTCTGAGCCTACTACCAGGTATATGTGCAAAGCAAATGAAGTCACATGAAAAGGAGTTCTGTTCATGCATGTGCACTCCAGTGCTATTCACAATAGCTAAGATAGTGAATCAAAGATTGATCAGAGAATAACTGCATGAAGAATGTAACATATGCATTGTTATATAATGGAATATTAGTCAACCACAAACAGAATGACATGTTGCCATCTGCAGCAGTTAAGACCTGACTATAGGTCGTCTGAGTAAATGACACAAGCCAGACACAGAAATACAAATGTTGCTGGTTCTCACTCATTTTTGAAGATTGAAAAAGTCAACCTCACTGAAGAATAGAGAAACAGTGGTCTCAAGAGATTGGGGTGGATAAGAGAGGGAGGAAAGAGTGGAAAGAAGTTAGATGTGGGGCATTGATATGCACAAAGGATGAAGTAGTTCTGATCTAAAAAGCTTAAACATAGTCACTACTACAATCAATTACAGATGGCAAAATAGTTGAAAACAAAAGGATCTATTCTTCCAAGCATGTAAGTGATAAATACTGGAACAGCTTAATATACTGACTACCCTGGGTTGTAACTACACTTCCTACACACATATTACATTGCTACACCATACACAGAAAGATACAAGCATATTATGTTTCATTAAAATAATGCCACAAAATCCACTTTCTTCGGCTTTTAGAATGCTTTTCTAAGCGCTTAATTGCATGCAAGAAATTCCTTCTTACTAAAAGTATCCAGAGAGGTTTCTGTCTCCTCCATTTAACAATGATTGGCATGAAAAGCTGATCAATATGTTGGATGGCACGCCTAGAGTGGAAGGCAAACACAGCATGAAGCAGTGAAGGGAGGGGGACATGTAAGGAATTTCACTATTTCAAACAGCATTGTGCATGTAAAAGCCAGAAGTGCTCTGACTTAGCAACGTGATATAAGAAAAGGTTTAAAAAGATGCCACAGCAGATATGGATGTGGTATGCATGAAGAGCAGTTATGGGAATGCTTGATTGGTTTATACTGGTAAGATCACTTACTGAAAAGTGACTAGGTTTGATGAAAGACCCTATTTCAAAAGCATAATGTTGAAGAGTAGTAGTTGAGAGTGATTCCTCATTTCAACCTTGAGTCTCCTCATGCTCCTACATCCATGCAAACACACACACACACACACACACACACACACACACACACACACACAGCCAAAACAAACATCAACAGGACCAAGAAAAACCTGAATCTATATCCAAGATGAGTGTGCAAAGACTATGACAAACCTTGAAGATTGGAGATTTGGCGGGACCCCCCAAGGCCATAGTTAATATTTACACTGTTTCAGTGTGGAAGAGTCAATGGCTTTGTTCGATGCATATCTAAGGCTTGGAACCAGAGTCATTGGAATGGAAGAAGGGGAGACAAACCTTTCCAACCTTCTTTAGGAAAAGATATCACAACATGGGTGGACTGATTGAGTCATGAATTTTCCCACATTTGAAGTATTCGCAAAACAAAAGAAAAATGTCGAGGAGAGTCACTTGATAGAGTAGTTATAGAACAAGCCATTCTACATGCTCAGACACCAAGTGAATTGCTAACACTAAAAGACAATCTTTGAAACTTATTCCAAAGTTATGAACCTTTTATAACGATATTTTAAAGTTTTTGCATTTGTTCTCTTTTTTAATTTATTTTGCATTACACACACACACACACACACACACACACACACACACACATATACATACACAGGGTTGTAGGAAGCAATGAAAACAACCAGGGTCTAGCATTGGATGCTCATACCTTGGCTCCATTGTATGCCCTTGTGTAATTTAAATCTTTTCTTTTCTGTGCATTCATTGAATAAGAAGACAAATCTTGCCATTTTTTTACAAGTCTTGGAAAATATTCTCTAGATAGATAGAATTATTACCCCCCAAAGTGTGTGTGTGTGTGTGTGTGTGTGTGTGTGTGTGTGTGTGTGTGTGTGTGTTTGCATGGATGTAGGAGCATGAGGAGACTCAAGGTTGAAATGAGGAATCACTCTCGACTACTACTCTTCAATATTATGCTTTTGAAACAGGGTCTTTCATCAAACCTAGTCACTTTTCAGTAAGTGATCTTACCAGTATAAACCAATCAAGCATTCCCATAACTGCTCTTCATGCATACCACATCCATATCTGCTGTGGCATCTTTTTAAACTTTTTCTTATATCACGTTGCTAAGTCAGAGCACTTCTGGCTTTTACATGCACAATGCTGTTTGAAATAGTGAAATTCCTTACATGTCCCCCTCCCTTCACTGCTTCATGCTGTGTTTGCCTTCCACTCTAGGCGTGCCATCCAACATATTGATCAGCTTTTCATGCCAATCATTGTTAAATGGAGGAGACAGAAACCTCTCTGGATACTTTTAGTAAGAAGGAATTTCTTGCATGCAATTAAGCGCTTAGAAAAGCATTCTAAAAGCTGAAGAAAGTGGATTTTGTGGCATTATTTTAATGAAACATAATATGCTTGTATCTTTCTGTGTATGGTGTAGCAATGTAATATGTGTGTAGGAAGTGTAGTTATAACTCAGGGTAGTCAGCATGCCAAGCTCTTCAAATATTTATCACTTACATGCTGGGAAGAACAGATCCTTTTGTTTCCAACTATTTTGCCATCTGTAATTGATTGTAATGACCAGTAGTGACTGTGTTCAAGCTCTTTCGATCAGAACTACTTCGTCCTTTGTGCATATCACTGTCATCATCTTCTAATAACCTTTTTCTTCCCCTCTTTTTTCTCCTCCTCCTCCTCCTTTTTCATTTGAGCCAAGTCTCACAATGTAGGTCTTGCTGGTCTGGAATTTATTACCTAGACCAAGCTGGCCTTGACTTTGTAGCGACCATCCTATCTCTGCCTCTGCAGTGCAGGGATTGTAAGTGTGAGTCACCGCACTCACCTGGACCTCTCTCTCTCTCTCTCTCTCTCTCTCTCTCTTTCTCTCTTTCTTTTATGTTTATAAACTGCCAGCCCTCCCCCCAAAAATGATGATCTCATCATTATTTTGAACAAGAATGTTCTTCCACATTCTGGCCTTTCTACAAGGATAGAATAGCTCAATGATTTAATATAGATTTGGGATGAAATCCCAGATTGACCTCTTCTTAACCACAAGTGTAAATTGCAATCCAGAAAGCTCAGCCTCTCCTTTGTAAACTAGAGTCACTAATAACACCTAGCTTAAAGGGATTTGGTAAGGTTGATCAAATAACACATTTTGTACAGTGCTGAATTCACAGCAAGTGCTCAATAGCCTTTGATAACAATGATTGCAGTAAGTCATAATGACCATAAAGGGGATAGCACAAATCCTACAGAGCATCATTCTAAGCACAGGTGTGCCTGGCTTCCCTATGCTTTAAGACTTTCCACATGGGTCTCTATAGCATTGCTTTTTGTGGTTGATTTTTAAAGTTATTATTTAGGTATTTGAACTTCTTCAAAATGTATGTGTATGTGTTAAATTTGTAGATATGTGCATGTTCGAGTGCCTGTGCATGTGCGTGAACATGCATATAGATAGGAGAAAGGTTGATATCAAGTGTCTTCTTCCATTATTATTCTCTAACTTTATTTTGAGACAGGGTCTCTCCTTGAACCTATATCTCACCAGCTGGGCTCCAAGGAGCTTCTGGTCTCTGCCTCCTTAACCCTAGGTTTACAAATGTGCACACCATACCCGGATTTCTATATGGGCGCTGGGATCTGAAGTCAGGTCCTCATGCTTGCACTGCAAGAACTTTCCCAGCATAGCCATCTCCCCAGCTCCAGATATTTGTTCCTCTTGATAGCTGAGCTGCATTTCCCACTGACTTCTAACTGCCTTCACCTCTCATGGAGATGGCAAAGAGGAATAGTCATAAGCTACCTTAATATGTCACTGGCCACAGACCTCTTCTGAGGCCAGTGTACAAGGGAAGCTAGGAAAACATGGTCTGCTCTTGGCAGCATTAAGTCAACAAACCTCCCAGGGGAGCGATTAAAAACACAGTCACCAGCAACGTTAATGAGGACACGCTCAGAGCACAATGTAATCTTATAATATGTTCTGTGCTCTGTGGAATTCTTAGGAATTGGATTTAGTAACAGTAGATGTCTATTTCTGAAATATTAGCAACATAATATGCAATAATTGTCCCTTATTTTAGTTGATGACATTGCGAATTAAACGTGCTATTATAGCATTGTTTATAATTCAGAAATGTTACCACGAGAATCTGCTCTTCAGCTGTTGGAAGATGTGAATAGAATCTGCCTTTGTTAATCCAGAGTGTGCCACATTTTTCTTACAGCCTTTAATCAGAGCATTACATACACAGGACACATGAAAAGTGTGTTTCTATAGAACAATCTAAAAGGCAACTTGTCCTTGATCATTGTGACATTTTAAATAAAATTTTCATCTCATTAACTCCAAAACCATCTCTGATTATGCAATGTATTTTGTTCACTAAGGAACTTCTAACTGTCCCGTTGTGTGGTGTTTTTCCTGGACAGATATGAACAAACTTCTATTTACCCCAAACAAGGCACAAAGGACAAAGAAATAAAATCTACCAGGAAAATGACAGCACAAGAGATGTAATGGAACCAGAGAAGCATGCAGAGATGCAATGGGAAAACATGCAGAGAGACACAATGGGAAAACATGCAGAGAGGGGCAAGGGAGAAACATGCAAAGATGAAATAAGGAAGTATGTAGAAATGGAATGGGGAAGCATGTGGAGATATATCAGAAAAAAACATGCACAGATGCAGTGGGGGTAACATGCAGAAATGCAATGGGAAAGTATGCATAAATGCAATGAGAAAACATGCAGAGATGAAATGGGGAAACAAGCAGAGAAACAATGGAGAAACATGCAGAGAAGCAATTGGAAGGCATGCAAAAATACAACAAGGAAGCATGCAGAAATGCAATGAGAAAACATGCAGAGATACAATAGTGAAACACGCAAAGATGCAATAGGAAGTGTGGTAAGATATAATAGAAAGTCAGCAGAGATGCAATAGGGAAACATGCAGGGATGCAATGGGAAAGCATGCAGAGATGCAATGAGAAAACATGCAGATATGCAGCAGGGAAACATGCAAAGATGCAATGGGGAAACATAAGGAGATGCATCTCTGACAAGTAAAGGACACATGACCTGGCTTACATTTCAATGATTTCTATCATAGCTAAGAACTCAAGTCACTTTTCCAATAATGGCCAGGAAAAATTTAATACAAGAGTCACCTAGAAGGACAATCACTAGGATTTCACCAATTCGATGTGGAAACTTGGGAAAGAGGGAGAATAGCTTGTGATTTTGAACATAGGAGACTAACGATAACCATATTGGCAGTCAAAGGTGGAATTTCTTCTTAGGTTCTTCTAACTCCTGCACTAAAACTTTTTTCTCCATGCGTCTTTTAAATTTCTAAACTCTTTCGTGGGCTACTTTCATGTCTTTCTCTTGTCGGACCTTTGCCAGAGTAAATGATGCTTATGATGGTTAACCTTGGTTATCAACTGGATTGGATCTGCATTCAACTTAGATATATGTCTCAGGGCAGGCCTTTCAGGGTATTTCTTGAAAAGATTAACAGAAGGGAAAAGCCCCTTCCTCAACAGACAACATCTTCCAGCAGAAGCCCAGCTATAAGGAGGTGCAAGAGAAAAGCTCTTCTTTTTTATCCTTCCACCCTTAGCACTTGCTCTTGAATGTATCTACTCTGTCACTGTTGCTGTCACGACTGCTGCTGTCACTTGCTGACATCAGAATCTAGCCTCTTCACTCTTCTAGTGTGAACTGAACTTCAGTGGCTCTTGAGGAATCCTCCAGAGCTTCAGCACCAGCTGGGACTGCTGAAGCATCCAGTCTTGTGGAATGAGCAGCTACCAGGTTATCAGCTTCTCCAGCGTGCAAATAGCCATAGTGCAGATCACATAAGCCAGTCTAACAAATCTTCTCTGCAAGTATATACTCATTCTATGGACGCTGTCCTGCTAGAGAACTCTGACTGATACAGCACCTGATTCTTTTGTGGTCACTGCAAAGCAGACAGTATCTTTTCTGTCATCTAGTGGTCTCTGGCCACTACACTCACAACTTAGCAGCTTGATGCAAAACTGCTCTCTCCCTGCATTGCATGAAAACTACCTCTTCTTCCAGTTTTCCCCTCTGGGATGCATACCTCACATACAGTCAGAAATGTCTCAAAGATCCAAGACCACGGGCAATTTCATCCAGAGCACACTTAGTTCACCTCATCTACTTCTGTCTCTCCTGCAAACTCTTTCACTAAGATCCAAACTTCATCTCAACTCCAGGACTCCCAGTGTGTGTGTGTGTGTGTGTACATGTGTGTGCTGGCATGTGTAAAATAGGGCACTTGAGTATGTGTGCCTCTGGAGACCCACAGAATCATCCTGGATTGTTCTTCCTCCTTATTGCTTTATTTTGGGGTTTCCCCTGACTCTGCCTTCCAGAACCAGAGTTACAGGCCGCTGCTATATCTGTGTATGGGATCTAGGGAAGGGAACTCAGGTCCTTTTGCTTGGGAGGCAAAGACTTTAACCCCTAAGGCATCTCCCCAGTCTCTGGAGTACATTTTTAAGGCCTAAGTCTCAGCAGCTAGTGCAACAATTTTCAGTGAGGCCTTGACATGCCAACCCAGCCACGAAAAATTCATGTTCCACCACAGGAAGGTATCCCATGGCGGCAGGAGAGCTGCTGTTGCCCAAAGCACCAGCCACAGCTCTCTTGGGCAAGAGGTGCTTTTCAACGCGTTTGTTAGTACACGTGATCTATAAGTTACAGTGAAGATTATAAAACTCACTTTCCAATCTTAATTGTACCATGGCTCACTAACGTATCCACTTCTGAAACTTTTTCTATTTGATCACCTTTTTTCATGAATCTTAAAAAGGTTCAGTGTCACCGTTCTGCCAGGCATACTCATTAACTTCCATTGCTGAGGTATGTTTGTTCAAGACGAGAAATGATTTTTTAAAAGCAGCAGTAATTGGCGACCAGGGGGAAACATCGGTGAGCTGCAGGCAGAAGGGCAAGTTGTTTTCTCTAACATAGAAACAACAGCAGCTCAGCCTCATTAGCAGAATTCTGGGTCCTTAGCTCCAGGTGTGCTCACCTTCGCCAAGGCAGCACACATATTTCCCCTGGCCCCAGGCTGCAGTTTCACAGCCCTTCATGGCGAGTGAGAAGGAGGTCACCAGTGGGAAGTAATTGGATTTGAACACAGGGAGCCCAAAGTGCCACTTTGGAAAGGTAACCTCTTGTTATGTCCAGGCGTGCCTCTGAATCTAATGGCATTATTTCCCCTTAAGAGAGGTCATCTGGACCCAGGGGTGGGAGGAAAGGAGACCCCTCGGCAGCTGTCTTCACACTTCCGCTCCCCTTGCCTTCAGCTCTGGAGCCAGAGTAAATCCTGGACTTCGAGTTATTCAGTGAAAGGCCACATGAGCAGGTGGAAGCGAAAACTGCCACCGCCTAGACATCGCTGCGAACGGATTCATCAGGGACTTCGTGTGCTGGGGATGCATTTGACAAGGACGACAAGGATGTCAGGATGACAAAGTGACACCTGCGAACTTGCTCTTCCCGGGCTCTGGGACCAAAAGCAGGTGCAGCTGATTCCAATGTGCACAGAGAACAAAAGGCACCTCTAATGAGGCTCCGGGCTGGTGCGGAGCCCCTGGAGGCTCTGCTTCTGCTCTCAAGCCCAGGCAGGATTTAATAACAGCCAGGAGCAGAAGCTTCCGGTCCAGTCACAGTTCAGGGACAATTCCAATTTCATCTTTTAAACTACTGTTTAAGCTACAATACATGTTAATTAAAGTTGAACACACAAAAAATATCTCTCATTTTCCCAAGACACAGAGATACTAATTCTTAATATTTTCCAGAACATTCTTCCTGTCGGTATACACTCACCACACATTATCAATAGGTGATGTTTGCACCATCTTATCACTCTGTTTATTCCATCTCGAAAGCATCATATCATACTGTGTTATCTTCTCACAGTCTATCTCACGGTCATGCTTCTGTGCCATTAAATTTTTCCCAACACTTCTTTTAATATGTGCTAAGTATTCAAGGAACAAACTTCCTTCGAGCAGGCATAGTCAAGCTATGTCACACCACTGTTTGCAAGTGATGCACAATTTAGAGCAACAGTTGGATAGGCATATTTCTATCTGGAGAGCCTTGGCATTTAGATAGACACTGCAAGCCAACACTTCTGATTCTGTACTGTAGACAGCATTGTCATCCAAACCCCGAGATCCCCAGAGACACTTCATGTCAAGAGTAGAGCAATGACAATAGTTTGGATAATTTTTGGACTATCTTATGCCAGTCACTGTACTAGCATCTTCAAATTTTCATTTAACTACATCAACCCCCTTCTGACAGAACCATTGCTCTCCCATAAATAAATGAAAGCTTATAGAAGTTATCGACTTAAAGTTAAACTAGCATGTGACAGACTTGGCTCCACCTTATTCATCCAGGGAACTAGACATTGTAAATGTCTCATGCCATACTTTCTCAATGATTTCTCCTTAAGGAATGAAAGGGGAATCCATATAGCAATCAACTGATCACATACCACAATTACCCAAAGGTTATATGAGAGAAACTTGCTTCTTTAATTCCATTGCTGAATGGGATCTTTAATGTTGCTCTTGGAACTAATGATGAGAAAAACTAATAATTCAAGGATCTAAGGAGAGGGCTCGGAGGATGCAGAGCTTGGCACAAACATAAGGACCTGAATTCAGATTCCAGAACCCATGTTTTAAAAGCTGGGCATGGAGGTGCACTTATAGTCCATAATGCCAGTGCTGGACAGGTGGCAGAAGCAGATAGATTCCAGGAACTTATGATCCAGTTAACCTAGATGAATTGATGATCTGCACGTTCAGAGACCCGTCTCCAAATATAAGGGAGAAAGTGAAGAAGGAGAATGTCTGATGTCAACTGGCCTCCTCACATGTCTGTTCACCAGAGCATGCTCACCTATATACATATATACAGAGAAAGAGAGAGAGAGAAAGAGAGAGAGAGAGAGAGAGAGAAATTCATTGTGCCAAGTGACTTCCAGTATTTGAAAATAGTCCTATGTGCATGTTTTATCTTTGATCTACCTCTGCCTTTTAATGAGAGGACCCATTATCATATCCAGCCCACATTAAGGCACAAGTAACAGGGCCCAGTCTCATGAGACCCATCACTGACAGGCATAACCTGACTGGATTCAACATTAGATGCCTCCTATTTAAAGAATGGCCTTCTAAGCACAGCAGAAAACCCTTTCTGCCCTGGAGTAAAAGTCACAAGTTTCAACACTTAATATTTTCCTCCAAATTCTTTTCCTTCCTCCTCCTTGAAGAACCAGCATAAATCAGGACCACGATGAGCAGATCAAACAGCAGCCCTTAATCTGTAAATAATCTCTTTGGCTTCGTGGCAATCAGGAAAACAGTGGGAAACAGCCGGTTTAAGACGAAAGTGACAACCTATTAGCATTCAGAGAGAAATGATTTCTCTCATCACCTTTCCTGAAGATGCTGTTGCTGTGGCAACCGGTCCCTGCATTCATCCCATATCCGTTGCTAAAATGACAAGGAAGCTTCTCATCTCGTGACGGAGAAGAGTAGATCATTCTCACTATCTCTTAGGTGACAGCCAATAATGTCTGTAAGGGAAGTTCTGTAAAGGCACCCGTACAAGCCCAGTATTCTTTGCTGGGGTGAGATACCTACCGCTCTACCAGGCTAAGCCAGCTTGCTTCTTCCACAAAAGCTTTACCGTTCCCTCGCTTCGTTGCACAGACACGCATGTAAGAACTACACCATGCCTTGGGGACAACGTTTTAGATGGTCTTCCTTCTGCAAAAGGTATGCACATGAGACAGGCATGTTGCTCGAGCAACGCTTTTCTTCAGTGGGGCTTAGGAAGGAGAGGAATACAACTGCCTTCTCACACCTGAAAGACTTTCTCCAGTGTGCAGGTAAACTTCTGAACATGGAGCTGTTTCTGGTCATTTTACCTGTCCGCCTAGATCCCACACAGACCCTGAATGCTGGCTTAAACAGCAAGCAAGGCTAACCCTGAGCCTCGTGGTGCCAACCTTGTTCTAGCTGTCTGAACACGAGACTATTTCTTGGATGGAGATATAGATTCATTCTATTGTCTAGAGGAGACCTAAAGGAATTAGTTCATCTTGGGTATTGAGTGATTTTATATTACATCCCTCATTGCCACTGTTGCAAAAGAAAAAGGTCTATACTGTCTTCTCCCTCTTGTTTCTATAATGAATGTACATCTTTTCAAAGCTTCATGTGAGCTGGGACCCAAATGTTCTCTCACATCAGCTGCCTCAGGTTGTGGCAGACTTATGAAGAAGAATGGAAAGGAAATACATTTTCCAAATGATATGGTCCTCAGGTGCCCACTGATAGCTCTTTGTCTTCCATTTCCAGAGGTCAAGTCAATTTCCTTCCTGTTCAAATGCTACATGATAAGCCTAAATAACTTTTCAGACCTTTTACAACCTATAACCTTTTCAATTCCATTTCCCAAATATAAATGTGCTTCTTTCTTTGCCCTTTGTGAGGGGGCACTCTTGTTGTTTACCTGGAACTGGGGTTGGGAGGAGGGCACAGAAGCAAGCCCAACAGCAGCAGGAATCAGTTTTTTGTGACGTGCCTATAGTCAGGGAGTTTTTCGCTTCTGATTTGCTGCTTGGTGGTGTGGGGCTCTCATGGGACACATCATGAACCACAAAAATGAAATGAAAATAATGAGAGCTGCAGCTAAGAGGTGTTCAGAACACATGGAAAGCCATTTAAGGCAAAATTTGCACATCTAGTTACGTTTGTTCCCCCAAATGGCTCATAAATTAAGGAAATACCATGGATGTCCTACTTCGAAACTTAAAGAAATAGGAACTTAAGGAAATAGAGAATAGGAAATAGAGACAATAAAATGACCAAAAATCATACAAAAGCTAAAGTGAGATGCCACCTTTAATCCTAATGTAGTCATTATATTTCAGAAGCACTGAAATGCAATTATCAATTCTCCCCTGTCACAGTCAGAGGCTGAATTCTCCACAGGACCCCATGCAGTGCCTGGTGCGCCACTACTCAGAGCACTTTGCAAATGAGGAGAGAAGGTTTTTTTGATTTTTGGATTGGACGCGTTTACTCTTTTTTTTAATGTATATGTGTATTGTGTGTATGCTGTATGTATGTGTGTGTGTATTGCATGTAGATGGATATACATATGTGTGTATGTGTATGAGTACATTTGTGTGTGCATACGTGTAGAGGCCCAAGGGTGACATCTGGAATCATCCTAGATTACTCTGCCACCTTATTACTTGGTCTGGGGTTTCCCAGGCTCTGCCTTACAGGATCAGAATTACAGGTTGCTGCCATATCCACCGGGCATTTTTACATGAGATCTGGGGATCTGAACTCAGGTCCTTTGCTTTCGAGGCAAAAAGTCTCAACCCCAAGCCATCTCCCTAACCCACCGGACCATGTACCCGTTCCAGGAGTGTCTGGGAAGCCACTTCACCCATGCTGCCCCGCCTGGGTTGTCTCTTCTCTCTTCCCAATTATCCACATCCTGGTGTTCGTTTTCCTCTAGTGCCTCAAAAGTCAGACTTCAAAATTCCTTTTTTTGTAAATGTTGACACCAAAGAAATAGCATACACAGTCTAAGTCTTTAGATCCCAAACAGGCTGGCCCTGGGCAATTTTAGAAGAAAAATAAAACTACAGCATTCAAAAAAGAAAGTGGCCTGCTGAGGATGTCTGTGGCAAGGCTGCAACCTTGGCAGGGAAGCTTCCAGTACTTTCTGGGGTTTACAGTGTCTCATTTCTCATCCTGCAGAGCAGAACCAGCAGCTGCTCCTGTCCGTCCAGCTTTCCATACACCCAGGACCAGCCACAAGAGGCTGGGCCCCAGACAGCCGACCACCGACTACCAACTACTGAAGACAGAGTCTATCCATGTCTATTTTGTGTTTCTTTTTGAGTTTTGAAATTTGAAATATTGCCAAAAAAATGTACCTGGATTTTAATTAGAAAATACAGATGAACCAAATGAAAAGAAAACTGAGAACATTTATAAGCCTATCCCACAGAAATAACATTTTAATATATAACCCTAATCCTCCAGATTTTTCTTTTATTTTTAAATAAAAATAAAGATGATATCATGCTATACCTACTGGTTTTTTTTTTAATATAAATCTGGTATATAATGAACATCTCCTCACATCATTATTTTCGAGTAGTGCCATCTGTCACATAAGACAACGCCATATTTCTTTAAGCAGATTCTCCATTATTAAAACTATAGTTGCTCAAATAAATGTTTCATAAACCATGTTCTAAATAAACTTTACTTGCTTATTTTTTTAACACAAGAAGTAGAATTTTTGGATCAACGCATATTAATGTTTTAAAGGAGTGAAGATATAGATATGTAGCAGAGAAATTGCTTAGCATGTGTGAGACATGAAATGCTATCTCTGGCATTGAAAGAAGAGATTTGGGACTGGAGGGATGGCTCAGCAGCTAAGCCCTTTCCTTGCAAGCTGAAGGTCCTGAGTTTGTATCCTGGATCCCACATAAAAAAAAAAAAAGCCCTGGAAGACAGGGCCTTAGAAACTTCAGAGCAAAGCAAAAAGGAGATAGTACAATCCAGGGTGATTCCCAAAGTCACCTTTGGGTCTCCACAGGCACACATAATGTCCTCTGATAGATACAGAGACACAAAGATAGATAGATAGATAGATAGATAGATAGATAGATAGATAGATAGATAGATAGATAGATAGATAGATATTTTTAAAAAGAATATTTGTAACGTATCTAATTATATACATTATTAAAACCTCCTAATGGTCTGGAGAGATAGCTCAGGAATTAAGACGCTGCTTTGCAAGCAAAAGTTCCTGAGTTCAGATCCCAGGTCCCATGTAAAAATGCCAGGTAGAAACTGTAGAGGTCTGTACTTTCAGCCCTAGTGGGCATCCCAGAGTGAAGCAAAAAGGAAACAGAAACAATACAGGATGATTCCAAAGTCACCCTTGGTCCTTCACAAGGATATACAGTGCCTTCTGATACACACAGACACACACAGACACACAGACACACACACACACACACACACACACACACACACACACACACCTCAGAGAGAGACAGACAGACAGACAGAAAGATGGCAGGGAGGACACTGGAGTCAGACTGAAGCTATGGAGAGGATTCAGGGAGATTATCACCGGGTCAGGCTGCAACTAGACTGCAAGCCAATCAGGGTGGAGGGGGAGACAGGCCGGTGCTGAAAAAATGTCAGCAGAAATCAGTTCACGACACCCCTCACACTGCATGCTTCACTGTGGGAGCTTTTATCTCATAAAGTCTCCCTTTCTCAACTGGGGAGACTCTACCAAGATGTATTTCCAGTCTTAGAAACTTAGCAGTGACAAGGATGACAACTTGCACTCCTACTTTCTATTAAAATAAACCTGACTCACCGTTGTGAGTAGAATTGTAAAGTTTGCATAATGTTTAAAGGGAGTCCAATGAAATTTAGAACTTACAGTTCCATACTCAGGGTTACAATTCCTGAACCTGAAGATCGATAAAACTATTCTCTGCCTGCAAGTGGGGCTTTCGGGAGGAAAATGAAAAAGGTGGCCTGGCTGAGAAAGGCAGACGACCTTTCGTGCCATGACACATTCGAAGACGGTGCAGGGTCAGTGTTAAGAAACAGGATGCATGGAAGGAGGGAGGTGTTGGATTTATCATGAGAATTGCCATTTGAAGGAACCCCACATAATAATTATAATAAAAGAAACAAAGCAAAGTGCAGAAAACCAGGAGGAGGCCAATTCTAGAACAAAGCCCAGGAGAATCCAGCTCTCCTTTGGTTAGTCCCAAATATTCTATACTTCCCTTTCACAATAGTAGGCATTTGTCAGTGTCTGGCTTCTTCACGAAACTATGAGCTTATGAAAATACAAATTATAGTTTTTTATTGACATATCCCTAGTGACTACTTGATATGCCTGCCATACATTAACTACTCAACAAATGGTTGCTAAATAATGTATGAAGTAATAAAGTAAATGGCATCATCATAAAATTAAGTACAACTACTATTCTTTTCTTTGGAGGAGGTTAAGATGTGTGTGTGTGTGTGTGTGTGTGTGTGTGTATAGTCAGCCCTGAATATTTACAAATTCTGTAACTGTGGCTTCAACCAAACTTGAATGCAAACATCTAAACATCAATCCCTCTATACTGAGCATGCACAGACTTCATGCCTTCCAAAACAACCATTTACATAGCATGCTAGTAAATTACATATATCATAGGAACTAATCCAAAGTAATCTGCAGGTCTTTGAGGGATGTAGAACAGTGTTTGTAGGATACAGGCAAACACTATCCCATTTCATATAAGAGACATTGACATCTGTTGATCTTGGTATTCCTAGAGGTTCTGGAACCAATTCCTCATGCAAACTAAGGAGAAAACTAAGTATAGACAGGTGGATGTAATTACGATCATTTAAAGTTCCTATTAATTCTTTTAAATCTGTGAGATGATACTCCTTGAGCTCATTTCCATTTTGCTCATTCTACTTATTGCTTCTCAGTGCACCATGCTTTTTTCAGGTAACAGGCTGGTAGACCGAGAGAGAGATCAAGTAATTTACCAGCATCAAAGAAGCAGGAAAGAAACATGGGCCCAGGCCCTACCGCCTATGGGGTGACTAGAGAAAACTTTGGGGGCAGTCAGGACACCAGGTCTGGTTCCGAACCAAAGAAGAGCAACCATGCCTTGAAGAGAAGGTGGGCTTTCCAGTTCCTGAGCAGAGTTCACATTCAAAGGACTCCTTAGTACCTTGGAGAAGTGAGTGAATGTGACTAAAACAGACACAACATGAAAGAGTTAAAAGTGACAGATCCAGCCAGGTCTGGTGGCACATGCCTGTCATTCCTGAACTTGGGAGGATGAGGCAGGAAGATTTTCAGATAAAGGATAGCCTGGAATATACAAAAGGAACTTTTTTTTTTTGCTCGCATGCATGTATGTGTTTGTATGTGTGTGCATATGTGTGTACATATGCATATATATATATATGTGTGTGCGTTCACAAAAAGGGAACTGAAGTCCCAAGAGGGACTTTAGGAATCATGCTAGATTGTTCTACCGTTTTATTTTGCTCTGGGGTTTCCCAGGCTCCACTTTCCAGGGCCGGAAATCTGCCATTTCCATCTGATAGTGGAATTATGTGGAATCTGGGGATCTCATGTCCTTATTTTACTTGTGAGGCAGAGGCTTTAACTACTGAACCATCTCCGCAGCCCGCACAGCTTGATCTTGAGAAGAAAGAAAATTAAAGGAAAGGGGGAAGGAAGGGAAGGAGGAAGGGAGGAAGGGGAGAGGAAGGGAGGAAGTGGGAGGTAGGGGAAGGAGAAGGAAGGAAGGAAGGAAGGAAGGAAGGAAGGAAGGAAGGAAGGAAGGAAGGAAGGAAGGAAGGAAGGAAGGGAGGGAGGGAGGGAGGGAGGGAGGGAGGAAGAGACGGAGGGAGGGAGGAAGAGACGGAGGGAGGGAGGGAGGGAGGAAGAGACGGAGGGAGGGAGGGAGGGAGGGGGGACAAAAGACTCTCATTGGAGAAGTAATCCTTGAGACCCGGCTTTGAGAGACATTCTCTGCTTGTCAGTTTTCATCCTCCTTAGTGAATGTAATAGAAACAATTCTGTTCCCCTCCTCAGCTCACAAAGAAATCACCAGGAGCTGGCTGAAAATAAATCTTGGGCTTGAACAATAATCGTTTTCACAGTAGGTTTTCCTTTTGGCAGATTCTTCACGACTTCAAAACTAAAGCTGCTTTCTTCGGCTAAGGTCCCCAGTTGTGCCTCCTGCAGCCTTCACTGTCACTTCAGGCACACTGGCCTGCATACACTACACCATCCACCTCCTAGAGCGAAGGATGCACGTGGCCTCCTTGGATTCAAGCTACCATCCGATCCATCTTTGTTCTGGGCTCACAACTTGTGGTCTCTCCCAGTAGAAAATTCAAAACTTGCTTCTGGTTCTCTAAACCTGACAAAGTCAGTGAAACTTGATGTTGGGGGGCTAGAAAGATAACGTGTTCCCTCTCTCCCTTTTCCTTTCAAGTTCAGGCTTGGGAGGACGGTACAGTAGTACACAGCTGCGCACAGTTGGATGAGGACTGAGACACAGACCCCAGGGAAGTCAGAACCACTCCCCAGGTCTCACCTCAGAGAATGCTCACATTCCTGTTCCCATTTCGGAGCATGCAAGATACACTTACATCCTAAACATCCATCCCAAGCTATGGAAGCAGTGCAGAAAACGCTCCTTGTGCATCCTAAATCATACTAATTAAAACCAGACTCTGGGTTCCTCCTTTCTTTTAAATCCAGGTGGAAGTTCCTGGTCCTTAGAAAGAAATGAATGCGAATGAAGTATTTTTTCTTGGACTTGGAAAGCAGTACCGAAAAACCATGGGATCTTGTCTGCTAACACCCACCCTCTCCTCTTCCCCCCACTACCTTATTTTCTTTCCTTCTATCACATGTTCTTTATCTCTGCCAAGCTGCCTTCCATACCAGACCCTCAGCAACAAGCAAGGGTCATTTCCTCTGCGAGCTGCGCTTTGATAATGTTGGGCTATTTGGGTTGGAGCTTTGGCCCAACTCTGTCAAAAGCCATATGGTTCTGAGAAACACTAAGGAGTAGGGGAGCACAGCCAAGAGCTGCAAGATCGGTGACTAACCAAAGCTGTGAGTTTAATGAGAAAGGAGAGATTAAGGCGGCGCTGGCTTTTTTTTTTTTTTTTTTTTTTTTTGGCAAACTCCCCAGTTGAACACCGGAATGAATACCCAGAGGCAAAAGCAACTCGATTTACAATAAATTAATAAAACAGTCTATTGGTTCTGGCGTTGTTGTCAGCTGAAGATGCTTCTCAACTTCCAGGAAAGCGCTTGCAAGAATCCCAATTTTACACTTAGGCCTATGCCCAGTCTCCTGGGACCAGGTAGAGTAAATTGCTTTCTATGGGTCTTTTACCCAATGGAGAATTAAAATGGGAACATGAAGCATTCCTACCAGCCTTCCTTTTTTCTATGAAAGAGTCTTATACGCCTCACCCAAGAGAAATGTGTTTCAATGGGTTAGCTGATACAAAATTACAATGGGCATAAAAAGAGTCATAATGTTTCCTGGGAATAAATAAGAAGGAAAGATATTCTCACTCTTTGACATTTCTTTTTGAAAATGTCCTGTGATTCAACAAGTGGAATATTCTCTTCCATAAGTTAATAGCCACAAAAGTTTACTTCTTGTGCTTGTCACCTAATAACCTGAGACTTGATCCCTAGAGCTAGCCTAGTAGAAGGAGAGAACTCACTCCTGTAAATTACATTACGACCTCTGCATGTGCACTGTGGTACATCCTTCCCAGACAAATAAATAAATGCAATGATGAAAGAAAAGTTCCCTGCTTGCTACAGCCACCATCTACTATAGTCACATAGGCAAATATATGGCTTTATTTTCAGTGATTTTATTCTAATTGTTTTAAATGAATCTTGCAATCTAATTTCAAAAAAAACAAATGTTTAGATTTTTTAAAATTACCTTTGGGAATCTGAAAGACAATAAGATGAAGACAACTAGTTGAACATAATAAAAAGTAAGTCGATTAGTGTCATCTCAAGTTAAAATCAGTAGGACTGGGGCTGAGAATATGACTCAGTGGGTAAAAGTACTTGTTGCACAAAAGAGAGACTCCGACAAATACCCAAAGCCCATGGAAAAGTTGGTTATCTAGAATGAGCATCTGTAATTCCAGTGTTCCTATGGGAGAGATATGCGTTCAGGACTTATGGGCTAGCTCCTGGTATTCACTCTGGAAAACCAATAGAGACCCTGCCTTAAACAAGGCAAAGGACAAGAACCAATGAGGGAAGCTGTCTTCTGACTTCTACATGCAATTATAACACATGTGCACCAACATTGACACAACAAATGTACACACACACACACACACACACACACACACACACACACACACACACCAGTAGATCTCTAATAAAACTTCTTTGTTTGTCTAGTTGGTTGGTCTAGAATTTTTTTAATGGACCCCTCACACATGCTGAGCAAGTGTCTTGTTGCTAAGGGACATTGACAGTACTTTTAAGCAGTTCTAAATAGGCCACTTAGAAAGAATATTTGTCTATTGGATGAATTTATTATACCTGCTGTTATATCACCCACTGTATAAGAAAAGAGAGCACAAGCTGACATCCTGCTTTGGTGAGGGCAGAGCAGAGGAACTGATTTAGTTAACAAACCAATGTAAGAGCCAAGGCGACCGTGGAGATGTTTTAACTTAGACAGGAGGGAGAGATGCAGTCAACATGCTCTGAACAAGAGAGGGAAAGAGCAAGAAGGGAAGAAGGAACTCAAAGGCAGCAGGAGAAATAAAAGGACTGAAAGTTGACATGAGCTCAGTACTGCTTCTCCCCAGATTCCTCAACGATCTGGATAGTGTCCCTGGGCAGCGGCGGATGAGAACACTGGAGAAGGGAGGCTGGATGCAAAAGGGAAGGAGTAAAGAAGTGTGGGGTAGCCTAGGGAGAGAAACTAAGCAGAGCATACTAGTCTGTCAATTTTATCTTCCATTTAGACCTTGGCAAAGATAAGAAAGGTTAGGTTCGTGGGAGAAGACAGCAGGAAGGCCTTCCAGGGGAGGACTGGTGTGGGGATTCTCCCAACACTGCCTAGAAAGAGATATAGAGGCAAGAACTCTGTAATGGGATTGGAATGAACTCATAGGCTGTCATTTACAATCATTTAAGTGTCAGGAAGTAGAACCATTCCAAGTCATGGACTCAGCACATAGCACATATATACACACACACATATATACATACACATATATGTATATATGTGTGTGTATATGTATATATGCATTCATACATACATGTTCCATGAAATATATATAGACTTTTTCTATATAAGCATTGTGATGTATATGTGTGTATGTATGTGTGTGTATATAAAACAAAATCCTATTTCAAAGACGATGAATAGGCCCACAAAAACTTTTTTCTGGCAATTCTATCTGGTAGACCACAACAAATGTTCAGTTCTTTAAAAATGACAACAATGAAAAAAATAAAAGAGCATTGTAATGTTTTAATTGCTATGATAAACCAACAACTTTGAAATACATACTCAGAGAGTAGCCATGAAGAAAAGAATCAGAATAAGACTGGATGAGATTAAGTCCTCGTGATGTATCATTCATTTAGAGATGGATAAAGGAGGGGGGGAAATGCCAAAAGTTCATGACAGAAAAATTAATGAAGAATAGATGGATGAAAGGATGAATGGTGAGTTGGACAGTTGATAGATGGATGGATAGATGGATAGAGGTTAGATGGATTGATGGATGGATGGATGGATGGATAGATAGATGTTCACATAGATGAATGAATAAATGATAGAAGGATGGACGGATGGATGGGTGGGTGGATGGATGGATAGACGGATGGATGGATGCAATGACAGAGATGAGGAGACAGTTAAATTCAAAAGATAATATCACATGTACAAAAAAATCATTTGGATATTTAGAAAAAACAAAGTGCTCATATTCTACATTTTTAAAAGAGAATTGTATACAACCTTTGTGATGACGAAACACAAACACATTCATGCAATCAGTTCAGTTTATATCAAAACAAGCAGAGATCGACACAGCTGGGTCAGCTAACGTGAATGAACCACTGGGCCAGAAACATCTGCCAAATGAATACTGAGAAGACTCCAGAGGCTGTAAAGACTCCAGAAGGCAGAGGGGAACAGACATCCAGAAGAAAACGGGAAAAATAAGAGAGGCAAACTTAGAACTTAGGAGTGAGAGAGTAGAGGGGTCAGAGAATGATTCAAATGGAACAATAAGAAACTAATAAATGTGTCAAAGACACCAACGGAAAATGAGCAATCCAGACACAGGCAGTAGAGGCACAAATGCATCTCATAAGAATGAGGATTCTTTATTTGAAGACTGTGCCAGCCGCTGGGCCAGAAACCTTGCCAACCTTGATGTTCAACCCCTCAGAGAGTTGCATTGCTTCTCCCCAGGGACTGGCCTTCAGTCTTCCTGGCTCAAAAGCTGAATTTTGCCAGCTACAAAAACAGATAAAACAAACAAACAAACAGATAAAGCAGATATGGATTTATATGCACAGAAGGGCTCTCTCTCCGCAGCTCATCTTCACAGATAAGCAAACCACAGTTGGATGATCGCTTGGGAAAGATGGCAACATCACGAAAGAAGTCCTGAGAAACCATAGGCTCAAAAGCCTAGACTGTGAAACTAGGCCTTGGTCACTGCTAGCTCCACGGCCTGCAGCACACGAGTTCGTCTATTAAATAAATGGGGCACTCCAGTCATCTACTATCCATAATAAATCATCCTCAAATTAAGTATGTTTAAAGCAACAACCATTTGTTTTGCTCACAAATCTGCTCTTATGCACTGCAGTGATAGCTGAGTGGCCAGGCACAGACTGGAAGTTTCGGATGTATGATGTCATTTGAGGACTCAGCCAGGACCCAGGATTCACCCCAAGTAAAGGTTTCACATAGGTTTCTTGGTGTTCCTTAAACAATGATGGCAAGTTTCCTTAGAAACAGAAAATTAAGACTGCCTTTCTTATGTTTAGACTAGAGACTAACATGGGTCCTCTTCTAGTGTCCAAGTTAGACACGGTGACAGATTCAAGAAGAAAGGACGTAAGGCCGTACATACATCTCAACAGCAAAAGTGCCCCGTAACGACGGGACCAACAGTTTTAAAACCACTAGAGTCAGTCTCTTGCAAATGATTTAAAGTTCTTCTGCATGTGAAGTTTATTCTCCCAAGACCTCCAAAACTCTCTTCTCTTTACACATTAAACATGTTTGTTTTGTGCTTTCAGTTTCTAAGCTGAGTTGACAGTGATTCCAATAGAACAATTGTTTTAAAAAACTATGTGACTTTCTTATAAATCTCAACTAGAGTTTACGCCACTAGACAAAAATCACAATGGCCGGCTCTAGGAATAAATCCTGCTCTCCAGGCTGCTGGGAAGCAAGCGTCTCCAGGATACTTAGAAGTTAAGTGTCTACTGAAGAACATTTAAGAGGCATCCCGAAAGATGCTCGGAGAACCTCGGGCGTGTCAGAGCTCTGGACACTGCCATAGTGTTTGTGAGGCCTTCACTAAGGAGCCAGTGTCCTGTCCTGAGTCTGCTCTGTAGCCTGGGGCACCTTCTTAACTTGAGAATTATTTACCATTGAGAGAAGCTAGGAGTGAGAACTAGCTCTATTTTTTAATGTGGCAAGTTGTAACTTCTTTACATTTAGTAGACTATAAATAATCTATCCTCCTTCAACCTCCCCAGATCTCTGACTAAGTCTACGGATCTTTTAAAAGTTTGATTCTGTAGCTCTACTTTCAGCTACCTGATTCTTGTTCTCTTGCAAATCAACTTATAATTAACTCTATTAATAACCTCCTCCATCTGAAGTTCTGAGAATTGGCTTGGTTAATGTCTTTCTAATCCTGATGGATTCAGCAAAGATTTGTTTTATTATTTAAATACTTGCAATGTGTGCCTATTATATTGTTTAAGAATAGTTAATACACAGGATGAGGAAGCACAAGATATATACCACTTACAAGATATGTAAGTGTATAGACAATATATACACCACATGCAGAGATGCATACATGTGATAAACATATTGAGATATGCTGAGTATGTGTTCTAGTTATGTTTCTTAGATTATAAAGAGAATATAATCTGGGTGGGGCAGTTTACACTTGCAGTCCCAGTACTTGGCAAGGTGAGGTAGGAAGACCATAAATTCAAGATTGACCTGGGATACATAGTGGGATTCTGTCTCATAAAACATAAAATACAAAAAAAAAAAGAAAGATAACATGAAAAGAAAGGCTAACAAAAAAAAGTTTTTTTTAAAGATGAAGGTTAGGAAGACTAATATTTGTGATATACAGCAAGAGATTGTCGGTATTCATGAGGGCTGACTTAAGCACTTGCAGGTGACACCTATTCCAGTTTCATCTTTGTAAGCATACGATCTACAAGGAAGGCTAAGGTAGTGAGCAGATACATGACCACCGAGTAGTTCAGACAGCCCAACATCAGATCCATATTAATAGATTCTATTTCATGCTCCTTCTTATAGGTTGAATGGTATTCTCAGAGATGCTGGAATTCTAACTCTGAGGACTTCATGTAACCTCAAGGACCTGTGAATGTGACCTTCTCTTAGTAATACAGTTTTTGTCGATGTAATCAGGTTAAGACAAAACTGCATTAGATTACTGAGGCACTAAATGTAATTACTAATGTCCTTTCATAGAGATATGCTGAGAACTATCAGTGAACAGAGGCAAAACTCTACATCTGCAAACCAAGGAACTCTGAAGATTGCCAGCAGGCACTGGAAGCTACAAAGACACAAGAATGGACGCTTCCCAGGGGCTGTGAGAGGTGGCATGCCTTGCCAACACTTTGATTTCCGACTTCCGGTCTCCAGAATTACAAAAGAATCAGTTTCTGTCTTCTGCGCACTAAATCCTTACAGATACAAGGTAAAATGCAAGAATTCAAAAGAGCAGAAAAAAAGAGAAAACAAAGAAATACCTAAAAGAACATAAATAAAGGGGCCTAATGAATTAAATCTAAGTTCCGAAACGTGAATCTGGGGGTTCACTGGCAATGCATGGGAAAGCAGTGGTACCAGCAGCTTGCCTCCAGAAGCATAGGTTCTACCCTGGCGTTGTGTTAGGTATTTTTCTGCATGTCTTCTAATATATATAACAACCACAGGGCAAATTTTCTTGTTGCTAAGATGAGAAAATCATCCAGAGACTTTTGGTAGTTCACTGGGGGGTCATGTGAGAGAGAGCGAATGTGACAGCCGGAGTCAAAACAGATGTTTTGCTCAAAACCCTTGATCACTGCCAGGGTATCACCAGACCTCCTCACGACACATAACAATGGGAAGGCGAGGGAAGGTTTAGGGCAAGAAAGCATAACTAAAAAATGAATCAGAAACTGTATTATGAAAGAAAGGCCTAGAAAAAGAACTCTATCGTCATAGCCAATGTAGTAAGAGAAAGAGACTAGTGGACAGGTTTCTTTTTTCTCCTCTTATTAAACATACTGTTCAAACAGTATGCAAAAGATATGTGCTAGGATCCACATGGAAATCAGGAATTGCTGGGAAAGGGAAAGCTCATTCCCTTCATGATGGAAGGCTTAGCCGGGATTGAGAAGCAACTTGAAATGAGGCTTTGGGAAAAAAACGACTTCCAAATCCAAACACTTAGCATCCCATCCATACAAGCAGATAACTGACAAGTGACCTCATTGATGCATTTGCCATCGGTCCCTCCAACCCAAAAGGGCATCAAGCCAAGAAGTTTTAAGAGCTATGAAAGGAATTAAGCTAATTTATTAATGAAAAGGAAATAACTTATCACAATAAAGGATGCTTTGGTGAGGTATATGACAGATGACCAAATCGTCTTCAAACAAGAGGAAATAAATATGTAAGAAACAAGTTCATGTCGATGAAAGCCCTCCTGGCTTTGGAAGGATAAGAGAATGGCCAGGACATGTTTTAAAAATGATGCAAGGAAAACTGAAAAGACCGAAGAAAGCCAAAGTCTATATTTAAAAAGAAATAAAAATAATAAATACTCCCAGCTGTGGTGGTGTGGGCTGTTCAGAGAAGCAGGAAAGGAGGAGGCTAAAGCCAAGACTGAGCAGACAAATGAGAAATATTTGCGGTGATGTCAAGGCAATGAGAGAAGAGAAGGGCATCCAGGAAGAGATTTTAGTGTTCAAAAAGCAGAGAGAGGTGATCATCTGGGAGAGAGAAAGAGAGAGAGAGAGAGAGAAAGAGAGACAGAGAAGGAGAGAGAGAGAGAGAGAAATTAACTAAAGAAGAAATGAGACTGCATTGAAATGTTAGACACTCATTTTGCAGGTAGGTAAACTGAGGGACTGGAGAAATATACGCTTTCCATCCAGCTTCAAGTCTTAGCTTTCTTTTAGGTTTTTCCCCCTTTTTTTCTTTCCTTTTTTTCTCTTCTTTTATCCTCCTTTCCTTCATTTCTCCCTTCTTTCTTCCTTTATCTATGTTTTAAAGCAATTTCTTTAGCTCTCTAGATCTCAGTCTCTCCATCTGTAAAATGGGAGAAAGGGGAGATTTTAAGATTCACATTGTCCTGCCCCAAGAGGCACTGCACATGTGGCTGCTGTGTCCCATGTGAGTCAGGTGATGGCAGAGAGGAGATGAGACTATTTCTTCATTCGGTGTTCTGACCTGTGGACAGCTGAATGATTAATAGCCTGACATACCACACTGCCTGCCAAAACCCTGAATTCCATATCTGTGTACTCACAACATGAAGGCCTCTCATGGGGTGGGCTCCATGTGCACACAGTGTGGACGGCCTCTCTGGATTGGGATTCCATATGCTCACAAAGCAGATGACCTCCTGTGTGCTCACAAATGGGATGGTCTCTTGTGGGATGGGTCTCGGTGTGCTCATAGCATGAACGGCCTCAGGTGGGCTGGGGCTCTGTGTACCCACAAAGTGGATGGCCGCCCGTGGGTCAGGGTTCCTTGTGTTCACACCATGAACTTAGTCTCAAAGGATGGACAAAACTGCTATTCTTCAGCTTTATCGTGTGTTCTTAACCATGTGGAACTGGGAGCTCAATCATAACTATCTACAACCTTAATGTATGTTCTTTTATTGGTTACCTATTATTTTATATTGTCCAATTGAAAAAATTAGGACATAAAGGCAGAAGGTAGACACGCTAGGGAAATGTCTGGGGGAAACAGGAGGGAGAAAGGGGTAGCTGTGATCAAAATGCATCGTCTACATGTGTGAGATTGTAAAAGAGTAAAAATAAAAACAAAATTAATTTAAAAAAACATGTAGAGGGGGAGGGAGATGGTCAAGGAAGACTAAATATTAATAAAAAATTATTTTAAAAAAAGACCCGCATTGCCTTCTGTAGCCTAGATAGCTATTGTAAAATAAAGAGCAGGACAATGCTTTTAATTTGAGGCCTGGCTCAGAGGGAAGAGTCAAAAAATATTCATAATTATGATTAATTATGTATCATAATCCTGGGAGTTAGACAGAGAGCTCCGAAAGGGTAACCATACAAAGTATGCATGATGTGTCTGAGGAATTCACTGTCTCAAAGACAAGAAGTAGGAAAAAAAAAAAGCCAAGAAAGAGGTGGACTCCTATCTGGCAAACAAAAGAAAGAGCAGCTCTCGAATCATTTGTTGAGGAAATACAGCTCAAAAGTGAGCTGCATTGTCAAACTGACCAAAGAAGAGGGCTTCCCAGGAGGGGCTGACTCACTTAGAGACCCCAATAAAGAGAGCTGGAGAATGTCCAGGACCCATCAACCTTCAGTGGCGTACGAGAAAGTACCATAATGAGCTCCACAATGAAGTAATGAGGTTTAATGACAGCTGATGCAAGAAAGAGGAAGTGCCATGACAATGCGCCGTGGGCATCCTGAATGCACATCAATAAACCATGGTTCAATTACAGTACATCGATAGCCTGAGTGGCCATCAAAGAAGGCAGTAGATTAGGGGAAAAAGTGGGAGAATATAAAAAGGTAGTGCTCTGTGTGCACGGCATGGAGGACGCCCTGGGCATGGTGGCCATGACACAGTACAGAACACTGTACTATTGAATTACTCCACTTTATGAAAACATTCGATTCAATTAGATAAACATAGCAGAAATGAACCAGATATGCAGAACAGGAAATGGGGCTTGGGAACAAAAGGTACTTTATTTATTTATTTATCATTTTCCTAGTGAAAGGAAGAATTTTTAAAATTAATTTTGTTTTTATTTTTACTCTTTTACAATCTCATACATGTAGACAATGCATTTTGATCACAGCTACCCCTTTCTCGCTCCCGCTTCCTCTGGACATTTCCCTAGCATGTCCGCCTCCTGCCTTTCATGTCCTAATTTTTTCAATTGGACAATATAAAATAATAGGTAAGCAATAAAAGAAAATACATTAAGGGTGCAGATAGTTATGATTGAGCTCCCAGTTCCACATGGTTAAGAATACATGATAAAGAATAGCAGTTTTGTCCATCTTCTGAGACTAAGCTCATGGTGAGAGCACGCGGAGTCCGGTTCCACAAAAGGCCGTCCACATTGTAGCACATAGGGACCTGGCTCACAGGAGTCCAGAAAAGAATCTCATACTGATTTTAAAAATATATAGTCCCCAAGACTTGGGGACATTGTTCAGTGGTCAAGTACATGCTGAGAATCTATGAGGCCCCGACTTAAAGACCCAATAGCAACCAACAGCCACAGTGAGAAAACCGACTTAGCAGGTCTACCACCTGAAGTAGCTTGAACAAACTGCTTATTGCTCCAGTCCTCAGTCTACCCACCTTCAAAAGGAGAACACTCAGCTGACATGGTTTTGATGAGGATGGATGAGTTACATATATAACACTCAGAACAGGGCTGGGTAACTAGAACTTTCCATCCCTGTCAACTGTTCGGAGTAGCACACTCTGTAATGGTTATAAGATATTTTTTTACCAAATGCAGGTGCCACTTGCAGGAGTGGAGAAATGAGACGAAGGAGTCAGGGAATGCCCAAGCTCATGGCATGAACGGGAGTCTCTCTCCTGGCCATTTTGGCACATTTGTTTTTCCAGAAGAAACACGGAACTTTTTTTCAAAGTTTTCTTCAAAATCTGGTAAATACTTTAACCGGTTTCCTGTTGAATTTATGGAGTTCTTGAGAAACTACAGAGCACCTTAGACCGCTGAGCTTTCCCATCTAAGATCAAGGTGTGACTTCAAGTTTTTTCTTAAGTGCTCAGCCTAAATGTAAAAAATAAAAGTCCTGTGCACCTGCTTATTTCTTGTTAAGGTGGCTCTAGAATTATTATTAATATAAATGGAATTTCTTTCCCCATTACATTCTTTTGCTTGATCTTGCTTACATATAGAAAAATGATGAGGATAAAACTGGCCATATATACCCCTCCCATTGCCTAACGCCATATGACCCTGCGATTCCAATTTTGGGTATAAGTATTACATCTACCCTTGAATGTGCTCTTATAATAAGATTCCAGTTTAACAGCTTTCTGTCTCTGGCCAGGGGGTGACATACAGTGCCCATCACGATGGAGTGAAGGGCATTACAGGAGCAACAAAACTGCAAAAGAAAATCAACAAACCACAATCCAGAACTTCAGAGACTCTATATCAACCACCTAGAACTAGGCCAGACTAATCTCTCCCCATCCTGAAGCTCAGGGACATTTGCGGAAGAGGGGGCGGTAAGAGTGTAAGAGCAAAAGGATGGGAGGAGCAATGATTTGTAAGATACTCCACACAAGTTAGGGACGAAGCAATCATAATTGGACATTGTATGCCCGGCACAATGTCCAACACACTATTGACCTCACAAAGTCTAGCACCTGCTAAAGGCACCAAGATCCTTGGAGGCTAGGGATTGACGGCCACAGTAGTGTTCCTATGCTTAAGGGGAACACAGGAAGGGGTTCAGGGAAATGCCACTGGGTCCTTGTACGTCATCAGAGAGGAGGGCCCAGAGGAGAGTCAGGCATGCACAAGAAAGGACTCTGGGAATTGGGGCGGGAGGCACAGGGGGATGGGGCGGGAGGGTTGAGGGGAGGGGGAGCAGGGGATTTGGGGGGGAGGAGGAGGGAGGGAGGGAACTGGTGTACCTATTAAGTTTGTATGAGTGGAAATAATAATAAAAAATGTATTATAAAAAAAACTGGCCATATATTAAAAAGTATGTCCCTGGTACTTCAGTGATTAGAAATAATTTGCTATCAAAGAGGGAATGAGAAGATTAAAGGAAAAACTGGAAAATTCAGATGTAGACCCTAATCTGCATAGGAATACACCATGTTATAATTACAAAGAAAAATAAATCAGTCTGTAAATTGCAACCAGAAAACTAGCTACCCATTTAGAAAAAGATAGATCACTTTCTTGGGCTTTATACCCAGTGTTATAAATCCAGATTAACCAGAGCTTTTTTTAAATGAAATATTAAATAAGATTAATTAGTGATTTTGGAAAAATAAAGCTTTTTTATTTTTAAATCATGGGGAAGGAAATTCTTCATAAGCATTATGTCTAAAACATAGACCTTAGACCTTAAAAGTTAAAGTCAAATTCATCCAAATATTTGTTTGGGGGTAAAAAAGTGTATCATAAAATCAACTGACAATAAACTGGAAACATAATTGTGACACATGTAAACATAATTTATTTCAATTTATAAAGGGGGTTATCCTAATAAATTAGTAGAAATTTTGACTTAAAAAATGAACTAAGGCAACCAGCTCATTAATGAAGGTTGTAGAAATGATATCTAATGGCCAGCAAATACCAAAGATAGAAACAAGTACACAAGTCCCAGAGCTGGCTGCAAAGAGGCCAGAGAGGACGGAAGACTGAGCTCAGACCAGGAGCATGATGGTCACACACTGGTCAGGATGGATGGATGATGGCTGGCTGGCTGGCTGGTTGGTTGGTTTTCTTTCTTTCTAGAGTGGTGATTTTGAATGGCTTTCCTATTGTCATGATATAAGACATATTCCTTCAAATGAATTAATAGTGAAAAATGGAGAAATTTCCTAACTTCACATCCAGGAGCAGTTTTTTTGGTTGATGCTCTTAAGTTCACACCTTGAAACAGACAGACAGACAGCAGATTCGATACTCACACCTAATTGGGTTTCTTCTAAAAACAGTACCCTGCCATCTTCAAAACGAAACATGTGCTAGCTGGGTCTTGCTGGGTCTGGTCATTGTTCCTGAAACTCTTCCAGTTCCTAAAATGGGCCCCTTCTCTTCTCTGATGTGATGATTTTTCTTTTGATAAGTAGAGACTACCTCTAATGTTTCTGTGTACAGAATTTCCCAGCTCTTCTCTAGATCCTTGATCTTACTAGAAAACTCTAGTGTCTTGGTCACAACATCCTCTCCATGTGGGATTCTGTTTTGTATTTGAAAATCCTGTTAAGGTCCACCGCCTTCTTTCTCCCAGTCTCTCCGCTTTGAAGCTCAAGCTCCAGTGACTGATTAAATCAAGTCTTCTTGAGACTTGAACACACAAAATTGCAATATAATTCCTAACAGTAACATAGAGATTGAATATTCTCCGGCCAGAGTACTCAAGACTGGAAGTATTTAAGATTTAATTTACTTTTTAGGTTTTGAGGTGGGATCCAAGTCTAAATATAAAATTTGTTTGTTTCCTATATACCCATACGCATAGCCTGGAAGTAATTTTATTAAATTTTCTAGTATATGAATGGAACAACTTTTCACATTGATACTTAATACATTGTCCTGTTGATGATCAAAATATTTTGGATATTGGAGAACTTCAGATTTGGGGGTTAGGGATGTTCAATCTATCATTCTTCCAGTGTCCTCTGCTTTCAAAGCTTTTGGGGATGACTGCCTCTGACCCTACTTGCTGAAGAGCCTGCACTGGGGAGCAGTCAGTGTTGACAGTGCTGAGCTACGTTCAGTTGTATGTTTAGAAAGGAATCAGATCGCTGGGGAGATGACTCAATGACAGCACTACGGAGCACCCATGAGGAGCTGAATTCCAATACCAGCACCACATAAAAAAGTCAGGAATTGGGGCAGGAGAGGTGGCTCAGGGGTTAAGCCTCTGCCTTGCAGGCAAAGGTCCTGAGTTCGGATCCCAGATCCCATGTATAGACGCCAGGCGGAAGCGGGGGCGGCCTGTGTTTCTGGTCCGGGCAGAGTAACAAGGAGGACGTGGAGGCGTCCATGGTGGTTCCCGAGTTCGCCTGTGGTTCTACACACGCACGCATATGCGCGCGCATGCACACACACACACACACACACACACACACACACACACACACACACGTGCGCGCGCACACGCACAATTGAATAAAAAAAAGATATTCTAAATTATTTTTTTAAAAAGTCAGGCATTATCACAGGTGCCTAAATCCTCAACACAGTAGGGAAAAGGGTGGAGATAGGAGAGTCACGGGGATTTGCTGACTGACAACCAGCCTCGGAATCAGTGAGAAACACTGTCTCAAGGGAATAAGGTGGAGCATGGTGGAACACAATTCCCAGTAACTTCTGGCTTCCTCATGTGCCTTCATGGCCATGAGCATCTATACATACATGTGTGCATGCACCACACACATTTCCACATGCACATACACTATACACACACACACACACACACACACACGAGTAATGAAGTTGAAAAGAGCTCTTTCTACAAGAATCCTGTTATTTCCTCCTGAAATGAAAGTGATATACTAGACAAATACTAAGAAATCTGATGCCAAAATAGCTTAAGGATTGTTAATATATACATCATTCACCAGTGTGTTATGATTATATAAATGTAATTATATGTAATAATTCACACTGGTGCTTCTGAATTTAAAACAGGATTACTCACACTAAGCCCATGATAAGCTGAAAATGTATGAAAAGATACACTATAATGCATCTAACCTTCCAACCGTCCCTTAGTTTTGACTGGAAATTGAACCAGGGTCTCCAGCATGCTTGGCAAATGCCCTACCACTAAAGTTGCAGTCTCAACCCTGCCCAGCATCATTCAATATACTGTAGCAGCATTACAATATACTGTAAAAAACAGGTGTTTTCTCTTGTGACTCCATGGCTGGCCAGGAATTGAGGGAACTGGCCACACCATATCCCAGGACTGCTGAAAGGGACAATTCTCACTTGTCAGCCAAGCGTGTCTGGCCAAGTACACAGAAGAATGTAACCAGTTCCATCCATTTATTCACCTGCCCACGACCTAGTCTCACCCATCATGGGCTGGGTCACCCCATCAGTCAGACAAGCTACCAGAAAAAAGCGAAGTCCAACTTTCTAGCCAACCCCGTGAAGGTACCAGATTCTGAGAGAACCTTCCAGGCCCTTGCATGCCTTCTGAGAACCTGCCCACGGACCCCGTCAAACCACACAGAACATAAAAAATGACAGCAGAGGACTGCCCAAGCTTCTGCCATGCAAAATAATGAGATTAACAAGCTGGGTACTATGTGATGCTGTTAAATGTTGGAGCGGTTGTTATACCATGATGGATAACTGGAAATGCCATCTCCCAGATGGAGATCAGAGTGAGTGAAGTGACTTGCTCGGATCATATACCTAATTAATAACATGGCTGGGATCCCAACTCAGGCAGCCTGCCTCAGAAGCCTATAAGCTTAGCTACTCCACTGAATTATTTTAAAATGATAATGAACTTTTGGATAGAGGACATAGATAGCATCTTGATTCGTCTTAGCATCTACTTTAATGCCTATCTAATGAAGCTTTTGTGCTTACAGCCTATAACCTCTATCTGTGTTCACAGTTATCTATTTATGCACATTTTCACATCCTTCTGAATTTTAAAATGCAATGAGGTCCTCCAATGGATTTATCTGTTTGTTTTAAGATAGCTAGGTAGAGAGTCTCATTTCTCTCCTGTCCTTTCGATGATCATATCAGCGTGTGCTGCTTAATACCATGAGGGCAGACTAATTCTGGGCCTCGGGAAGTTGATTTCTATAGCATTAAAGGCAGCTTAATCATTTCCCAAGGAGACAGAGACCCACGGGTCTTGGAAGTTTCTGTGATAAGCTATCATCCCATCTATTTTATATTAGAATACATTGTTTTCTGAAAGTGGGGGAGGAGTGGGCAAAGAGGAGACTTGAGTGGGCTTCTTTACAAGCAAATGGATTTGTACCTGCAGCCTTTCTGGAGCCAAAAAGGTCAGAGGTCAAGAACCCAGAGGAACTGATGAAACCAAGAGACTTGGGCTAATTAAACACTTCAGCAACATGCATGCTGTGTAGACACTACTGCTCCCAAGACATAATAAATAGCACAATATGTAACATCAATGAAAGTGGGTCTGTTGTTATTGAAGGATGTTTTCACAACAAACAGGGATAAGCCACAGAGCCTACACTTATTTTCTGGGGTTTGTTCCCAAAACATTTCAGTCTTCCAGACATTCACTCCATAGAAGAAAAGGATGCATGTCATAGACATAGATCCTAAAGCTAATGAGCTACTGTAAAATACTCCAACATGTGCAACTGCAATTTTCTTATGCTTAATGAGCAGTACCACTATCAATTCCAGCACACATTACTACTGCTACTCTGGGGGTCCAAAGGAAGCAAACAAGTACAAATATCTGCGCTATTCACAGGGTAACATCGAGAAATCCAAGCCATCAGTTGTGCCTCAGGATGTGACCTTTCCCTGTCACAGAAGCTCTAGTGTTGGGAGAACAATTCAAATAATACTCAAGGAGTATAAAGCTTACAACCTCAAATCTCCAGTTTCCAACACAGCTGATCTGAAGCTTAGAGTTCACAGTCTGCATGACCTTACACAAGCTACTTAAGCTTCTTGAATCTCAGGGGGGTTTGTTTTTGTTTCTATTTGTAACTTAAAACAGATTTGAATTCATTCTCAATTTTGAAGATTTACATAAAATAATGTATATTGCTTATCTTTTTTCCTGGACAGACCAGAGTTTTAAAAAAGAAATCTAAAATCTGTACTATTTGCTACAAATAAAAGCAACCTAGAAAAAACAACAACAATAATTGCACAATAATGCACGTGAATATCCACGAGACCCAGTGGCCTGTCAGGGTCTTGAGTCTTGCTGTTTCTTTTTTTATTATTTTTTTATTATTTATTCAATTGTGCGTGTATGCGTGTGTGCGTGCGTGCGTGCGTGTGTGTGTGTAGAACCACGGACGAATTTGGGAACCACCATGAACACTTCCACCTCCTCCTTGTTTACTCTGCCCCAGGAGTAACAGGCTCTGCCCTACCAGGATCAGAAATGCAGGCCACCCCTGCTTCCCCCCGGCATCTATACATGGGGTCTGGGATCCGAATCCAGGACCTTCTGCCTGCAAGGCAGGGACTTAACCCCTGAGCCACCTCTTCAGCCCCCTGCTGTCTCTTTTCAAAAAAGCAGTATCTTAAGAAAGTATTGAGGGGCTGGAGAGGTGGCTCAGGGGTTAAGTCTCCGCCTTGCAGGCGGAAGGTCCTGAGTTCGGATCCCAGATCCCACGTATAGACACCAGGCAGAAGCGGGGTCGGCCTGTACTTCTGGTCCTGGTAGGGCGGAGCCTGTGAATCCCGGGGCAGAAGGTGGTGGAGGCATCCATGGTGGTTCCCGAATTCGTCCGTGGTTCTACACACACACACACACACACACACACACACACACACACACACACACGGACGCGTGCGCACATACATACGCACATGCGCATAGTTGAATAAATAATAATAATAAAAAAAGAAAGTATTGAGACGTTTTCCCTTTCTCAATAACTGAGCATCTCTGATAGAAGAATCTTTTTCAGCAAACAAAGTTAGTCATATATTCTTAATTGTTTCTTCTGAAGTTAATGAGAACTCTTACTGTTACTTTTGGGCCTCTAGTGAAAAATTATGATAGGAAAATCATATTCTTCAAAATGGCAAAGCAGACCAATAAACAGGAAGAGGAAGAATATAAACAAATCTTGTATTGTGAGCCTAGATCCATCTAGTTCATATGAGAAGCTTAGATTCCCAGCATGCAGTATATGATGTTGTACAGGATAGTGTTGCCCTGAGTAAGATTGGTGACCTTAGAAAGAGAGAGAGAGAGACACAGGGGAGGTGGCCTCTGTCCTCTACCACATGAGAACAGAACAAGAAGACCCTCTCCCATCAGGATAAATCAGGAGGAGGGCTCTCACCAAACCCTGAGTCTACTGCCTCTTTTGTATTTATTAATAGATTTTGTTCCTTGACAATTCCATATACTTTTATAATGTATTCTGATTGCTATTCCTCCTCTTTCAGTCACCTTTCTTCCCTACAATCTCTCTATCATATTCATGGCTTTTATTTTGTTTTGTGGTCCAGTATGGTTAATCAAGGGTCACCTGTGTGGAAGTGATCGGTTAAGACTGGTTACTATCGAGTTTGGTCACTGGTGGGTACAAGACTATATACTATGCTCTTCCACAATCTGTTAGTTACCAATGATTCAGCAGTAAGTATAGGGCCTCATGAGCCCCTTACCCACACGTTACTGTGTTGTTCAAGTTAGGTCGGTCTTGTGTAGACCTTGTGCCAGTAACTACAGCTGCTGAGTTCTTGATTTACTGTGCCATGTTCTACTTGCAAAATGACTTTTTGTGGCCCTTTTCCTTATCTTGGGCTCTCATGTTCTTTTCACCCATTCTTCCATGACGACCCTGAGAAATGGTGTCTTTTTTTATTCATTTACTTAGAGAGTGAAAAAGAAACACATGTGCCATGGTGTGCATGGAGAAGTCAGAAGATAGCTTTGTGCAGTCTGTCCTCTCCTTCTACTATATAGGTTCTGGGGATTGAATTCAGATTGATACGTTTGAACACGGACACCTTTACTCACTGAGTCATCCCTTTGTCTTCTATTGGATCTTAGTCTCTGCATTGTTAGTTTTCAAAAATGTAGGACTTAACGTGGTTGAAATCACCTGGAATGTGGTATGTTTTAATAACAACCTGATCTAAAACATGACACTAAATAAGCCCAACCCATTAGCAGATTCCACATGTCTAAAAATGAAACAAATGCTGCTCTATTTCCTTAACTGTCAAAATCTGGCTTCAGCATATGCAATAGGTACTTCCTGAGCAACTCGTAAGACCCGCCCTAAGTCTCAGGCACCTACAGGCCAGTTCGTTCTACAGAAAGTTGTTACCAGACTTGATTCAGTTCCCCAACTCCAGAACTACCCCAGGCTTCAATCCAACTAGGTGACCGAAGGCCAGAATATACCATATGGACAAAGGAAACCCCAGGCAAAAGATTGGAATCTGGCTAACACAAATTTAAGAGAAGGACAAAAAGGTTAATTATATTCTCCATATTTATTTTGTGAGTGTGTGTGTGTGTGAGAGAGAGAGAGAGAGGGAGGGAGAAAGAGGAAGAGAGAGAGAAGAACATGTGTCCCTGTGGAAGACCAAAGGTAACTTCAGGAATCATCTTGGATTGCTTCTACCTCCTTAGTGCTTCGCTGTGGGATTTCTTAGGCTCTGCCCACCAGGGCCCAAAGAGCAGGCCTTTTCCACCTAGCATTTTTATATGGGACCTGGGATCTGAACTCTGGACCTTCTGCTTGAGGCAGTCTTAACCCCTGAGCCATCTCTCCAACCCTGTATTCTCCATAGACAGATAAAAACATAAGCATGTATACACATAAGGAAAAGTAATGATAAGAGGAACTGCCACCAGCGATATGTAAACTGTTAAAGGCACTCTGCCGAAGTCTAGTAAAGCAGACTACAGAGGAGTTGAACACTTGTTCTTTCTAAACTTTGGGCTTTTGCCAGAGCATTATCCGTGGCTGTAGTACTAAGTGCACACATCTGTGAAAGAGAACCGTAATACAGTCGACCAGAAAATGAGCATGGAATCCACTTTATCAGCATTTTTAATATAGCTCCTAAAATAATATCTAAATATAGGCTTCCCATGCCAAAGTGGAGACAGATGTGCTTCCATGTAACATCTTGATGTTTGTCTATTTCCTGATGACCCTCAGGCTTCTAGGGTGGGCTTTTGGAACAGATGTTGGTGAATGACTGTCCCCAAACCAAAAATCCTCATTCACAGGGAATTTCAACTAGCCTTTTCCTTCTTTCTCTCAAATTCACATCAGCTTAATTCCTTTCTCTCTCTCTCTCTCTCTCTCTCTCTCTATCTGTCAGCAGTGGTGACTATAGACCACACTCAGAAAATTAAGTAGGAATACTGTGATAATTTCCAACAAAAGCTTTAATTTTGAGCACTTAAATGGAAGTAAGCTAAACATAGGGTTGGAGACGACCCAAGAGGAGGGTAATTTTCCCTTTTATCTTCCCCAAACTGGATGTTCAACAAATGCAGCTTCACGCAGTCAAACATGTATAATAACTGGGCTGGCCAAATGTTGCCTAGCAAAAAGCCTATTAAAGCATTAATCAATAGGAATGGCCCAAAGCCAGCAAGGACAGCCTCGGCATAGCATCATTGGCCTCAGCAGGACATAAAGATGCTGTTTGAATCTAAACTGTCATTTCTTAGATGCCTGAAAACACTTTGCTTTCTTCAATGGGCAATCACTTGCCTTTGGAATCTTGTTTATAGTCTTGTTAACAGGCTTTTATTTTCCCTCAGACATCTTTTTGCAAAGAAAAAAAAAAAAGCAGCTCACTTCATGACCCCTGTACAAATATCACAAATTCTAATTACTCAACTACAAACCAAGGCAATTCTGTTGTAATGTCTTTATAATGCCTTCTTAGAAAACCATTAATAAATCAAATCCTTTTTTGGGGGGATGCATTAAGAAGCTAGTTAAAAGAAACCTTTGATCAATCCAAGGATTTTTGACAGCACAGATAATCATCTTCTAATGGACTTGTTTTCAACATTCAGATCTTTAGGAATGGATCGCTTCTAAAAGGGAACACCTATAATGTTGGCTTCTCAAGATATATATTTCCTTGTGGTGGTTTAAAGTAAGCTTTAGGAATAGCAAAAAAAATATTAAAAGTAATATTAAAATAGGGCTTGAGAGATAGCTCAGGGGTTAAAACTGCCTCTTAAGAAGAAAGCCCTGGGGGCTGGAGAGATGGCTCAGGGGTTAAGCCTCTGCCTTGCAGGCAGAAGGTCCTGAGTTCGGATCCTAGACCCTACATATAGACTATAGACGCCGGGTGGAAGCAGGAGCGACCTGTGTTTCTGGTCCTGGTAGGGCGGAGCCTGTGAATCCCAGGGCAGAGTAAACAAGGAGGAAGTGGAGGCGTCCATGGTGGTTCCAGAATTCGCCCTGGTTCTACACACACACACACACACACACACACACACACACACACACACAATTGAATAAACAATTAAAAAAAAGTAAAAAGAAGAAAGCCCTGAGTTCGGATCCCAGGTCCTGTGGGGGTTATCAGGCCCAAAGCCTGCTCTCTGGAGAATGATATGTTAGCATCTGAAATGGGCAGTCATTAGGGAATCCTTCCCTTGGAAGTTGAGTTTGCCTCTTGTCTGCAAGACTATGGCAGGCCTAACTCCTTCCCTTGAAAGTTGAGTTTACCTCCTGTCTGTTCTTGGATCACTTTTTTCTAGGAAGTGGCTGGGCAGTTACCTCCCCCAACAGTTTCTTCCTACATATTTGAGATATGTTAATGCACAGACCAAGTAACTCTGTTGAGGCATACATCGTCCATTCCCTTCTAGCAACAAGGTGCCATGCCTGTTTTCTCTACCTGGAGACATCATGTCTGCTCCCGCAGCAAGTAGATGTCACTCCTGCCTTTTCTTTGTTAACTGGAATGCATACGTTTTACATAATTCTGTAAAGAATTTGGTCCTGCTCTTCTTTGATGTTTTCCTGAATTTGGCCCTGCTCCTTGATTGTTTTCCTATAAATATTCATGTATGCTACAATAAAGTTGGCTTGGATGATGGAGGACATCCTAGGCTCCTTCTGATCCAATGCTTGATCAATCCCTACCGCTCCCACTTCTGTTTTCTGCATGTAAGTCTGGGTTTATGCTGATTCGTGGGCCCAGACAAGATCCTACATAAAAAACTCCAGGTAGAAATGGCGGCAGCCTTTATTTCTGGCCCTGGTAGGCAGAGCCCAGGAAATCCCAGAGCGAAGCAAAAAGAAGGCAGAAGCAATCCAGGATGATTCCCAAAGACACCCTTGGGCCTCCACAGGGACACACAGAGCCCTCTGACACACACACACACACACACGCATGCACACACACAATCAATCAATAAAGAAAGAAAAAATAAAAGTAATATTAAAATAGACTCTATTTTAAGATATTTATGAGAAAATAAGAACATTATGATGCTATATTCTGTTAAACTATGATTGCAGAAAAAAAGCTATAGTTTCTCATTCCCTAAAGTTAATATTATGACATTTGTTTAAGTCACTAAACTAGGAATGTCATCAATTCTGTCAGTATATTGAAACAGAGTTTTTGTACTTTTGCAAACTAAACAAATTCAGAAGTCTTGATAGAGTAAAATTCTTAGTCATGCGATTATGATCAGAGAAAACCATCATCTCACAGGCAAAAGTGAGTCCATGAGATTCTAAAGAAAGTTTGAATATAAAATTGCTCGGGATCCAGCAATTCCAATTCCAGTATGTATTTAAGAGAGTTGTGGAACATGAACAGATATTTGTGCATAAGCATTCATAGCAGGTTATTCAAAATAGTCCAAAGAAACGACACAGAAGTTCATTGATAAAGGAAATGTGGTTTCAACACATAATATCATAAGATTCAGTCATAAAAAGGAAGCAAGTTCTGGGAAGGGGATGTAGCTCAATGCTTGTCTAGCATGAACAAAGATTCCAGGTTTTACATGCATGCATGCGCTCATACGTGTGCACACATGTACACACACGCGCACACAGGCACACACATGCACGCACACGCACATGAAACTCTGACATGGATGACTTTAATGACATTCTGACTGAAATGAGCCAGACACGAAAGCAAATGCTGCATGACTTCATCTGCTTGAGATGCATGGCGTAGTCAAATTCACAAGATAGAAAGGATGGTAGCTGCCTGGTGCTGGGATAGATGCCCAATGCTGGAAGAGCTTACAATGAAGGTTTAACCTCACAGAGTTTCAGTTTTCCAAGATGAATAGACAGAAAGGTGATGGATGCCCAGCAGTGTAAATTACTTAAAGTCACTAAATGTGCATTGTAAAATAGCTCAAATGGCAAATTTGTATTGTGTATATTTTACCCATTTTTTAACTTGTGGAATTTTTGCTGTCGTGATAATCAATGAGTTTTAAATTAGAGCTCTATGCAAAGGAACTCCAGATTCCCAGATGTTCCTGAGCTCCAGAACACGGGTGCTCTCTTGTGAAGTTGGCGTTGGAAATTCAGGCCATTTTTTGTTTCATCCTGCTTCTATTTTGTTTTTTCAGATCTTTCCATAAATGATTACTTGGAGGTAGTAAAAATTTGAAACAATGTCATCTATTTCTTCTCCTCCTCCTCTTCCTCCTCTTCTTCCTTTTCCTCTTCTTCCTCTTCCTCTTCTTCCTCTTCCTCTTCTTCTTCTTCTCTTCCTCCTCCTCCTCTTCATCTTCTTTCTTTACTTCTTTTTCTACTCCTCCTCCTTTCCCTCCTCCTTCTTCTTCCCTATAATATTATCAAGACAAGAAAAAAAGTCCTTTGAGGAAAAACAGGAAGGAAGAGTTTAGAGAATCCAAAACAGAATTTTTGCCAGGAGTGGATGCTTAATCAAGGGGGAATTTGCACTGACATGAAATGCTAGGTTATCATCAGGAAGAACAAGGGAGCCCACAGGCATACAAAGTGGTATATCATTTACACCCTCAATTTTAAGACTCAGCATGAGCTCATTTAATACTGCATGAGAATGCAGGCCTAATCCAGAACCTTAAATTCCTTGAGAAATAATGATGCCAGGCTCCTAAAGAGATAAGGACTCTCTCAAGCTGATTATTGAGAATGTAACCCAATCATCTCAGATCCAACAGTAAGAGTACTCCTCATCCATATGCCTTTGCATCCCAAAGAATCAGCTGAAAGACAGTGTCACATATAGCATGATAGCCCAGCAGATAGAAGTCAATATCACTACTGTATACTTAGACTTGAGAATATGAAACCCGTGTTTTCACAAAGTGGTTACAGGCTGTTTGGATAAATTCTAAAAATAAAATAATAATAATTAATAATAATAATCTGTTCACTAAATACAAGGTATGCAGTTGAAAACAGGGAACACAAATTGCAGCACATGCTAGTTTTAAACCCCCAGGGACAAGACAAAAATGAGAATGAGTGTAAGCTGATGTAGATTTCAGGATATTACATGAATGGACACTTCTGACTGTTTGCAACTCATCATTTGGCACCAAAAACCATGTGAAAAGCAATTTTGAACCAATAAGCATTAAGAAAAAAGCCAAAAGGAAAATCTGTACCTGGCAATTACATTAAATCTCACATTCACAAAAGCTTCCTTCGGGAATCCTAGCTTTAATACATGTAGTGGAAAATAGGAATCACAGGGATATACAGAAAATAAATAAATGCAGGTATGAAGCAAATGACATTTTTTAAAAGAAGCTTACACATGAGGTCCATGATTTTTTTAAACCTGCTTTTAAAAAGTCTTAAAGAAAAAAAATAAAGAAATAAAAAAAAATAAAAAAAATAAAAAGTCTTAAAGAATACTAATTTGAAGTACATTGCAGTTAGAAATTTGCCACAATAGCAAAAAAAAAAAAAAAAATCCCTTGTTCCTAAAGACACTGAGCATCTCTAGAAAGAAGCATTTTTTCCCAAACATCATCTCTTAAAAGAATATCTAAATTTTTTATTTGATATTGAAAATATGAGTGTGAGTATATGGCACTTACAAATACTTGATTAAACGTAACTATGATTTACTTTCTTTCTCTTTTTCTTCTAAATTGGTCTTGATCTGTCTATATATACTTGTTTTCCTGCCTCTACATTCCAAGTGTTGGATTACAGGCACACACCACCATATGCTATTTTGTGCAACACTGAGAATTGAACCTAGGGCTTCACGCTTGCTAGGCAAGTGCTCTACCAACTAAACTACCTCCCAAGATCATGTTTTTTAAAGATACACAAAAAGGCAAATGTCTACCCTTCGAATTTCACCCCAAGTGAAATTTGCACTCCAAATGCAATTTTTAATTTAAACCAGTTGTTTTGAGAATAAGCAATTTTAAAATTCCAAGCAGTAGCAATGCAATATCAGGCATTTATTTAACCAAGTTGTTCCTGATAAAATAACATGGTCACTCCTGGAAAAATTTTAACAAATAGTTTAGGAAGTAATGCAGAATTATAGAGTGAATATTTCAGGAAGCATCCGATGGTGCAGCATTTAATGAAATGTTATCTGAAGCAAATTTAAATTATCTTGGAAATAAACATTATCAAATAGATTTAAAATGGGCTAAATTATTTTAACTAAAGGAAATTGATGAATAGCACAAAATTCAATGGAGATGGGATATTTGGCAGAAAATCTACTCTCTCTGGTCTCAATAAAACTTTTATTAATCATTTGGAATGGAGAGTGAGCATTAGGTTATTGATATTAGGAAAAGTTCTGCTTTAAATAGGGAAGGACTGTGTTCAGACATACAAAAAGCTGAAGGGATTGAATGTGAAGCCAGAAATTTATAAGCCAGAGTCAGTTTAGAAACATGCGAACTACCATAGCATGAGAAAATAATTTGAAACTAATTTAATTCCATGAGAAAATATGGCAATTGGAAATGCCAAGGAAACTCTATGAGGAATAATAGAATATTAAGTAACCACTTAAAGTACAATAGGAAAGAAAGGCAAGCCCAAGCCTCCTGGAGCCTTTTCCATTTCCTATGTAGGGCAGCCAGCCATAAATAGATGCAAATGATTAGATGGGGAGAGATTGACAGGCCTGGCCACTTCCACCGCAAGCTGCAGGGAAAGGATGGCAGAGCACACAGAATGCCAGGGCTGCTAAGCCCAATGTCTGAATGGAGGCTGGAGAGCAACAGAAGTAAAGACTTGGTGCTAGTGGTGATGATAAAGGAGGTGGGCTTGATGGAGAAGCAGCCCAGGAGCTGGCAAAGCTCTGCTGAGCAGCTCCCGACTCCTGCATGCAACAAAGAGGTTGAATTCTAAGCTCCCTAATAGGTGTTCAGCCTATCTCCTTGCGGTTCTTTGGCCCTTAGAAAATAAGGTACATTTAGAGCAAAGAAGCTTGTGGTAAACTTGTAGAATATATGAATTACTTTTGGTGGAAAAGACTGAATATATAAACATATTTGAAAGAAAAAAAACGCTCTGGGTTCTTATTCATATAATCAACTGTTCTGAATGTTTCCTATTGTTAGTCATTGTGCTAAATTCTTTACATGTATTATCTCATTTAATGCTTAGAATAATTCCTCAAGAGAGGCATAATTATTACCTCCTCTGTAAAACCAATCAGGTTTCTTAAAAAAAGATGCAGGACTGGGGTGATAGTATGATAGTATGATAGTAGCTCAGAACCCATATAAATATACATACTTGAAAAAAATACATGCACTGCGATGAACACTTGTAATCCCAACACTGGGGATACAGTTTAGAGTTCATGACCCAGTCAGCTTAGTCTATTTGGCAAGCTCCAGGCCAATCAGAGACCTCCATCTCAAAAACCCAAGGCGAACAGCTCCTGAGCAAACACGGTCAATGTTGTTGTCTTCTGCCCTCTACGGGCACATACACAGGTACATCTGCATACATGAATGCGCGCGCGTGCACACACACACACACACACACACACACACACACACACGGCCTACAACTAGTAAATGGTAACATTTCTAGGCAAAGTTTGCAGTAATCTTTGCCTGTTTAATTTAAAAAAAAAAAAAAAAAAGGACAGCAGGAGCTATGTTAAAATAAATTCACTGCAGCTAATCTCTTTCTTACATGCTGTCTTTGGGAAACCTGTTGGGTATTGTTCAGTGCTACAATCCTAGACACTTTTCTTTTTCTTTTTTATTTATTCAATTGTGCGTGTGTGCGTATGTATGTGTGTATGTAGAACCACGGACGAATTTGGGAACCACCATGGACCACCTTCACCTCCTCCTTGTTTACTCTGCCCCAGGAGTCAACAGACCACCTCCACCTCCTCCTTGTTTACTCTGCCCCAGGATTCACAGGCTCCGCCCTACTAGGACCAGAAGAAATGCAGGCAGCCCGGTGTCTATACATAGGGTCTAGGATCACGAACTCAGGACCTCCCACCTGCAAGGCACAGGCTTAACCCCTGAGCCACTTCCCCAGCCCCAGTCCTAAGCTCTTTTCAAGTCCCATTTAACTTCAATAGCACTCTGAGACAGGGGCGGTTGTCCTAGCCCATCTTTCACTTCTTTGATCCCCATCTAAACAACTAGCACCAGAATGGCAGCAGTTGAACCTGTCGCAGTTAGCCAGTGTGCTGATAAACTCATGAACAGACTGTTATTAGGGCTTTCATTTTGGCTTATGATAGTACAGTTCCTTGTCTGGCTTGGCAGGAGCACTCACAGGGGCGGAGGGAACTGGCAACCCTATGTCCATACATCCACAGGATTGCTGAAACGAGGGACAGTCCCTACTCCTCAAACCAGTATGTCTGGCCAGGTACACTAAAGGATGCTAACTTTCTCAACCACTTCTCTCCATCACAGTCACCTGCCCAAGGACTGGTCCCACCCACCATGGGCTGGGCCTTCTCATCACTTAGACAATCTTCTGCATGTTTGCTCCAGGTTTACCTCAACTACTAACTCTCTACAAACGTGCCTGGAGGTCAAACCTTCACCTGTCTAGTTGACACCTGTGTCTAACTATGATAGGATCTGACACAGGTATCTATGATAGGATCTGACACAGGTATCTAATTATGATAGAATCTGACACAGGTATCTAACTATGATTATATCTGACACAGGTATCTAACTAGGATTGGATCTGAGTTTGGAACCTAAGGAGAAGAAACACAATGGAAGGACAGCTATATGAGATGGCATGACATCTGTATCTCAGCTGGCTAAGTGGCAGGGTGTGTGGCACACTCAAATCACTTATCAGCATGACGACAGCCTTTAACCTCCTGTTTGCCCCCCAAACTCGATTTTTCTGGACAGCCTGTGTTTAGGACAGACATGGAGTCAAAAAGAATCGGCTACTCCCTGCACCATGGATGCCACGGGGGTCTCCTTCAGCCCAGCAAAACTTTCTAGGGAGGGAGCACGGGCCATTTCTGTTCGCATAATGAAAAATCTCTTGATTGAGGTGTCGTGAATTGCAGTGAGGCAGGAAATCAAGCGGTCAGTAAAGGGAAAATAAGCCACCTCCCATGCAACCTCTGCAGGAGAGGTCAGGAGGCAAATCCCGGGTCTCCTCCACAACATGGGACTATCATGCCCCTCCACAGGTAAGGTAGAGCTGTCTGAGTGCTTGTAACAAAAGTGGGGAAAGGGACCCCAGGATTCCATCCAAAGAGGAAGCAATCCACAGGAAAATGTCCATACTTCCTGAAAGTTTGTGAAATAAGAAATATAACACAACTTCTTTCTGAAAGTCTTGTTCCTATGAATGTGGTTGGAGCATGAACCCATGAAGAATTATAACTGCATTTTCCATGGATTCTAATATATGCGAACAGAAAAATGCTTATATAAACAGAGTAGGATAGCGTTTTCTTCAACAATGAACTAACCTGATGAATAAAAGAAAAAGTCACTAATTACCTAATTGCACCAAGCCTCATGCTGTCTGGCCACGAGCCAAGATCTTTACAATCACTACTATTTATTTTTGTAGCACTTATTACACATACAGTATTGTAAGCCCTTTGGAAGTCCATTCTAATCCAAAGTCAATAAAGACTTTCCTGATGTTCGGAGACCCAGAAAATAAGATGGTCTCAAAATTCCAGATTCCACAACTAAGGTAGGACAGATCTCACCCTGAGAGTTCCGCAGAGTTGCAGAAAGACCTTTTGTAGAACTTCATGACCACACTCTAGCACTGGTCTCCTACTAGGAGACTGGCTGTCTTTAAGCCTGTGTGAACCAAGAGCTCCTTAGGCCCAGTTCTCTGCAAGAACCGTTTGTCAACATTGCCTTGAGAAACACAAATTAGGCAAGTGGATATCAGCATCACTATGTGGACTTCAGCCTCTCACACCAAAGCACCTCCACACCACGAAGTCCAGCCTGCAGACCCTCTGCTGTTCTCTACACACCAGCTGGTAACACTCCCTGTTGGTTTTCAGCAGAGCTTGCTGGACTACTTGATGGAGCTCTGCTACCAGCCTGCTCCCTGCACTAGCATCTCATTTTCAACCCAGATGTCTCACTGTCATATTAAGGACTATTTTTTCCAACCAGGTAATCTGACAAAGAATTCTGGTGAAAGTCATCAGTAAGATAAAATTTTGTTTCCCTTATGAGAAAACACTAATTCCCCCTAATCTCAGGAATAAACACCCCAAGATGTCTTAGGGGACGTGCCTCAAACTACGTAGCACCACTCCCTATATAGACTATGCTTTCTTCCTATTCATACGTAACTGTGACAAAGTTTAAAGTAGAAATAGGCAAGTAGAAGATTAACAACAAAAATAAATAAGGCAGAATAATTATAACAGTACACTACAAAAAAATTACAGCATTTCTCTAGTACTTTGGGGCCACTATTAAAAACAAGAATTACTTGAATACAACTTGATAACCACAATAGACATTACCATTCAGATAACATATACATTGTGAATATGTTGGACAAAGAGATGATTTACATCCCAGGCAGGACAGAACAAGATGGGGTTGGACGCCTCAAGATTTCTTCTCACTGTTCAGAACAACGCACAATTTAAAACTTGTGAATTGTGTATTTCTGGACTTTCTCTCTAGTACTTCCTGTCCATAATTGACCATGAATAGTTAAACCCTCAGAAAGCAAAATCACAGATAAGAAGGTACAAATATTGTCATGATTGGGCACAGGTATCAACTTGGTAGTCGAGGGTTTGAGTTCTGGGCACTCAATTTGCAGAGAATTGGTGGTTGAATTAAGCCCAGAGCTAACCTGCAGAAGATTGTCTAGCTGATGAGGAAGGCCTGGCCCATGGTAGGTGGGACAAGGCTCTGGAATAAAATACACAGAGTTGATTGAGAAAGATAGCATTCTCGTGTACACTTGGCCAGACATGCTGGTTTGGCAAGTAAGGATCGCCCCTCTCTCAGTCATTATGTAGAGATGGTGTGGCCAGTTCCCTCGGCCTTGGTGTTGGTGCATGCTCTTCCGTCAAGCTGGACTACAGACTGTAACTGGACTATCAGTGAGAAAATAAATAAATCCCTTGTTCTCTTAGACCCTTTGATGGTCATTTATCAGCAACTATGTAGGCGAACTGCAACAAATATATATTAGAAAATGGAAGGAGCTGGTTGAAGAAAGTTAGGGGACCTTTCCTCACCATTCCTCCATTAAACTGGAATGTGGCTCTCTACTTTCCCAACTGACAAGGTCCTTGGGTCACTGCATTGTTAAATATTAATTTATCTACTCATTAAGTGTTTTGCATTGAGACTGGATGTCACGTATGCATTCCAGGCTGGCCTCAGATGTGCTACAAAGTTGAGAAGGGCCTTGAGCTTCTGATCTTCTTGCCTCTACCTCCAGTGTGAGTCACCACGCCTGGCTTGGCAATAAGGGTTTAGGCACACCTCATTATACAATATTGAGCCAGGACTTCATGCATGCATGACAAGCACTTTGCCAACTGAGCCGCAGGCCCAATTCCCAAATCATTTATTATATATGTATGCATTTTTTATTAACACAGTATTTGTTCATATTGCTAAGTTATAACGGAATGTTTTTTTTTCTCACACACATAGTAAATGATGATCAATTCAGAAGAGCTGAAGTTTTATCATTTCTTTAGAGTGAAAGCATTAAAAATTCTCTCTTCTAGGAGAGGGCATATAGTCTAGCAGATAAAAAGTAATCATTTTGCAAATGGGTGATGGACCCCTCTCTCAGTGAGGTTTCCTACTCTTATTACATCTACCCTTGAATGTGCTATTACAACAAGACTCCAGTTTAACAGCTTTTTGTCTCTGGCCAGGGGGTGACATACAGTGCCCAGCAGAATGGAGTGAAGGGAATTGCAGGAGCAGCAAAAAAACTGCAAAGAAAATCAACAAACCACAATCCAGAACTTCAGAGACTCTATATCAATCACATAGAACTAGGACAGCCTAATCTCTCCCCATCCTGGAGCTCAGGGACATTTGCGGAAGAGGGGGCGGTAAGATTGTAAGAGCAAAAGGATGGGAGGAGCAACGATTTGCAAGATTCTCAACAATAGTTGGGGCCAAAGCAATCATAATGGAACTTTGCATGCCCTGCGCAATGTCCAGCGCACTGTTGCCCTCATAAAGTCTAGCATCTGATAAGGGCACCGAGACCCCTGGAGGCAAGGGATTGACAGCCATAGTAGTGATCTTATGCTTAAGGGGAACAAGAGAAAGGGCTTATGGAAATGCCACTGGGTCCTTATATGTCATCGGAGAGGAGGACACAGTGGAGAGTTAGGCACACACAATAAAGGACTATCTGGGAATTGGGGGGGAGGCACTGGGGGAAGGGGAGGGGGAAGAGGGGGGAGGGAGGGAACTGGTAAAAAATTTTTAAAATGTATAATTAAATTTTTAATAAAAAAAAAATTCTCTCTTCTAAACACGCTGATATATATGACACATTGATGTTCATAGTATCTACCCTGCTGTGTCATGAACACCTACAGCTGATTTCTCATTCATTGTAACATTACCCATTGAACAAACTCTCTTTCCCACCTCACACTGTTCTCCCTGGCATTGGTAACTACCATCACATTGTCCATCTGAATGAGATTGACTCTTTGGGTCCCATATGTAACTGAGGACACACAGTATTTGTCATTCTGCACCAGCCTTAGGTCTCTTCAAATTCCTATCAACTAGGACCAGAAATAACTTTTAACTATCATACAGACTCTTGGCTATAACCTTGGGTAAAAATCTGAAACCATAACCTTGCACTTGGTGGCTTACCCATGGACTTTGAAAAGATATAATTATACATAGATACATATGTATAGATCGATAGATAGTGATAGATAATAGCAAGATTATGGGCAGATAAATGACAGATTATAGATGGTAGATAAATAATAGAACTCATCATATATCTTCCATGTTTTTCCCCATATGTTTGAATCCCCCAATTTTCTGTGTGTACCGCATAGCTGTTGCTTGCCTGACATTGCGAACATACATTGCTATACTTGCCATTCGGAAACATGACTTTGAAAGCATTATGGAAAGGATTTATTAGGAACTGAAAGTTGGTAAGTATCTGTCAGAGAGAGGAGGGGGGAGAGAAGGGCTCAACAGAACAGAAGAGAATGTCCTCAAAACAATAGCATCCAGGCTTTAAACAGCAGTGCACTGCCTTCTAATTTCAATGTGATGTGAGCAGAATTCTTTCTTTTCCAGTGCCAAGTCCTGAGTGAAACACGCAATGAAAATCGCTGCCTGAAACATGGTGATAGCATTTAATCCTCTGGCAACACATTAGAAAGGCACTCGGCTCTACCCCAGACCCGCCACACTGTAGCTTTGCAAAGGAAATTATTTATTCGTGCCTTGGTTTATAAAGTCCTTTTCTTTATAAGCTTTCTACTGGCTAATAACAGGCTGCAGCACTTATGTTCTCAGCCTGACAGATCCCACATTTATGAGCCTCAAGTCCGAGCCTGGCACAGAGTGGCTGCCTGGAGGGAGTCAGGCCATCTGAGTAGGTTTCAGGCTGGGGAAACTGCAGGGGCTACAGGTCGGAGTTCCCTGACGACCAGGGGCATGACACATGGGCAGCCTGAAAGGAGGAAGACAAGCTGGAGCCCTGTGGCTTCTGGCAAGTTTTTCCCAATTTCCAAGTGGTGTGAGAAAGAGAGACCGTTCACAGCCCAGTGGATAGATCTCTACCAAATATCAGAGAACATTCATTAGTGACAATATGTGTGACAGCAGGACTGGTGGAGACGGGGTAGTAATTTACTGAACAAATTAGAAGTAGAAGCAGATTAACAAAATAAATTATATACTTCGAGCCAAATAATTTAGTGTGCTTTAGTGCCTACTTATTCACACGTAATAATCTAGCCCCTAGAAGTTTATTGCACACCATTCAAATTCAGTCACTGAAGCAGGATTGCTGCTTCTTAGTACTCCACCAGTTTAACCCTTCCCTAACCACTCTGACTTGAACAATCTCTGCTGTCGAGAATTCTCAGTGTGATGGGCATGGTAGTACATTTCTGTAATCCCACTGTTAAGAAGGCTGAGGCAGGAGGATCACAAGTTCAGAATCAAGCTGGACTAAATCGTGAGACTCTATCTCAAGAAAAGAAGAAGAAGAAACAAATTCTTATGATGGTCATATAACCTTTCTTTCCTGAGACCTATCACAATTAGAATTTTACAAATGTGTGTGTGTCCTCTGTGTGTGCGTGTGTGTGTGCGTGTGTGTGGTTTCCATAAGGACACTTTCAACCCCCTTTAGCTAGCATATACACAAGTCTGATACTGAAAAGACACTATGAATACCATGAAGCTAAATATCTTCTAACATTTAATATTAATATTTAATATTAATGTCACCATTAAATCTCAGTGACAATAACAATAAAACAAGACAGCAAGTCACCAAAGTAATGTGAATTTGCGGAAAGGAAGAATAACAATTATGGGTAATGTAAGTAAGATCTTTTTGCTTTTATGAATGTTAAAGTAATAGAAATATATTTCATGCTAAAAAATTCCCTTACAATATGATTATGTGAATATAAATATCCTAAAATATCCACTGTGGTAATTCCTCTCCAGAATTACATCAGCCTTAAACTCCTTGATCCTTCCTGCCAAGGAAAACATGTTTCTTTTCTCAATATTCTTCTGTGCAAACAAATTGCTTTCTAACATTCAAGATAATTGTTATTGTCCTCCTGCCGTCACTTTGCCTTGGACCACAGGCCTGTCTCTCCATTCCCAGCCAGGTCTCCCTAGGGAATTTGTGTTTGCTGTGACCTGTTTTCAGAGCTGGTTCCTTTCATTCAGGTTACTGGAAATGCCTTTGCTGACCATTCTAATAATGGCCACTCCTTTTTTATCTCTGGTATAACCCCTGGTTTTACTGCTTCGAGGTGCTTATCCTCATTAAGGTTATCATGTTTGTGGGGGACATTGTTTGTAGGCCTGTCCATAGACGTCCTTTAGCAGAATGTTCTTTCCTTCAGAGTAAGATCTACATCTGTCTCTTTATTATTATTTTTTTTTTCAAGAGTGTCTCTGTGTATCAGAGAGCACTGTGTGTCCCTTTGGAAGCCCAAAGGTGACCTGAGGAATAGTCCTGGATTATTATACCTCCTCTTTGCTTTGCTCCAGAGTTTTCCAGGCTCCTCTTTCCAGGACCAGAAGTCCTGCTGCTCATCATTACTGCCCGTATTTGGGATCTGAACTCAGGACCTTCTGCTTTGGAGACAGAGGCTTAATCATCTCTCCAGCCCCTACATCTGTTTTTTTATGTATACAGCTCCAACGCCTAGCCCAGTCAATGCCTTACATGGAGCAGAAACTCAATAAACACTTACGAAATATATCAATGAGTGACAGAAAAACGGGAAAGGGAGTTCTATCAAGAGTCTCAGCTGACAACCTGACACTTGTGAAATGGGCCTCTTGGGATTCTGAGCTGAAATAAATACCCTCGTTCCGCCAAGTTGTTTGGTCAGGTATTTATCCCATTGATGAGCTATAAAACTGAAGCGAGAGTCAGCAATGATTTGATAGCATATTCACAAATGGCAAGAGAGAACAGTGTATGACACTTGTCATTCAAGTGTGTGATGTTGGCTACCTAGGAATCCAGTCGCGTGCACGGACCATGTATTTCAGAATACACATACATTTCTTCATTGGAATTTACAGCTTTCCCCTAAATAGGCAGAGCAAGGACACATGAAGAAATGAAGTTCAAAAAGATTATTTTCCCACATTATGCCTGTCACAACAGGCAGCAAGACCAAGTCTCCAATCCTGTTTTCTGTATGTAACTTTTCTGCTACATTGGCCAGTGACAGTTTTATTTCAGAACAAATCATTCGTTGTATCTGCAATTGTAAAGGACTCTCTCTGTGCACACTGCAGCACACAACGGCAACCAGCAACAATTTTTCTCTCAGCAAGATCAGAATGCACAAATGAGTCCCTCACTTGAATGTACCTGAGAGAAGGATCTAGAGAGGTGAAAAGCTTCTATGTTATAAAGGTAGGAAAACTTGGCTTGCATGAAAGAATGGGTCTCCAGGAAAAACGACATTGTTGCTCTCTCTGGGTAGGATTTCAATAGAAGAAAAGCAGAGAGAGAACATTCTAAAAAAAGAAAACAAAAGCGAAACATGATGTGCTTAACTGAAGGAAATGTTAGGATTGTCAGGGAACAGGAAGGATGTCAAATGACCATTGCAACTTGGTGCTTTTAACATATGAGACATTTGTAAAATGCTAAGGCACTTGTCATACAAATACAGTGGTCATAAACCACAGAGGAAGTTGGACATTCCTGTCAGTAGCAGAGATAAGACAATGGTATTTCTGTGCTCTGAGGTTCAAAGTCTGCAAATGAGAAAGGTCTGTTACAAAATTTATTAATGCTAAAAGTTTAAAATTCTATCAAAATAAACGCACAGTATGAAATAATCTGCTTACAGAGACTTACTTTTCCACCTAGAGAGCTTTAACTTTCAGGAAGATAGAAAGCAACAAAATGGGGGGCTGGAGAGGTAGCTCAGGGGTTAAGCCTCTGCCTTGCAGATGGAAGGTCCTGAGTTCGGATCCTAGACCCCACATATAGACGCCGGGCAGAAGCGGGGGTGGCCTGCGTTTCCGGTCCTGGTAGGGCGGAGCCTGTGAATCCCAGGGCGGTCCATGGTGGTTCCCGAATTTGTCCGTGGTTCTACACACACACATACATACATACACACGCACACACACACAATTGAATAAATAATAATAAAAAAATAAAAAAAGGAAAGCAACAAAATGATTTAAGTTTGCTTGGATAGATAGATAGATAGATAGATAGATAGATAGATAGATAGATAGATAGATAGATAGATAGATAGATAGAGCAGCTGAAAGGAATGGTTCTTATGATTATTATTTTGTTAATAAGACCCTGGTTGGACATCGAATTTGATCTATCAGGACAAAAAGACAATAATAAATAATGATGGAGGCTAGAACATGGCTGAGGGGTTAAAGCTGTTGTCTCGCATGCAAAAGGACATGAGTTCACATCTCCAGATCCAACATACAAATGCCGGGAGGATATAGTAGCCACCTGCAATTCCAGCCCTGGAAGACAGAGCCTAGGAAAACTCAGAGCAAAGCAAAAGGAGGTAGAGCAATCCAGGATGTTACCCTGGATCTCTGCAGGAACACATACCCAACTGCCCTCTGGTACACATGCTCACACACCCATACACATGATATGCAAGTTAAAAAAATAATAAATACTAATTGATTCATGATAGCAATAATGATTTTCAGACAACATCAATGACTGCTCAGCTTCTTGAGTTCCTACGAGGTGTCTGTTAGATAGATACACTAACACTAATCCTCACAAAGACTTTACCAGCTAGATAATGTTGTCTCATTTTACAAATGAAAAATGGAAGCCTATAAGAAAATCACTCTGACCATTGGAAACCCAGAACGTGAGCTCATATTTGAAGTACTTTGTTGTTACTTAGTAGGCGCCTTTGTAATACTGTGAAACATCTCACAATTCTCATAAGGCTTCCTTCCTTTTGTCTGGAATAATGACTCAAATATTATGACATGCAAAAGAAAGCTCAAATGATATGGCATCTACTGGACAGAATTTAAGAGATCTAACAAAGGAATTAAATAAAAGAATGCTGGGCAAGATAAAGCTTGTGCAAATAAAGGAAACAAAGACAAAAATTATTCCTGCTGAGGAGCCATCTGATAGTCATTTATACCTGGCACTGGAATAAATAAAAGACAAAATGGACCCTCAATTGTGTTATGGTTAAAATATTTATATACTCCTATTATTATGTTAAAGGAAACATAATTTCAGTGTGACCAAGCCAAAATGAGTAAGTTACTTAATATTCAGTATTGGTGGAAGGAAATGATCTCAACTGATAGAAAAATGTTATCAAATGCCAAAATAGCAAGTCTGAAAAAAAAACTACAATAGGAATATAGTCATATCTTCTTGAAGATTCTTCACAATAGGGGATTAAGGTGCTGCAATCTCCACTATATTGCAATTAACTTCGGGTCACCTTTACAACCTATAATGGATATTTTGTGGGTGGCATAAGTTACTTCAATAAATCTTCAATTGGCTGCCATGTCATTTGAACACCAGCTGGGCAATGCCTCCCTGGGGATGAGATGGGGTGGCAGTTAAAAAGACAGACATGGGTCCACAATTCCTCCCCATCATTTGCTCACTGGACTAAATTGCAGACATTAACTAGCCTTTCTAAGCCATGGTATTTTTCATCTGAGTAGAAATGATAATAATAGAAATGCCCCTGTGGAGTAAGAATTGAAGAAGAAAATATCTGTGAAGTTCTTATTTTGGCGCCTGGTCAGAATAAGCCTTCATTAAACACTAATGGTTGTTGTATTATAATGGAAACACAGAGCAGTATAGCAGAAATTATCTAAGGCTTGGAAACAGGCAGAGCCAAATTAGGAAATACAAATCCCCATCCAAATACTTACCATTAATAGAACTAAGGAATTACAGAGCTATCTTCCAGGAAGGAACCTTAGAAAGTTGGATTCTTGGGCTGGGGCGATGGCTCAGGGGTTAAATCCTTTGCCACACAAACAAAAGGACCTGAGTTTGGATCCCCAATCCACCTAAAAATGCCAGGAGGAAGTGTAGTAGTAACCACAGTTTGAATTTTCAGAGTCTGCAAAATCTGGGAAACCCCAGAGCAAAATAATAAGGAGGTGGAGCAATCTAAGATGATTCCTGAAGTCACCTTCGGGCCTCTATAGGCACATACATTTAAGTCTCCTGTGGTACAAACACACATACACAATACAAAAACAAAACCAAGAAGACAGTTGGATTCTTACTGGAGAGGGTTAGAAAGCTAAACCCAAAAAGAAAAGAAAGTCAATTTGTTTTCCAATATAACCATCACAATATTAAGTCTTGAGCAATAGCAAAGATATTCTACTTCTAAACAGAAATAAAAAATTCTTCCAAAAGTGACATAGAACAAAAAACAGGCAGAAAGAAGACATTTTTATTCATACATACAGTATGTGCCATGAGAATCACATTTAGTAGTGTGTGTTGCTGGTCTGCTATGGTGTGATCTGTAATCGAAATAAACCTACAAAGAATGAACCTCAGTAATTACAAGTAGGATTTACCCTACTTGCAAATGAATACCTCTGCCTGCCACTATAGGCGTTGGTGGGAGATGTGACTCCTGGGTCAGAGACAAAGGATGTTTATTACTCACAATAAGAGCAGTAGCTAGAATATTAATATGGTGTTCGTTTGTGGCAAATCCTCAAGTCCCAGCTCCTAATTCTGAGGTCATTCAGAGAGGGAAAGGTAAAAGAAATCGTCATACATAGCAGTTTGCATCCCAGGAGAGAAAACTTGGAGAAAACTCTGTTTCAATAGGTCATGCAAGCCAGCTGCCCTGTTCACTAGAGGTAGCCTCTGTCTTTATTATACCAAACAGGAAGCACGCCTGCCTTTTTGCTCACAAGAGGGAAGAGACAAAAATCTGCGTAACTGATCACTGAACCAACATTTTTGGGAAGATCATTAGAACACAGGCCAGCCAGCCTCTCCAATCCAAGACATGGGAAAGTGGGAGATGCTTGGAGAGCTCTCGCCCAACAAGGCAATACCATGACACACAGAAGCTACTCAAGTCATTAGGAAAAGCAAATGAGAGTCTGTAAAAACTCTGCAGTGTATCTCTCAAAGCTTCCCCTTCCCCGTCACAAGTTCCCCCACGGCCTATGTGGCTGATCCCTACAGGAGGCGCAGCCAGCATTTTTTACTAACTGTCAGCTTTCCCTGAGCCAGAAAACACCCCTTCTGATCTGCCAGATGGTCCTGGTGCTCCGCATCTCTACAGCTGCCTTAGCCATGATCTTTAGAGTGGGTGAGTGATACCCCAGATAATGAAACGTGATTGGCAATTTATTTCACCTCAACCCTATACTCTACCAGCGCACCATGAAAAATCAGAGGCTGCTCATTTCAATCCCACCCTATCGTGTTGTGGGAGAGAACAATGTCCTGGTTCTAGGGGCATCGCCTTTAGCATTCCAGGAAGAAGAGGACAGTATCCTGACGTGCCCTCAGCATGGACCCTGGAAGTACGAGGGTAGCAGAGAAGGACAGACTGTGGCAACTGTGTACAATGGGACCTTTCTCCCAAAGTCCACCCTTTTACCACGGACCTTCTTTCAATACCAGGTTCCCCAGCTATTCGGTAAGGAGCGATCCTTCAAGCAATATTAAATATTTTAATTTTTCTTACATAGCCTTTCTTTGAGAGTTGGACATTTATTTATTTGTTTGTTTATGTAGCTTATTTATTTATCTACTTATTATTGACTGTACTTGGGCAACAGAGCCTTGAATATGCTGATTAAGCACTCTACCATCCTTTTTTTTTTTTAAACAGGATCTTGTTAAGTTGCCCAGACTGACCTAGAAGTTGTGATCCTCCTGTCCTAAGTCTCCCAAGCAGCAAAGATAACAGTGCATTCGTCATGTCCACCAAAGCAGACATTATTTTTTTAAACTACTTCCATTTTCATTTGCATGCATATGGGAAGGTATGCATGTGGCCGCACGTGTATGTATTGTGTGCATGCCTGTCAGATCCCAAAGATAATAGAAGTCATCCTCCATCGCTCCACTGAGACAAGATTTCTAACCAAACACAGCTTGCTGTGGAAATTCCTAGTCTCTAACTTCAAAGGCAGGTAGGGCCACCTGACATTTACCTGGGAATCTGAACTCCAACCAGTCCTCTTTGTGGGGCAAGCTATTCGACCACTGACCCATTTCCTCAGCCTGTACCTCATGTTTAGTGATAATACAATGTCACTGTCTCCAGTAAATAATCACAAAAACCTCCCTGTGACATTTTCAAGTCAGTGATGTTATATTAAGTTAGGCTATTAGCTTCATAATAAAAATAAAGAAATACAAAAATTTTGAGTAACTTGTGTGAGTTACTAATGTCCGAGGACACACAAATGGTCAGAGGCAGCTGTAGGCTCCTGACAGTTTAGTAAACAGTCTAGGCTCTTAGCCATCAGCCAAGAGAGACTCTCCAGACAGCTGGGTGAATTCTATGGGTTAAACTCAATTGATGCCAACTAAGAAATGAATGTCTTTTGTATGCATATGACAGGAGAAAGAAAGCTGAATTAAGTTGAGATGAATGAAAGGTTAACTCCAACAAACACAGTCAATTGCTGTTTCACCTCCAAATACAAAGCAACAAAAATCTCCCATCTAAAGTGATCGACACCAAGCGCTCTTGAAAATAAACAGTTAAGGGAAGGATGGAGTGGTACATATTTGGAACTACACTCCCTAAAATCAGAACAAATGTTTCTATCCAGCACAGGGTAACTGTGCTTGTCTCTATCAAACACATGGTAACTGAACCCAAGACTCATGAATCATCATTAGGAGGCCAGAATGCCGTATGGCACCTGGTGCATTCCCTTCTGAAGGGAGAGATGCCCAGCACCCTTTGTTTCCAGTTCCAAACCCAGGACGACCCTGGTCGCTCAGAAAGCCAGTCACCACATGCGCTGCTGAGATCACCACACTCCTAACAATTTCTACTTGCAGCTCTTTGTATTCCTGCTTTGTTTCTTTGATACCTGTGTCCATTAACACTCAGAGCCAAGATGTGAACTTAAGGCTAGGCTTGGTGACAGATGGCTGTCACCCCAGGACTCAGGAGGCAGAGGCAGGAAGATCAAAGAAAGCATCAGGAGAGCTGAGACTATAGAGAAAATAATAATTGCTTTTACAAGTATTTTGTCACAGCCAGAGAATAAGTAATATACAATGGATATGGGGGAAATAGTCTCTACAAATCTATCTCAGCATTTAGAATCCTCACTCTTAATTGTTGCCCTTTTGGCATCATCTCTCATCCTCTTATTTGCAAATTAACTATATATATAATCGCTTTTCACAATGCACTGTTCATGACTCATTACTGTTATATGTTCTTATCAACTATATAATTACATCAAATCTTTACAGAAACTTGGATAAAGAAATAATATTAGCTCCAGTTTCTGCATTCAAAAACTCAGTTTCAGACACATGAGTAGATAACAGACTGAATCCAAAAACTTGGAGTTGAGAAGGAGAAGAACCAAAATGAGAGCACAAGAGGACTACAGAGGTGCGGAGGGAGTGAATAAAATCTCAACTCTGAGCTTGGAGAATGGAAAGGTACCCCAGGGGCCAATCAAACATTCGAGATCTCAAATCCACTGATTCATGAGAGAGAGCAAGGAAAAACTCTCTTTCTCCCCTGCGTGGGGGTGGGAGGTGGTACATGTGAAGGATGGGGTACATGAGCTCATGTGTACATACGTGGAGGCCAGGGGAGGATGTGGGGTGCCCCGTTATTCACTGACATCTTATTCCCTTGAGACAATGTCCCTTCCTGCTACCTGGTGCCGGGCTGGCGGCCAGCAAGCCCAATGAGCTTCTTGTCTCCCCACCCACCTCCCAGTGCTGAAGCTAGAGAAACACATGACCACGCCCAGCTTTTGACATGTTCTAGAAATTCAAACCAAGGTTCCCATGCTTGCGAAGCAAACTCTCTTCCTCACCGAGCCATGTTCCCAGCCCCAGGGGCTGTTTGTTGTGTTTCGTTTTGCTTTTTTGAGAACCTGAAGGTAAAATCAGCTTGCAGAACTTAAAGGGTGTTAGACAAAGTTTCCAGGCCCAACAATATCCATTCCATTACCAGTGATTCCACCACTACTTACAATGATCTCGTGGCAAGGAAGCAGACAAATACACCCTAGAGAAATCATGCGGCTATCACAGTCACTATCAGAAGTCAGAGGTCAGTTTTGGTTCTGTGCACCTTTTCGGATTCTAATGCAATGAAATACTTTAGTGACCCCCACAAATTGCTGGCTCTGAGCTCCATCCTGTATACGGTGAGCAGACACACCGGGCACAGCAAGCCACCCTCCATGGAGATATCAGCGCATCTAGGACATTTCTGTCACCACCGGAGGAGATGAGGGAACTGGGACCAGGGCCAACAATGTGCCAAAGATCATTCTAGTCCCCATGGAACCCCATGTATTTGGTGGCTGTCTCAAAAGAGCAATAGCTCCTAACACCCAAGAGGGAAATTACAGAAAGGGACTTAGATTCTAAGCATTCGGTTCTAAGGAACTATCTTCTACCTCAGCAGACAGGCTTAAGACAGCCTCTCCTGGTCCCACAAGCCTGTCCTGAGGGAGGAAGACAGGTGACCTCACAGACCCCACCCCGTGCCAGAGCCCAGAAAGTTCCCTCTGAAGCCAGCCTTCTGCTCTCCACTTCATATCGGTTGTCCTACCTTACAGTCACCCACAAGCCAGACAGCCCTTCTGCAGACCCCTCTTGTTGCCCTCCCAGTCTTTGTATTTCCCTTAAATACCCTCTTCCCCTACATGTCTCACATCCTCCTTGACCCTCTATGGTGCTTGCTTGTTTGTTTGTTTGTTTGTTTGTTTGCTTGCTTGATTGTTTGTTTGTCACAGTGCATCTTTCCCCAGCCAGCTCCTCCAATGCCTGCTTCTTCTTGTACTTTCTTTATATTTCCCAATTCCTTCTGTGTCTTTTCTCCCATGCTTTCTTTCATTTTTAGCCCCTCTTATGCTTTCCCGATTTTTGTTCCAATGCCCTCTCTCCTATGTGCACTAAAAGACTCTTCTCACCCCTTCATGTTGCAAAATGGTTACTCTTAACTATTGCTGAGAGAGCAATTTAAGGGAGAAAGGGAGGTTTATTCAGCTTACGGCTCTAGAGGGAAGGTACAGTCTCTCAAAGCAGAAGCAGCATGGCTGGCTGGCCAAAGCTGGAGGAGGCTACGTTACCGCAGGCATCTTGGAGGCTGAGAGCTGCAAGACTGCTTGGCTTGAAGGCAGACTTCTCCTCAAGGTAGGGTGGGACTAATCCACCTCAAGGCCCACTCCTTGTGACTAGGCAGTCCTCCAGCAAGGCTCCACCTCTCAAGGTTCTATGACCTTGACAGACACATGAGACTGTGGGGGACACATTTCAAACCATGACAATGCTCCTCTACTTCTGAACCTACAGGGCCATGAGTGAGGAAGGGCCCAGCGCGCCCCTGGGTTCTTGCTGTTTACACACCGGTGCCTTATGCACTCGGGGTCAGGCTGCTCTGTTCTCTGCTCCACAGCAAGAAGCAACAGCAATGAACGGAAAGGGACACGAGCACATAAATATTTCTTTCACTGGACATGACCCAGAAACACAGATGTGTATCCTTTAAAGGTCAACTTTGACAATTAAGGAGATAGCATGAGAAAGTAGCTTCATACATGTCATGAGATGTTTCTTTCCAAAGTTTCATGCCATCAATAAAGAAATTCAGAATAAGAAAATTATATCACACGATCTTTTTGTCCTCAGAATTGTGGGCGCTGTCATATTTTCTTACTTTAAAAAAATCTAGCAATTGTAATTCTCTAAAGTTTTCCTTTTTGAACAGTCTGTATTCCCAAGTTACATCGACAGTAACAGAGCTTGACTTTAAATAGTGTTCAAGTAGAAAAGTCCCTCGCCTGACTGCCCACGTCATGTTCTAGCTCATAACAGCTAGAATACCTGGAGCTCACAAGAAAATGAATTGTCCAGTCATCCCTGCACATACAAACAGAGCATCAAAAGACTCAGTAAAGGCTTTCTAACTTCAGTTAAAGCATTACCCAATTAAGCATTCAATTAAACATGCATACTTATTTACATGCAGCTTCTCTGGACTGGATCAGCTCTTCTGAAGCACCCGTGAAGCAAATACGCACAAAGAAACCTATACCACTGGTTCATATCGAAGATAAAGAGGAAAAATAATAACATTAGTTTCTTAGAAAAACCCACAAGCGAAGCCAACCTTGTAAACGGTGGAATTTAGGAATGTTGTGCAGAGATTCCAGGTTCTAAATTATCAGCAGTGTTACTGTCCATAGCATCATGTATCAGCTTTAGCCCAGAATCCTCCACATGCCTGTTGAACAAGCATATTCTTTTATTTTTGGGTGTGTGCACTCGCGCATGCACATGTGCTGGTGTACACAAACGCATTTCTGCATGCATGTGGAGATGCATGCGGAGGCCAGAGGTTGATGGCTGTCTACCTCAGTCACTCTCCCCTCTTGGTGTTTTAAAACAGAATCTTTCACTGAATCTGGAACTTGCTGATTCAGCTGGAACTCGGTCGAACAAAACACCAAAATCATCTTGTCTCTGAGGCATTGGGATTACAGACACACGCCTCTAAACTCAGTTATTTCATGCATGTTGGGGATTGAACTCAGGTTCTCACATTTGCGCAGCAAGCACTTTCTCAACTGAGCTGCCTCCCAAGTCCCAATAAGCACATTCTTTAATCCTTTGATTTCTAAGCTCATGAAGCTCTTTAAAATTCCAATCAAGATGTTCTTTAAAATTTGCTCATCTAACAAAAATACACCAAATTTTGCATAATTTTTTGAGGAGTCGCTCATCCACCTGTCTTCAGCTAAAATCTTAATATTCAGCAGCTTTGCAAGATCCAGACTAGGAACCAGTGGAAGCTGATGTAAAGTAGGGGACACACCCAGAATTCATCACAGCAAAAGGAAAGGATCTGATGGCACAACGATGCCTGCGTGCCATGGGCTACCTCCACCCCAGGGAGAAAGCAGTCATGCTGCGGCTCTGAGACTTTGGATCCCAAGGGAGGAGGGACAAGAGTTGAGAGATACATTAGCAAGAAACTTACACAACTTTGAAGTGGGTACAGATTTGGCTTTTGAGCCAAATTCTGTCATCTTGTTATGATTCCTTAAATTATACATTCTCAGACAGTGAACATCTAAGATGTGGCCAAAGCTATTTAGAAACACTTCAGAGCATGTGAGCATAATTTCATACTATATTATCAAGAGTTCTGATGGAATTACAGGATTCATCTTTCTGAACTCCAAGTAGTCTCTCCGAAACAAGGACAGTGCTCTGAAACTTGGTAAGCCTGATTCTTTTGGCGTTTGCTTTTCTCGTAACAAAGCCTTCAGAAATTAAAAGTATGCCTTCAGACCACATTCATGGGCCAAAATAGGCAGTTCCCAACTTCAACAAGAAGAGTGTTGTCATTAAAGGCTGACTTGGCAAAGCAAAGCTTTATTTTCATTGCTTTTCTTTTTTATCCAGTGCTTTCTGACTTAAAGATATTACATCGTCTACATTCTTCTCCAGTTTTTCTTTCCAGTGACTTGACTAACAAGTCACAAAAGCTTAGTCCTTGAAAACAGACTTCCTCATTAGCCCACAGGCTTCTGCAAAGCTGCATAGATTGCATGTTTCAGCTCTATTTTAGGACAAAACTAGTCTCCCTTCTGCTTTAAGCTAAGACCGAGATGCAGAGATCACTGAAGAAAATCAGAAGCCTTTTGTTAAAAAAAAAAAAAAAAAGACTCTATCTTCTGGCAAAGAAGTGGAGTAAGGGATTGGCCACCCAAGATGGATCACTTAATACATATGTAAGAAGACAAAAGAGTCTTGGGCATTCATTCAGGAATGTTCCAGGGATCCTGGACTTCCTCAGGATCAGCATCCTATCCCAGCTGGTCAGGTACCCACAATGAGGAAGTGCACACAACAGTTTTCTGTTAGAGGTCACTTGGCAGACTTGCTCTCTCAGTGGCCTGGACTTGGCAGTCCCCTGTGGAGAGGAGAAGAGATTTCTGCCTTTGTGTTAGAATCTGGCAAGTGGGTCCCTGGATAGCATGTCAAGGAGTCAGGGAATTGTGATTGATCACAGAGAATAATGACATCACTCTTGTTTACTGCTCTCTCTCTCTCTCTCTCTCTCTGCTCTCTCGCTCACTCGTTCTCATTCTCACTCTTGCTCTCTCTCTCTTTCTTTTCTTCTGGGGGCTAAACAGTGATTTAGGTCTTTACAGTCCCGTGGCAAAATTCAGTCTCTCTCTTCCACTCTCACCGCTAAGGTTTCAATATAAAAATTCTTCCTCCCGAAGAATTGGGAGGCATTTCTCGTAAGACCTCCTTAGCCCTCTGCAAACTAAGAGTCATCAGGTCAGTCCACTGCTGTGCCTAAGTTAAAGTTTTGCTGCCTTAGGTGGCCACTGCAAACCAAGGCACAATTCCTATCAGTCCCTCAGAGGTGAAATAAAACCATTCTGATTGGAACAATGAACATGTACCATGTCATAAAGCACAAAGAGAATTTGATTCAGGGGACAATTTGAGTGCAGGGTGGGCAGATCAGGAAAAGCCAGGATAACAGTAAAGGAAGAGCACAAGACTGAAACACAGAGCACGAGGCTTCCAGTGTCATGTTGGCAAGAGACAAATGCAGCTTTCATTCCTTACTCTCCTCCATTTGTCACCCCTAGTTAGGGCAGGACCCAGACTCCACTCCAGAGCACTTAGCACGGAGAACACATACATGGGAAGTGACCCGCCCATGACTGTAATCCAGGAAAGTCAAGGGAGGAATTGTGATAAAGAAAAGTCATCACATTTCTTACACCTCTTGGACTCAAAGCCCAGGCTGATCATAACAGGCTGTTGTGTGGTGGGGGAGGGGAAGGGGGATGGCTGTGGCCTGCCAGCATTTGAACATTTTTGTGGATTTAATTATTCTAACTTCTCCCTATGTCTATGAAGAACAGATGATTAACAATATCAGTCCAGGGCTCTTTGCGCCGCGTAGGAAGGAGAACTAGCTCCTTCCAAACACGGTTCCTGAATGACATGGGCACACTTTGATGTTCTGGCTACAGAGCTTTGCTATCCACAGTAACAGTCTTTCCATCACAAGTATTAAATAAATGCTTTCCATGTGAAGCACGAGTCATTATTATCAGTATTTGGGCGCAGTGCATCCTGGTGACAGCTCCAGCAGCTGCGTTCAGCTTTGCTCTGAAACAAAACCCAGAAATCTCCCCAATGGGAAGCAGGACAGAGGCTGAGGAATTCCACTCGGTGCTTCAGTTACAGATTATTAAAAGATGAATGGTAAAGTTGACGCAATCATGGCCGTGCATATTCTCTCTGGCCCGCATCATCCCCACGACTCTGGTCGTCACTGAGGAACCTTCGAGTCAGTTTTACAAAGCTGCCATAGGCCATTAGCACCTGTGCTTCCCTAAGTGATGGTTTGATGACTTGATACAGACAGGCACACAGCTACTGATGGGACCAAGACAACCTGAGTGACATAAGTTGTTCTGCTTAGGCCCATGGGACAGGATGTTAAGTAATGGAAGCCGGCAGCAGTGCTGTCAGAAGAATTAGCCACAGGCTTTGGACTGAGGTATTTCTCTAGTAGCCTGTGATTGTGAATTCAAGGTGAAACTCAGCAAACTATGCCGAATCTATTAGATACTGTCATGCTTTGAAATGAGTTGTCCCCGCAGCCTCATGTGTTTGAATCTTTAGTTGTTTAGGAAAGTCATGGCACCTTTAGGAGGTGGAGCCTTGCTGGAGGAAGGCAGTCACGGGGGCTGGGCCTTGAGGTTGGTTAGCCCCGCCCTGCTTGAATTAGTGAGTCTGCTCTTGAGGATGTGTGCAGCAGCTCTCTGAGTCCGTGATGACTGTAGTGACTTAGCCTCTCTCCAGCGTCTGCCAGCCAGCCATGCTGTTTCCGCCTTAAAGGACCGTATCGCCCCTCTGGAATCCTAAGCTGAATAAATCTCCCTTTCTCCCTTTAAGTTACTTGACTTCAAGTAGTGTCACACAGCAACAAATAAGAATAATTGGTACAAACACTGAGTAACTAGGTATTTACCTTCAGATTGCCTGCCTTACTTTGAGTTATCTAGGGAAACACCACACAAGTACGCGAACAAGTGCTCATGCAAGCACACATACACACATTTATCTTAAGAAATTGGATCACTCTACTGTGAGTACAAGCAAGTTAGAAATTAGTAGAGCAATCTGGGGACCAGGACAGGAATTCAGTGAGAGTCAATACCATAGTCTCTACCCTGAAATGTGCAGGTCAAGCAAGCTGGCAAGGCATTGGGCAGTTTATACACAGAAACCTCTAAGTAAAGTCAGTTCCTAAGGAAACCTCAGGTTTTACTCCTCAGGTCTTTATCTGATTGGATGAGCCTACCTCTACAGGAGAAAATCATCTGCTTTGCTGAAATTCTACTGGTTGCAAATGTCAATCACCTCTAAAAATAGCATCAAAGGGAAGAAAATCTAAACCAGTATTTAGCCCACAAAACATATTGTACACAACCTAACCAAGCTGATACCTAAAATTCACCACTATTTTAAAATTGTTGCAAATGTAATATCTGAAGACAGGACATGAGCATTTCACATCTCATGGAGGGGAACTGAGATCTCCTGCCTCCCGTTTGCATGCAATACATGACATCTTCCAGAGAGGGGTTCAGAGTGGGCAGGGAAGGGTATGTGCATACAGTACTTCTGTGAGAACCTGCTTTCTGCCTTCCCTCACTCACATTGGAGCTAACTAACCATCCCACATTGGAGCTAACTAGCCATTCGGTAAGACTTGGAGGCAAGAAAACTTTGACTAGAGTCCTTGTTTGCCTGTCATTTGATCTCAAGGACAAACTAGATGAAACACAGTGGGCCACACAAGTGGAAAGATTTGAAAATAAGAGGGAGTCTGGCAGGAGAGATGGATTGTATGGGAAAAGGGGGGGTGGAACTTGGGACTAAGAAGTGAAAATTGAAAACATTATGAATTCACTATATTCATGTATGCAGCATTTTAAAAAAGAATGGAGGGGGGATAAAAAGAACTTTTATGTAGTTGTGACCAACAGAGTAGAGAGAACGATTTAAAAAAAATGGACCTGGGGTGGTGAGATGACTCAGTGGGCAAAGGCACTTGCCGTGCCAGCCTGGTGATTTGACTTTGATATCCAGAACCCATATGGTGGAAGAAAAGAACTAAGACCTGAAAGTCGTCCTCTGACCTCCATGTGTGTGTTGTAGCATGTACGTGCACACACATACGTTTGTTTATACATGCACACACAGGAGAAAAGGAGAAGGAGGAGGAGAGAGACAGAAAAAAAGAAAATAAAAGAGAGAGAAAGAAAGAAAAGAAAGAAAGAAAGAAAAGAGAAAGAAAGAAAGAAAGAAAGAAAGAAAGAAAGAAAGAAAGAAAGAAAGAAAGAAAGAAAGAAAGAAAGAAAGAAAGAAAGAAGGAAAAGAAGGGAGGGAGGGAGAGAGGAGGGAGGGAGGAGGGAGGGAGGAAAGGAAAGGAGGACTATCTCTTTGTTTTGGGGGAGGGTTTTTCAATGTCTCCAGGTTCTTGTGTTCAAGAGCCAAAGATTAAAACCAAAACACATGTAGAGGATGAAGGCAGAGTTTATTAGAGGAGAAAAAGAATGGAACTCACAGACATGGATTCTGTGAGGGGCAAGAGAGCTGGGGAGAAAAACTCATGTATTCCAGACATGGAATACATGAGGAGCAAGAGAAAGCCGGAAAAGGAACTCATGGATTTCAGATGTGGAATCCAAAAGGAGCAAGAAAGCTAAGAAGAACTCTGACATGGAGTCTGTGAGGGGCCAGTGAGAGAAAATCAGAAAAGAACTCCTGGAATCCATGAGGAGCAAGGGAACGAAAGATGGCTGCCAGGGTCAGGGGTATTTATAGTGTTAGGCAGATGGGGGATAGGGGAGTGGCTTTTCCTCATTGGTTAGCCTCAGTTTCTGCAAACCTAATTAGAGCTTTTGGTCCTCTCCGTCTCATTGGTCTGTTCGTATTGTGTGCAACCCAGATGAACCTGTGGTGGACCTCATGACCATGCTGTGTTTAGCTTATCTGCAATGGAGTACTCATCTTCTATGAACAGAGAGTTGGGGGAAGTTGGGGACCTTATCTCTATGAAGAAGTTCTTCCAGATTAATAGGGTGTGTTCTAACAGCTGCTTTAGAATTGCTACCTAACTACTACCTCGATGTTCTGTCCAAGAGCCCAATCAACATTAGGCTGTTTTAGAGCGGCCATGCTGGAAAGGACTCTGAAAGTCTTTGAAGGTCATTCTTCCATTGCTGTGATTATCATGAAGGAACACACCCTATTAATCTTGAGGAACTGGTTTTAATATGAAAGGATATGGAAAAGAGTTCTCCATTGCAGATAAATTTAAGGTCCTCAAAAGAAGCTGCTCAAACATGACCACAAAGTCCACTGGGCTGGGCCCCGATATGAGCAGACCAATGAGATGTAGGAAGCCAAAAGTGCCATTCGGGTTGGCAGAAATTGGAGCTAACCAATGAGGAAAAACCACTTTTCCTAGGTTAGCCTAATCTTGGCAGCCATCTTGGGCTCCCTTGCCCCTCATGGAATTCATGTAGTCTGTGAGTTCTTGGGGGGAGGGAGCTCTCTTGTCCCTTACAGACTCAATGTCTGTGAGTTCTGTTCTTTCTCTCCTCTAATAAACTCTGCCTTAATCCTCTACACATGTTCTGGTTTCAACCCCAGAAAACCCCCAAAAGTGGGAGCCTGGTAGAGGAAACAACCTCATGATGGACAAAGAGCAGAAATCAAGGAAGGGACTGGGGACCAGTGGAGGGTCACCTTCAAAGATGTGACCCCCTTCTTCTAGCTAGTCCCCACCTCCTAACTTCCCCAAACAGAGGCACCAGCAGGGGACCCAGGCTTTAACACTGGAGCCTATGGGGGCCTTTCATGTGCAAATCCTAACAATAGGAGGTCTCTTTCTTCAGTCTTCCCACTGTGAGCTCCACTTCTCCCTAGGACAAATGATCTACTCTACCACTGAAATCTGTGTCCTCCACAGTCCTTAGCCACACACCCCCAACCTTAGGTTACTCTAGTCTGAACAATGCTCAGTAACCCTGACAGGTCTTTGCTATTTCTAGTATGGCTCGTATGTAGACCTCTCCACAGAGGGATGGAAAGATAACATACCTTCTCATTTCTTCCTCTACATAATTGCTGAGAACACATGGACACATGGCACAGACACACATATCTCAAGAACAAAAATAACTCTGGGAAGCAATGCACTCCAGATCTATATTAAGAAAGAAAAATATTTTCCTTAAACAAAAGTCGTGCCAAACTTTTTCTCTGCCCACAACAGAAAGAGTATTTTATGTCATGATGCATAATGCTTTTCGTTTCTCTTTTTTTTATTCTCCCTATTCCTGATACTTCTGGGAAAACTAACACAGACTGGGTGACAGGTTATATCACAAACCTTTCCAAACAGAAAAGTCCCTTTCTCTGAGTCATCCCCCTAAGATAGTCCTTTCCAACTGTGATACCGTATATGATGAATTCATGGCGCGACAAATTCACACACTATAGCAGGATAAATGGAGTAAAGGGCTTATGCAAGAGGCCATCTGGCATATCAGAAAGTGGAGAGGAAACATCTCAGCACGTTCATCGTTTTCATTGGACTCAGAAAATCACAACGTTATCTGTTGGGAAACTCTGCCCAAGTTGCAAAGAACCAGCCAAAAACTTTGTGTGTGGTGCATCTGTGCATATGTATATGCATACACATGCACAAGCATGTATACACACACACACACACACACACACACACACACACATGAGATACATGTGCCTTAATGAAATCAACATTTTAGGGAGACCAAACCTTTCCTCTCCAAATTAGACAGTTTACAGCAGCCATGCAAGGACAGTCTCTGGTCATCCCCAGGATTGGGATGACCCTGAAGGAACACATCCTAAAGTTACCAACTTCCTCAACCCTCTGTTCATGAAAGGATGTGGAGATTAGTTCTCCATTGTACATAAAGTGGGCACAGATTAGCGGGTTCCATCCCAATATGAACAGACCCATGAGATGTAGAAGACCAAAAGCTCCAATCAGATTTGCAGAAACTAGAGCTAACCAATAAGGAAAAGCCATTTTCCCCAGGCCTGCTTAATCCTATAATTATACCTGACCCATCTTGGCTTCCTTGACGCTCGCAGATTCTGTGCCAGGAGTCTCTGAGTTCTTGGCGACTTTCTTGACCCGCACAGATTCACATTGAGTTCTGTTCTTTCTGGCCTCTAATAAACTCTGCCTTAATGCTCTATACGTGTTCTGGTTTCAATCTTTGACTCACAAACACAAGAACCTGGACACATCAAGGCCTAAGAGGAAAGACCTTTACAATGAAAACTTTAAAACCCTAAAGAAAGGAATTGCAGAAGACATCAGAAGGTGGAAAGACCTCCCATGTTCCTGGATTGGCAGAATCAATATCATAAAAATGACCATCCTACCAAAGGCAATATACAAATTCAATGCCATACCAATTAACATTCCAAAGCAATTCTTTAAAGAAGTTGACCAAACAATCTCAAAATTCATATGGAGGCACAAAAGACCCAGGATAGCAAAGACAATCCTGAGTAACAAAAACACTGCTGGAGGTATCACCATACCAAACCTTAGTCTATACTACAAATCCATAGTTATAAAACTGGCTCCAAAATAGACACACAGACCAATGGATAAGAGTTGAAGACCCAGATATAAGCCCACAAAATTATAGCCATTTGGTCTTTGACAAAGGGGCCCAAAAAATACAATGGAAAAAGAACAGTATCTTCAACAAATGGTGCTGGCAAAACTGGATCTCCACATGCAGAAGATTAAAACTGGACCCGTACTTGTCACCATGTACAAGACTTAATTCCAAATGGATCAAGGACCTTGATATCAGGCCAGAGACTATAAAAACCATAGTTGAAAGGGTAGGTGGCTCCTAGTACCAAACCCACCCAGCCCACCTAGAGACAGTAATTGCAAGGATTATGAACAGGAGGGATGGGGTAGGAGGGCCACACCAGAAACAAGGAGAGAGGGAACCATGTTACAGCAGAGAAAATAGGCCTCCATCAAGGACTGCAAGTAAGTAATGAGACACCTGGTTAAGTTCACAGACTTTCCTTCCTGATCATTTACAACTGAGGGGGTATGATCTCACCAGAAGGGGAGGGCATATAGTCTGGCAGATAAAAAGTAACCATTTTACAAATGGGTGATTGACTCCTCCCTCACTATGATTTCCTACTTTTATTACATCTACTTTTGAATATACTCTTATAACAAGACTCTAGTTTAACAGCTTTTTATCTCTGGCCAGGGGGTGACATCCAATACCCATCAGGATGGAGTGAAGGGCATTGCAGGAGCAGCGAAACTGAAAAAAAAAAATCAATGAACCATAATCCAGAACTTCAGAGACTCTATATCAACCATCTAGAACTAGACCAGCCTAATCTCTCCCCATCCTGAAGCTCAGGGACATTTGCGGAAGAGGGGGCGGTAAGATTGTAAGAGCACAAGGATGGGAGGAGCAATGATATGCAAGATACTCCACACAAGTTAGGGCCAAATCAATCATAATTGGACTTCGCATGCCCTGCGCAATGTCCAACACACTATTGACCCCATAAAGTCTAGCATTTACTAAAGACACCAAGATCCTTGGAGGCAAGGGATTGATAGCCACAGTAGTGTTCCTATGCTTAAGGGGAACACAGGAAAGCGTTCAGGGAAATGCCACTGGGTCCTTGTACGTCATCGGAGAGGAGGGCCCAGAGGAGAGTCTGGAATGCACATTAAAGGATTTTCCGGGGATTGGGGGGGAGGCACTGGAGGATGGAGAGGGAGGGGTGAGAGGAGGGGGAGCAGGGGGGGTCGGGGGGATGAGGAGGGAGGGAGGGAACTGGTGTACCTATTAAGTTTGTATGAGTGGAAATAATAATAAAAAATGTTAAAAAATAAATAAATAAATAATTTTATGCTGCTAAAACAAACAAACAAACAAAAAAGACCTAAGAGGGACCCTATAACATCAACATCACTGGCAAGTGGAAAGAATAAAATCAAGACCGATTCTCTCACATCAGCAGGAAAGCTCTGAAAGCCAGCTGAGAATCCATGGACTAGATGCAGCTTTCATAATTGACCTTCATAAGTCAAAGAGAATTGCTCTCTCACCTCAACTATGTCCAGGTTGAGAAGTTGTGGTCCTACCATATTAACCAGTAAATGCTCAGTATTTATTAAGATGATGTGCTCTGCAGATTGAAGGTCCAGATAACTTTTAGCGTTTTCATCCATTTAGGGAAATTAAATTCATCCCACTTGTCAATTACAGTGTAAGGCAATTATCTAGCAGGAGGCAGCGTTTTCAAAATAAGATTCCAGGCAGAAATCCATCTGCCGGCCGACGATACAGAAATAAGAAGTCTCTGATAATACTGCTAAGTTCTACCTCCTGCCAATAAAGAGAAGTCATTGAAGGGCCATTATCTGCTTACACCACAGGACAAGAGCCCTTCAACCCCTTCTGTTTTCTACCTTCAGAATCTATTGAGAAAGCAGATACTCCCTCCAGGAAGCACACAGGTCCCCACGCTATTTACACTGCGTGACATCCTGCTGACAAAATTTTTCTCCCGGCCTCCAGAGCATTTCAAAACATATTTGCTAATTCTCTTGATGCAAGTCAAGAGTTCATGTGATTGAAACAGTTGAGCTACAAAAAATATACTACAGGCAAAAGACTGGTCTTTTGAGAAGCCATCCCCTTTTGACTATTAATAAACACAGGAGAACTGAGCTGTGGCATATTTTTAACAGTGATGATCAAAAACCAAAAATTGAACCATTTAAACAAATCCATAGTATAAATAAGTATTAGCATTACATTAATCCTGCTTGTAAGAACTGCATTTTTAAATACCTTTCTAGTGATTATTTGTACATAAAAGGGTTTAGGCTTTTGAAAACAAATCATGTATTTATTAAAGCATACCAATCTGGATTTCTCCATTAATGCTTTAGTGTATTTTTTTCATGTTCTTTGCTTTTTAACAATGCACTACAAAGTGTTAATGCCAAATTATTTTTATTTTTAAAATACTGTGTCATAGTTTGCTTTCATGGTAGCTGAACTTAAGCTAAATGAGTAAGTTACTTTTCTGTGGAAATATGGAAGAAAAAGACCCATAATTCAAAATAAAAATACGAGTTTGAAAGAGATAAAAAGCTTCCTCTGCCAAAACATTCCCCCCTTTTTACCAGCGCCTGTTTTTGCTTTTTTCCTTGACCGTGACCATGGTGGAAGCAACATAATGGAGAGAAGGTAGAATCAAGGAAGCGCTTGTTGCTTCCCACGATCTGAAGTCTGACATTCGTCTGTTTTGTCGGCTGTTCACTTCGCGGGATTTAGATCTTAAATCAAGAAAGCAGGGAAATGAAAACGAGAGCCAGACTCTCAGGCTTCTCTTTGCAGGAGACAGATGGATTTTTTTGTCTTGGTCTTAGATTGCCTACAAAACATTTCCTACAGTGTTATTTCACATTTGTTTTACAGAAACAGACCAACCCCGACCGCGCTGTGACTGAAGAGTTTCAGCCTTATGACGGTGAAGGCCGATATGCATCCAGGAACAAGGGATTTCAAATTTTGAGTTGGGATCTTTTTCTGGCTAGACCCTATGTGGCATGGTCCTGTCTCAGGGAGTCACAGCCCCATCAAGAGGGGGAGCTGTTGCAGCTCTATGGAACACTTACTGTGTTAAGTTAGTATGGTTGATAGATGAACTAGATTAGATATCTTTTTAACTTCTGATGGGCTTATAGCAATAAGACTCTGTAGTAGGTGAGAAGCATCTATACTTAGGCATCTTTCCTACCCAAACTCAGACCTCCACTGTGCCTCCAATAATCCCTTCTCTCTTTGTGACAATAGCAGAGGACACTTGATCAGCTGTCTCCAGAGCTACTTACTTCTACATTCAATAAGCATTTACTGTGTCTTCCTTACAGGCCGAGTGATGAAGTATGGAAAGGAAATGAGGCAGCCCAGACCTAAGGAACTTAGAGTCTAGGGAAGCAAACAGACCTGTAATGAACTAAGTTACCTTCACATGATCAGAAGCACAATGAAGATGGGTACAGTTCTGACTGGGCACTAAGGAGCCTCGTCTGAATGATGAAGTACCCTGGCAGAAGGGAAGACTGACCATGAGGATGGCTGTGCAGGAGAACTGTAAGGGGGAAACAGGGCTAATGGTGGTCAGTATCCCTGGAAAACAACGGCATAAGGATGGGTCACTCTGAAAAGGCAAATTAAAAGCCAATTGGGAAGGATCTCACACGTCAGGACAACCTTGACCCTTGGCATCCAGACCTGGATGCATAACCTGTTTTTCAACCAAAGTAAGCTTCAATAAATGGATGAAAGCTGTGACTGCTCTCCTCAGAAAATGTTCATATGCATCTTTCACACCACACCTTCACACCTTCCATCTCTCCATTATCCAAACACACGTGCTTTGCCATTTCACGTTCCTTGCATGACTTCCACTTGATATCAAAGATCTCTACCCTCTTCAAGCAGAAAAGTGCATGCGATATAGAGTTTTAGGAGATTGGCTTTGCGAGTCCTATTTTTTTCTGGGTACCCAGTAGTCTGCTCCACTTTAGTCATGGAGAAGCCTTCAACTTTGAGAACTCATAGAAACCCACCCTTCCTCGTTTCCTCAGAAACAGCCCCTGACACCAGCATCTATTATACTTGCCAATTTTTCAGTGATCACTTTCATCAAGCACAACAGAAGCAATTTACCTAACAGCAGGTTAAGCATAACTCTCTCCTTTCATGCAATCGGCAATCCACTTGTACATATGACCATCTCCATGCGAAAAAGAGCTCTGATTTTAATCTTCTCTGATATTATTTTTCACAATCCCCATTGCCCCAATCTTGATCTGTTGCAGATTTTTTTAATAGAGGATGTAAGATCAAGAGGTGATTGGTGCTGAAGATAATGAGTAGGCTAATTAGCAGTTCCTACACACACATCCCATATCACACCATTCTTTCTAACCCCAGGGTTTGGTTGCTAATTTAAATATAACTTAAGGTCCATGTCATCATCTTTTTCCAATCATCTCATTTCAGAATAAAAGTATTAACTAGGTAATTGCATCTCCCTGGGGAAGCAACACATCCTTAGTATCTATGTGCAAGACAGAAGGTAGACATTCTTTTTTGTCCCCTATGTTGCCTCAAATATCTTAAAGAAAATGCTTCAAATATCTACAAGAAAATGTATTAACTGAAGGTAAGGAAAAACTCATTGTATTAGTAACTTTTCTCTTGCTGCAACCAAGTACCTGACAGAAAACAAGTTAAAGAAGGAAGGGTTTCCATGGGCTTGTAGTTCTGGAAGACACTGCCCATCATGGCTGAGACTGCATGGGGGCAGGAGAGACAGACAAGCAGTCAGGAAGTAGAAAACAAACAGGTAGAGGGATCAGAATAGAGTCTGTAAAGCCCACCCTCAGTGATCTACTTCTAGCAAGCCTCCACCTCCTAAGACCCTCCCCTCCTCACGCATCTTCCAAAACAGTGTCACCAGGTGGGAACCAAGCAGCCAAACTAATGAGTCTGTAGGAGGCATTTCATATTCAAACCACATCACTCATTCTTGGAACAGAATATATCACTCTCCCTTCTCCAGAAGCATCCAATGTAGTCAGTGTGCCACAGACAGACAGGGTGATCTCCTCCCATGAGCACCTCTGCTTCTAGAGGTGTGAGCCTGCTATGGTAAGTGGAGTCCTTACTGTAGAGTCCAGGCACAGCTTCTACCTCTGCCACCATGCTTAGGTCTTAGTTCTTGGGATCTGATGTCCTCAGAGGTGACGATGAGAAACTATTCACTGGAGTAATGCATTAACCTCTTAGTTTGCACAGGGTTAACAGGGTTTATTTTATGCTATTTTATTCTATTACAGCTCTAAGATATTGGGTGCTGAAAGTGAAACAAAGACCCTGTCTCCATAAAGGTTACATTTTTCAGATAATAGTGCCACCTACTTCATAGTAATGAAACTGAAAGGAATTAATAAATGTTAGGCACTTAGAACAATACATGTCACATGGAAGCGGCTTGGTAAAATTTAAGTGACGCTACTAAAGCATTTAGAACAGTGCCTGTCACTTAGTATTATACTCATTAAAAGTCAATTAATGTTACTGTTGGTATTTCTTATGCTCACTGTGGGTGGCTGGAAAGGTGCTTCATTGTTTAAGTACTTGCTGTATAAGCAAAAGGAGCTGAATTCAGATCCCTGGATCTCTAATAAATGCTGGGTGGGTGTGACAGAATGCCTGTAATTCCAGTCTTGAGAGGCAGAGACTGGGAACTCTTAGAGCAAGCTGGCTAAACCACACAAGCCCTATCAGGGACCTCTGCATTTCATTGAAGATCCCTGTCTCAAAAAGAACAAGGAAGAGTGATTAAATGTACTTCTGACATTAACCTTGGGCCTCCATGTACACACGCACACACATACATGTGTGCCTGCACACACAATATTCCCACACACATGTGAACATGCATATGTACCTGTACCCCCCATACACACACACACACACACACACACACACACACACACACACACACACACACACACACACACACAGTATACCCAAGTGGAAAAAGAAATAGAAAAAGCAAAACAAAGTTTGTTCACTGATTATGCTGCCTGGCATGGTCTTACATATCTGAATTATAGCAATTCAGGAGGCTGAGGCAGGAGGACTACACAGCAGCACTCTCAAAAAAAAAATGTTTATTCACCAAGTTTCTTGTGTTTCTTGTGCCTGTTTGTCCCTAACAAATCCGTGACTAGAGGTGTGCCTTGTCTTCAGTCAGCTCTCAGGAATAGTAAGACCCATGTTGAAGAGTTCAAGTTAGAGGTCTAAATAGAACAGTGCTATTTTTATTTTTATTATTGTTGTTATTATTAACAGAACAAATGAAGTTGAACAAGGGGAATATTTGACTTAGCAAAAGGCAGACAAGCCCATGGCAGACAAGAATTCCAGATTACCAATTTTCTTCCAGAAAGTTCTGTGGAAAAGAGTGGCAACAAAAGAAATCATTTTGCCCTTTCACACACATTTCCAACAGAAGCCCAGATGCCAGACACCATTTCCCACCCGTGCTGACTCAGTCAATCCTTGTTTGCATGTTTTTTTCTGAACGCTTGCTTTGCTTTGCTTTGCAGGTGAAGCTAGCCCTGGCTCCCAACCAAGAAACCCTTGCACATGGCATTCGGCAAACTCTTCATTGATCCAGTAGCAAAGCCAGCTAGAGAGGAAGATCACGTCACTCAAAGAACAGAGGCTTGACCCCTGTAGTAACCAACTCTGGCTTTCTCATGCAGGTAACACAGCAGAATGTTGTCTCCTAGACAGTTTGCTAGAAAATTTTTCGAAGTTAAGTCACTACTGAGAATAACCACACAATCTCTATGTACTTCTTGCATTCGTGTACGTGAAAGAGGCTCTGTCCAAAATTCAATGAGAGTTTGACAAATAAGCATGCCTTGTTAGAGTAAGAAGAATGCAAAAGTCATTTCTCCAATAGATCACTTTAGGGTGTGACTCTGAGATCACAGAGAAATGAAATCCATTATAATGATTTTCTACTGCTTACATTTGTCATGGAATCACTACCAGAAATGAAAAATGGATCTCCACCTATTCTCACCCAAGAGAAAAGAGTGAATATTACACATATTTGTGTGTTTAATAATCGTGTGACTCAGATGGAAGTTCTTTCTTTGACCCTGAGTTGAATCCAGAATGTAGGAGATGAAAAGAACAATGGATTCAATGAGTGCTGAGTAGAAGCTCCACGGTGCTTCATCATGACCAAAAGCTGAGGATGTCCACTCTGTTCAAGGACGTTTTTTTAATGTGCTAGAGTTTTTTTAATGTGATAGAATCGTTAGTTTTAAATTTTAAGATCTAAGAATAATACTTGTTCCGATGATAAAAGTCTAACCCTATTTTCTTTGAACTTTGAACAAAAAAATCCTCATTATCTTTATAATACAATTTTTAATTTGTAAATGTCAGAAATGTGTAATGTCCTTCTAAAATACTACATGCAAGGAATTAGTCTTTACTTTGCTTCCTTTGAATAGCACATATTCTGCAACTACCTCCACCCTTCTGAGAGGCATGGAAATTAACATAGCTCAAGGTCATTCACCAGACCTCCTCTCCTCAAGGAATTCTGCCAGAACTGTTTAAATAATTTAAAATGCTCTGGAGTATTTTACAAAATTACAAATTCCAATGACAGACTTGTAGCCTAGCATAAGCAGAGGAATTTTTATAAATACAAATATGTGAGTAGCATTTAAATGCTCCTCACTTGGCAAAAAAAAAATTTTTTTTTGAAGACCTTCTTCTTTGGAAAAAGATAGAAATGACAAGTATCCTTTAGATTCTGGAACCAAATTTCTGGTCTGCCAATATTTATGAACGATGCAATCAGGAACATTTTGAAAGCAGATGCTTCTAAATACTCATGCATTGTATGTATAACTGTATAGAAATTAATATAGAGAGTTGGAGAGATGGCTCAGGAGTTAAACTTTTGCCTCACAAGCAAAAAAGATATGAGTTCAGATCCCAGATTGCCACATAAAAAACACCAGATGGAAAATGGTAATTGGCCTGAAATTCTGGCCCTGGAAGGCAGAGCCTGGGAAACCCCAGAGAAAAGCAATAGGGAGGTAGAAGCCATCCAGGATGGTGCCCAAGTCACTCTTGGTCTTCCACAGGCACGTACAGTGCCCTTTTCTACACACACAAACCCACACCCACACACATACACATGTAATATATAAATAAGAAAAAATATTAAAGTTTTCTTACAGGTACTGGCCGAAAACAAAAAAATGAGACACATGTATAAATTGGAAGGAGAATATTATTGGTAGGTTTTTAAAAAGAAAGAAAGGACAGATTCACCACAGCTTGGACCAGGAATGGAAAAGGTTTATTGATTACCTGTTACATGAAGGCAGCCTGCTAACTCTCTCAAGGGAGAAGAAGTTGGATCTGAGGGTGGAGCGGCACCTTTATCTCTGGGAATGTGGGTGGGCAGAAGGAGAGAGGGAGGCGACCTGTCTCCAAGAGGTACATCAAGCACAGGCTTAGTAAGTGCCTGATGGCAGTGATCAGTAAGCCAAAGCTCTATCCTGGCGTGGGGGATGGGAAACCCATCAATCATCTCAGCTCCTCCATTCCCTGTCACTTTCTACATACCTCTGTGGCGCTAGGCAGTGTGACTTCTATGTTAATTCCCACTGGACTCTTAGGGGGCAGTCACAAGCCTGTCACCATCACTTTCACAGGTGTTGGCTCTTACTAGACACTCAAATATCAACTTTGTGTCTTCATTTCATAATCTCATTGCTGTAATAAATACCTACCCTAAAGAACTTAGGAGAACAAGGTATTTTATGGGTTCTCAGTTCCAGGTTACAGTCCATCCATCATGGCAGGAGAGCTCTCAGCAGGAGCCAAGGGAGTGGACCCCCCCATGTTCAAAGTCAAGAGCAGAAGAGTAAGGACCAATGCTATATACTTGCTTTCTAGCTTGCCACCCTGCCGAATGCCTACTATCTCTATCTTTATCTACATGCCCAAGGAATGGTCCTTCATCCTGTGATGTCAAATCTTTCCCCTTGGGTTAGAGCAACTAAGAAAATCTCCTACAGGCTTGTTTTAACTAAATAATTTCTCATAGGTGTGCTAGTGGCCTATGTCACAAAGACACTGAAAATGACACTTGAAACTGTGACATCCAGTCAGTAAGAATTATTATAATTCACTTCCTTTGTTACTTAAGCCAAACAGGATCACAGTTGAAAAATGTGTAAATATATTAAAATTCCTTTCCTGGTAGCTACAATGGGAGCAAGGAATTTCCCAGGGAAATGTGCAGACCAACTCTTCATGCCCAGTGTTCCTGGATAGAATAGGAGGTACAAATGATTTGAGTCATTTAGCTTTCTCAAGTCTTTCCCTGACTGATACAGTCTGGAAGCACAGAAGTTCATTTAATATGTACCATAGCTGCCTTAGGGCATTAGGGCTACATTCTTTAAGACTCTGGTAGAGAAAACCCGATAATGTTATCACATAAATTTAAATGTGTAAAAGGCTTATTTTACTTTGCAGTATTTTCTAGCATCTCCCCCCTACCCCCGCCCCAACATATACACTCACCTCAAGGATAACAGAGCAGTACAGACTGGATAAATTACAAACAATAGAAGTTTATACGGCTGGTGATTCTGGAGGATGTTAAATCTGTGATCAAGAGGCTGTGTCTGGTGAGGGCCTTTCTAGGTGGTACAATATCAAGGAAGGGCAAGTGTGCATGTGCAGGATAGACAGAGGACAAGTGGAAGTAGAATTTGTAACAAACAAATTCACTTTTGAGTTTACTAACCCACTCCCTAGTACCATTAATAGATTCATGAGGAAGAGCCCTCATGATTTAATCATGTTCTGATGGTATTACCTTTTAGCATATCAATGACAATTAAATTTCAGCATAAAGTTTGCAAGGACATTCAAACCATAACCGTGTAACCTTAAGATGGATCTCAACACATGTTGATCATGTCCTTCTATTAATGACCCAGGTGTGATAGGAGACTGACTCTGAGACAAGAGTTTAAGGTTCTGACATTTATTGGGTAAATGCAAGCCCAGGGAAGTCGTAAGGGAAACAAGAACTGAAAAAGTTTGGTGACAATCCACATGCATATGATTCTCTTTGCACACACTCCTCAACACACATGACTCCAAAAGAAACCCCACAGATCACTCAGTAGGCATGGTCACGTGGCACAAGAAGTTTTTAAGGGGGCTGGAGACATGGCTCAGGGGTTAAGCCTCTGCCTTGCAGGCGGAAGGTCCTGAGTTCGGATTCTAGATCCCACGTATAGACGCCGGGCAGGAGCCTGTGAATCCTGGGACAGGGTAAACAAGGAAAATGTGGAGGCAGTCCATGGTAGTTCCTGAATTCACCCGTGGTTCTACACACACACACACACACACACACACACACACACACGTGCACATATGCACAATGAATTAATTAATTAAAATTTTAAAAAAAGAAGTTTTTAAGAAGGGTTACCAGGAGGAATTGCACCACCCATGGTCAAAGCCCACTCAGTCCTTGGTGGCAAGATCCATGCCCTCAGGAGTTTCCACAGGTCCTTATCTCACACCTGCAGAACTGTGATTCAATTTACAGCCAGGTAAGGGTGAGACACCAGCCAAAAAAGAAAGCAAGCAGTATGTATGGTAATCTAAAAAAACCACACAAAGCATAAATGAGGTTTCATTAAACCTCACTCACAGTGAACAGGTTCAAATCCACTTTCTCCCTGAAGACCACAGGTTGCTAAGATGTGCTCAAGAGATGGCACTGTGGTAAGGAAAGAGCAGTGCCAGGACTCCCTAGTCCTGCTTTGCATCTCCTGGAGAAATGGCTCTGACCCAAGATCCACACTCTCCCTTTACATTATCTTGCGGAGCCCTGGGCACTACTCCAATCTACTATTTTTCTACGCTTCCAAAAAGCTAAATTACTATTTCTAGGTACAGACAGGAGAAGACGTCAATGGATTGTTTAGCTTGGTTTATTTTCAGCAAATCTTATCTGGCTGAGCATTTGCTCGTCTACTAAAGCAGTTTGTGCTTGGATCTGACATTGCCATACTTTCACCTAGTTTCCTGGCTAACACATCTACCAGTACTAATCAAGTATTTCAGCTAGCTCTAAACTCGCTCCAAATACACTAAGCCAGGTGAGTGACAGTAGGACCTACCTCTGAAAATGACGAGATGAGCACAAAATTTAAGCTGTCTCCCAGAATCCCTTCTTCTACAATAAGAATGGCCATTTGAGAGCTAAGGGCTTTGCAAATATCCAAGCACTGACCAAATCTTTCTAGGTTTTGACTCGCTCCCATAATCATTATGTACATCATTTATTACTTACTTGGTGAATCAAGCTTACCTGCTAATCCTGCCACTCAGTGATAAAGTTTAATGTCAAGGCCCAGCTGTCTAAATCAGATCTAGTCATACATGATGATTTGTGATACGAGATAAACAGGAATGCAAAATTTTGCCAAGGGTTACAAGTGCTTGAGATTTATCTGTCACTCTAATCTCCTGCTACAATGTTAATCCACAGAGCAATTACACACCTTGGAAATTCAAGGTATTCAGATCCATTAGACAAGAAAAAACTAAGCACATTTAGTAGGGGAGGGAAGATGGTGGGGGAAGGGTCTTCTTTATTTTATTGGTTTCATGTAGAACTGTCCTCAAATTCGCTGTGTAGACAAGGAAGGAGAGAATGATTCTAAGCTTTAAAAAAATTTTTTTAACTTTATTTATTTATTTAGTGTGTGTGTGTGTGTGTGTGTGTGTGTGTGTGTGTGTGTGTGTGTTTCAGAGGGCACTGTGTGTCCCTGTAGAGGACCAAGGGTGACTTCAGGAATCATCCTGGATTGTTTCTATCTCCTTTTGGTTTCACTCTGGGATTTTCCAGACTCCACCCACCAGGTTTGGAAGTGCAGGCCACTGCCATTTCTCCCTGGAGTTTTTACATAGGACCTGTGATCCAAACTCAGGACCTGTGATCCAAACTCAGGACCTTCTGCTTGTGAGGTAGAGTCTTAACCCTGAGCTATCTCTCCAGTCCTCTAAGCTTTTTTTTAAAGCTATTAAAAACCATTTTATTAACAACTTCAAATCTGCGGGAGCCCTTGGTCCTAACTCTAAGCATTCATAAATATGGGAAGTGCAGCAAGTCTTTCATTTTAAAGAGTTGTTCATTGAAATGGTAAAAGATGACATGTGCACGACAGACGCTGGTCCCACTCCTAACAGGCATTGAAGTCCTTGACCAGACTCATACCAGGGTTGTAATGTTACTGGGCCAGCAGAATTTACAGTTAAATTCTCCACACTAAACAGGAACTTTATGATCCAAACTAGGTAAACTGTTCCTCATTAGACATCCTAGAGGGTTCCCCCGTGTGTTCAAGTTCAATTAATAGTGAACTTTTCTGCCCACTGGCCTTTAGATTCACATCTTTGTCTCCTTTTTGTAGCATGGTACTGAGATATGGCCAGTGAAATCAAACCCTGAGTAGGTGTTATAGGTACACATCTCACTTTGATGAGGCATACATAGTTCAGGGTACAGACACCTCAGCAAGACTATGAATTGACACAAAAAATAAGAGGAGCACTCCTAAGACCACAGAGATCTTTCCAATGGCCACAAACCTCCATCCTAGGACACAGGAAGCAGGAAGTCTGATCTTGACTTTTGATCCTTCTGTCTTCACCCCGGGAGTGCTAGCACATGCTAGGCAAAGACCTTACCAACTGAGCTATAGTTCCAGCCCACATTTAGTATCTTAGAGTCAGTGCTAAATAAGGTAGAGCAGGGACATTATACCTAGGATTCGCTTAGTGAGGTTTTTGGTTTGGTTTAGTTTGGTTTTGGCATCAGGCTCTGCTTTTGATTCATTGGCCTTCATGCTTCTGAAGGGCTCATGACATCATCTGTGCATGCTCACAGGACTGAATGTTTCTTTCTGCAGTACACTCCACCACGTCGCGTCATTGAGTCATTTATCAAATGCAGCTGGCCTTTATCTGCTCCTTGTGTCGGTCTGAACAGAGTCTAAGAATTCTGCAATCGCAAGAAGACTGACTTACTAAACCTCTGCTGAAATGCCTGCCAGGATGAGTGATGGATAGCTAACCCTGCCCCCCACACACACCCATTTTCTCCAGTAGCTCCTCCTCCTACAGCAATAACTCTTTCAATTCAGTTTCATTGTACCTAAAAGTTTCTATATGCCTTAATAAGACAAAGAGCACAAACACACAATATTGCACAGTGACAACTAGCTGGAACCAAACTACAATTGTGGTCATAGGCAACATGATAAATGCAGCTTCACAGACAACAGTGTGATGCATAGAATTACAGTACAGCTAATAACTGTTTATCAAACCACTGAAACATTTATATACCTCTTCCTATATAGTCACTGTATTAAGTTCCTTGGCCCAGATCTGTGCCTTACCCTCCCTAGGTATGTTGACCTCACTCCCTGGATCTTTGAGAGCTTCCCACTTTCTAGTAATTCTGGTGGTAACTCTATCCAGAGCTCTGCTCCAGGTTGACAGCTATAGTCCACTTTGGTCCCTCTTATAGGGCCAGTACAGGTTGTGAGGTCAGTTGATTAGCACCGAGAACATGTACTTAGTAGCAGCCATAGATCTGTAAAGCCCTGATTTGTACCAAGAACAGTTGAAATGGCAAGCTAAAGTCCACCCACCGTTCTTCTAAACATCTGTTTCGAGTTTCCCTTGTCACTTAGCAGAACACCATGAACTCTCCCTGGCTGTTATTTTGGCTTAGTCCTCGTTTCCACAGTGTCTGTTGTGATTTCAATTAATTTTCCAAGCCAGCACGTGTTAACCATTCTTTGAATGTAATTACATCAAAACAAGCCCCTCTGAAAATTGATAAAATCACCGAAAAAAAAAAAAAAGGTGCATTGAAATGTCTGAGACTTCCAGTAGAAGTAATGAATATGGGCAAAATAAAGCAGAGAAAAATCTTTAAAAAGATTTTGAGCCTGAAAGGAGATCTGAGACTTTTAAAATTATTCCCTGCACTTTGGCTCCAGGGAGAAGTAGAGAAAGTCAGGATGAGCCAGGTCTCAGTAGCAGAGAGTCCTCCAATTTCCAAACCATCCCCAGGAACGGGAGTGGCTCAGCTCAAATGACCAAAATCAACATCATGTAGGGTATTCTATTAAGAGAACTGGCTTCTAATCAGACAAGAAACTTAGATCACTGTCATCAACACTTTCTTTCTCTCTCTCTCTCTCTTTTTCTCTCTCTCCCCCCCCCCCTTGCTCTGTAACCCAGTCAGCCTCAAACTCCAGAGTGCTGGGATTATAGGCACGTAGCATCATACCTGAATTATACAGTGGTCAGAATGAAACCCAGAGCCTTATGCATACTAGGCAATCACACTACATCCCCAGATCCTAACTAATTAATTTTTTTTAATTTGAAAAGCTAAGGAGCTGAAGGTATAGCTCTATGATACATTACTTGCTTAGCATGTCCATGGCCCTGGGTTTAATTCCTAGCACCAGGAGGACAATTAATAAAGTTGATTGAATTTTTATACGTCTTATGAGTTTAGTATAGAGAAAGATATGATGGAGAGTGACAAGTAGTGGAGGAAAACTGTCCCAGAGCTGGGATAGTTTGGGAAGTTCCTCTGCAGTACAGATATTGGAAGATGAGACCTAAAGTCAGAGAGAAAGATGAAGCATTTTGAAAGGAAGCCCTGTTTCAAGACCAACTTCAACAACAGGCCAGCGTTTATGGAGCACAATGGTGTAATGGAAGATCAGAGGTGCACAAGGAGCCAGATCAGAGGCCACCAGGAAAAAGACTGGAGCTTCGGGACACATGAAATGTTAAATGACCGAGCAGCACCAATTGAGAGAGGGTCACGGGGAAGCAAAGGCAAGAGACCTTGCCCTGTTGCTTTAGGGCAACAGCAGTAAAGATGGAGAGAAATGGAAGAACTCAGCTAGATTTCAGAAGCAGATCGCCATGGACGGAGCTCTATATTACATAAGAATCTGCACCATTGGATGAGCTTTGCAGAACTACAATCATCAAGTCCATCTTAAAAGAGATAAAGTCTCAGACAGAGTATCTGACCCATGGTCAGTGGGTAACCTAATGACAGAGCTTGACTTTGGGTGTTCTCACACCGCAGCAGATAAGAATAACCAGTGCAATTCCCATGCCATTTCCCCGGATCAGGACTAATATTCTTTGTTACATCTTCCTCCACAGGTCAACACAATGATTTGCCTGCCAGCCAACTCAGCAAAAGTGGCTGGGTTCATTCACTTTATCTATCTATCTATCTATCATCTATCTATCTATCTATCTATCTATCTATCTATCTATCTATCTATCTATTTATTTTTATACCTACTAAGCAATTGAGTAGATCACAACAGTCCAAAGTCAGTTTTGTACTTGCTGATTTCTGGCAAAAGCTGTTGTCCCCATCCATCTCCCAAGCCACGGACTTGTAATAGTTTTATTTCAGACACTCAGAATCGCAGATTCCTCAAGCATCTCTCAGTGAAACCCAGCAAGAAATATCAAGCCTGGAGGACTCTGGATGAGCTAGAAACTATGAGTTCTCCTCCCAGAGCCAACACAGGGGAGATTAATCAATAGCCTCAATAAGAGGTAATTGGGCAAATCCAAGGAAACCTCAGACAGAGCCCATCTCAAGTCCAGTCCTTCTCTACCCTCTTTTTTTTTTTTTTTTTACAATAGTTAGCAATGTCCCTGTGGCTGAGATCCAGGTCATTCATTTCCACAGAATTGGAAACAATAGCTTCTAGTTTGTTACATCTCTTCTCCAGAGATTTGCTCATAATAGGTCATGTATCACCAAGTTGTACCACAACACATCCAGTTGGCTATTGTGAGACTATGCAATGTTTACAGGTCCTCATTCATTTAGAATACTGAAGAAGAGTCTCATATTGCTTCAGATTTTAATATTTTTCCCTATTTAGTCATCTTAGGGAATATTTAACAAGAATTTTATTGCCTGTGGCTGCTGTAGTTTTAAAATGTGTCATCTGTTTTTCTCCATAAAATTAAATTATTTGCAACTTCTATTTCTCTGATACACATGTCAAGTCTACCAAATAATGTCAACTAATAAGCAATATGAAATATTCATTTTCCAAACATTTTTCTTCTTCTTATATGGAATTTCAATTTTCAATCCCATGATTTAATTGTATTTAGCTGTGGTACTCACATTTCACTAAATGAATCCAGAACTCCATTGGGCAAAGCTATGTTTAAATACATAGAATGATGACATAACTATTTCCACAAATTCTTCATTTCCTCTAGTATTTTCTCTCCTCCCTTTGTACGCCTCAACATAATTCGTAATTCCTTCAATATAATTCAGTAATATTGATCATTTAACACTAAATTATCATCAAACAAAGAAAAAACAATAGTTATTTCAAAAGAAAAAGGTACACAGACTACTAAAGTAAGAAAGTATGAAACATAAAATGAACATTCATAGCTTCACATAAAAGAAGGAGGAGGAAAACGAAAAGAGGAAGAAACCAAGAAGGAAGAGAAGGAGGAAGGGGAATGATCTGGGACCAATCTATCTTTCCAGTCAGGTTTATGAGGAATATCCCATGTGGCTATCCTGGGCATCTATTACATGAGTATTGACTCATTCGTTTTTCTAAAACCATTCATGTGCCTGTTGTTTGTGTAATAGGAAGAATTCATTCTAAAATAAAGACAAAGTCTAAGCTGTGTATTGTGGTGCATACCTGTTACCCCAGTACTAAGGGCAATGAGATAGGAAGATTGAAATCTCAAGGCCATCTTCTGCAACACTGACGAGTTTGGGCCCAGCCTGAGTTAAATAGCAAAACCCTGTCTCAAAAGAAACAAGAAATGAATAAGTGAAAAATGATAAAAATCTCTGAGGACTAAACCTGATGGCCCATCTGAAATACTCGGTGCTGTGCGTGCCATAGAACTTAACAATAAACTCCATCCTTGTCAATAAGAGGCTTATAGCAATGCAGAAATAAATATTAATGTTAACCTCAAGTTACTCAAACTCTAGCAGAGCAAACACATGCACTTCCATGATGAGTGCATAAGATACTATTGTAAATATAGAAACAATGTAACCTGGATTTTCCACTATGTCTCTGATGTCAACTATTTTGCTTCACTAATTCACCTGTATTCCAATACACATCTGATTATCTTATTTATTAACCACAGTTTCTGAAGCTATAAAAAACACAACCGACATAATAGAGCTTTGGCGAGGCATTAGAAATATCCTTTAAGAACTCATACTCACTACAGCCAGACTCTGAAAATGAGTGGATCCTCATCAAACTGGTTTCAGGTGGAGACGCTGGGTGACTTGGTTATCAGTGGCTGTAATGGGTCTAGCTTATATAGATTAAATATCCATTGACATTGAGTTAACTATTCAGAGGAGGAAACAGAATTAAAGTCTGACCAAAGCATAACTGGTTTATAGATGGCAACCAACAATATGCCAGCCAAGTTGGCATGGCAGCCTGTGGCATTAGGTGGCTTCAATATGATCCCAAAATGCAACCTGATAAACCTTCTATCCAGATCAAGATGGTTCTGCAGATGGGTACCAACTAGAAAGCCATCCCAGTTGGAGATGTTAGCACCAGGTACCAGCATAGACAACTATGATCAGAAACTAACATAATAAAAGCCAGTGAATATCTGGGCCATTCTGTACAGGTGAGAAGTAACAAAGTTGCTTTCCAGAAAGAAATGCATGGGAGACAGGTGTATGACCACAAATAATGTGTTGCTCCCTCATGACCTATTGGTCACAATGGAAGCCAGACACAGGAAGAAATGGGCCACAAATCAATGATAGCAATTATCAGGTAGACACTCAAGATGAATATCAGGCCAAGATGATTACCCCAGAGATTAACAATACAGAAACCACATAAAAGAACTCAAGATTTAACTCATTTTATCCAGTGACAACCAAACTAGCCTTGAGTAATTTTTATCTTGTCTTCCTAAGACACTTTTATGTTAGTGAAAATTTTACCTAAAAATAGTTGTATTAACAGAACCCGTGAGACAGCTCAGTGGATGAAGGCATTTGCTACTAATCCTGACAATTTGAGCTCAATCCCTGGAGTCCACATGGTAGAAGGCAGGAACCAACTCCACCACGTTGTCTTCTTACCTACACACACACACTGCGGCATGTACATACCACACGTGTGTGTGCACACGCGCACACATAATAAGCAAATGTTTTAAAATAAAAGATTTACAATAAAATTTAAAAATTAATTACTTTACAAACATTCCTTTCTCTGCCTCTTCCCTAAATAATGGCCTTGTAGCACTGTAACAGTTAAATCCTACAGCATAACCAATAACTCTCACATGAAGTCAAAAGGAATCTGTGAAGGAGAACACAGTGGTGTAGCCAATTCTTTCATTAAGATCAATGCATTTTTACAATTCGATACTTAAACTGGCATTTCCAAACAATAAGAAACTATGGGGTTTTTTTTTGTCTTGGTCTTTTTTTATGCTTTACTGTATTTAGTTTCTACATGGAAGACTTAAATGATGCTTATTGTAAATGTGGTCTTTGCCAACAAAATCTAAGATGCAGCATTTTGAAACGTATATGTCAGGCTAGGGAGATGGCTCAGGGATTTGCCTTGGAAGCAAAAAGACCTGAGTTTGGCTCCCAGATCCCACGTAAAAATGCCAGAAGGAAATGGCAGCAGCCTGTAATTCTGATCCTGGAAGGCAGAGCCCTGGAAACCCCAGAGCAAAGCAGTAAGAAGGCAGAGCAACCCAGAGTGATTCCCAAAGTCATCATGGGGATTCCACAGGCACGCACACTCAAGTGCCCTCTTCTACACATAGACACAGACTCATAGACACAGACTCACATACACGCATACACACACACAAAATATATGTCTATTTACTATTTTTCTGGGAAAATTATAGTCAGCAAGCATTTGTGATTTTATATACATATATATACACACACACATATATACACACACTCATATGCATACACATACATGCACACACACACACACACACACACACACACACACACACACACACACACTCATTCTCTTATTAGACAAAAAAAATTTTGCAGTGATATTTTTAGAGGAGCATGTAAGAAGAATGGCCAGTGTTAATTGTCCACTTGACAGGGTTTAGGTCTCCCTAGCAGACTGGCCTCCAGGCACACCTGTGAAGGATTATCTAAATTAAGTTAGCCTCTGGGTGTGCCTCGAGGATTATCTTGTTTGGACTAGTTGAGGTGGGAAGACCCGTCTGCCATGGGCGGCCCCATTCCCTGCAACTTGATCTTGTGTTGTGCAAAAAGGAGAAAGTAAGCTGAGCAGAGCATCTACCATATTCTGCTTCCTGATTATGTATATAGCGTGAGTGGATGCTTCAAGATCCTGCTACTTTGACTTCCCTAACATGACAGGCTGTGACCTGAACCGTGAGAAAAATGAATCTTTTCTTCTTTAAATTGCTTTTATCACGGGGGGAGGGGTAGGTGGGTATCACAGCAACAAAGGAGAAACTAAGATACAGGAGTGTTGGTTGCAAAATTGTCATTGGTGCCTATGTATCTATGCAGAGTACTCTAATTTTTCAGCTGTGCTATTGTTACATTCCTCAGCATAAACTTATTCCATTGTAGTTTTATAAATATTTTTGAATATTAAAAAATTAAATAAAAAGTGACCATTGCATTATTCGCTATTGTTATCTCGGGAGAAGGACTTGAAGCTTCACACACTGGGCCAGAGACTGAGCATCAAAGTGAGCTTCCCGTCTGACCCTGGCTTGTGTAGGTAGTTCTGAGTTTCCAGAACTAAAACATTGGCTTAGTGAGCCATCAACATCCTGAATATGGAGCAAAATAAATAGAATTGGCCCCCTAGGAAATGTAAAACCTGCCTTAATGTGAGAAAGACATTTGGCTAATGTTATACAATCATTGACTGATTATTTCTTCAATTTTGGATCTGATTTGAAGCCATTTGGAAAAGAAAGAAGTCTTCTTTCTTGGGGTCCCTCGTGTAATCAACAGTAGGTTCTTAATCATGTTCCAGAAGTCATCAGAAGAAAAGAACCAAAAAGCATTAAGAGTTCTTTTTTATTATCCAATAATGGAAAGTAGCAAGGGCTGTCTTTTGATCATAGAAATAGATGTAGCATGTAAATGCAGTTCTCTGAGAACACATCCACACCCACTTGTTAGAGAACCTCTACTATAGGGCTAGGAAATACTTGGAAATGATGCATGTCACACACATTTATAGTGTCCCCAATTGCTCTTTAGTATTTCGGTCTGAAGTAGCTACTCTCAGCAATCCAAGAAGTCTGGCTTTAAGTGGAATTAACAGGACCCCACAGGCCCAACACAGCCCTGCGTGACTGTTGGGCTGTACCTTTGCCCGTCTGGCAGCGAATATAATGCTCCTGATTTTAATGAACATCATGAGTCTGTTCTCTTCAAGTACATTTACAATTCAGCCATTGACTTCTTGCAAATCCTTCCAACTTCCTTGCCACTGCCTTTCAAAAAGGTAACTTAAATAATACTTAGAAGTTAAGCAATTTGTCCCATGTCAGCTAGGGAGCCAAAATTTGACTAAAGCAGTTATTGTTAGGAGCCATGGTAAAGAGCTTCTTAGAACTTCATTCTTAGTGCATGAAGTCGATAGATGTGAATACACGATGTCTCCACAGCCTGGAAAGGAAGCGGGCGCCCCTATGAAGCAGTTTACAAAAATGTTCCTCCTAAAAGACAATTCCCCGGGGTGTAATACGGAAATGCAACTGATAGAAAAAGAAAAGTCACAGCAACTTAGCTGACCTTAGGTCAAGATGGGTTTCAAAGTAAGCAGAAAGTGTTCTGGGAAGGTACAGAGGCCATGAAATGCTGCCTTTCATTGCCATAATTTTATGTTGATCCAGAGACATTTTAGGCTTCTAATTTAGACACCGCCCAGAAAGAAGACCTCCTAAAACTGTATAGAGCTGGAAAAAGAAAACAACGCCTTTCTGTGCCATCATTTAGCACACAGGAACTCTGCCTTGCTAGTCAACATCTTGTAAGATCCATTAGTAAATCTTCTGGGTCGTAGTCAGCACTGTATAATTAGCAAAAGTGTGTGTGTGTATTATTATATATTATTCGGTTTTCTATTGATTAAGTCTGTTCTTTGACAATTTCATGCATGTATGTGATACATTCTGTTAGTGCCACTGCACCATCCTCTCTTGTCTTCCTCCCAGCCCTACAGATCCCTCCCTCCACATTCATGTCTCTTTGTTCTGTGACCCACTGAGTTTAACCAGGGTTGTCTGTGTGGCTACAGATTTGGAGTTATCTTTTGGACCTTGGTGGGCTCACCAGTGGGTACACATCTAAAAGCAATGACTCCCGTTTCCTAGAAGGTACCAGCTGCAAGTAATTCAGCAGGAAGGGGTAGGGTCCCCGAGACTCTCCGCAGCTTTGACTAATTGTTGACAGGTCTGTCCTGCACAGGCCCGAGGCAGGTAGTGAGTTCATCGTTTCCATGGCTAAGTTCTTGAACCTGAGAAGCTGAAGTCCAGCCAGGCGCATGGCACATGTGGTGACCTCTCAGAGTACCCAGGGATACCGCCTCCCTCTGGACCTGTCCTCTGGCATCTTCCGTGCACTGTTTAGGATCGGTGCTTCTCAAAGTTAGTGTGCTTTCAAATTACCCAGAGATCCTGCTAAATGTAAACTTTTATAGACATTCAAGCCTAGCAAATGCATCTTGCTTGTGACACAGAATCCAAAATTTTGTGCTTTCATCCTCTGTGAAATAAAGGGGTGAACGAATGAGCTCTTTGTGATGAGCAGATTCTGTTCTCATGAGCCATTTATGAGCGGTTGTTGATGGTTGCAGTAGTGCTGTCCTCAAAGGAGTGAGAAACTATCTAAAAAAGGAGACGATGGATTAGTAATGTCTGTCATGTGTTTGGGATAGAAAAACATGGCGGAGACTATTAAAAATCCTAGGCAGAAAACCTGTATGAACTTCCTAACATTTCATCATTGGGGTATTTATAGAAGAATGATATGCTTCCTGAAAAAGAGATTTCATTGGTTGATGCAAACAAGTCATGTAGAATCATCCCAAGATGAACGTTTGTGCGCTTGTATCAAGTGAGTGACAGCAACAGTGAAATGCAGACTCTTGAGTTCAGACCTTCTCTAGGGAGGTTCCAGAAATAACACACACCTCCGGCTCACAGGCCCCTCTCCGAACCCTTTCATGCTTTGTTTGTGTGGCCAGGAGTAGAAGAGATGTGTCTACCACACTGTCAGTACTTCCAAGTGCTGCTGAGAAATAAGTTAGTTGAATTTTAATGGGACATGGAGGAGATCCAGACAAAACATGAGGAAGCTGTTGAAATATGGGACAAGCTCTTTCCTTCCTGAACTCCCCTTGTTCTTGTTCTTACTACCTTCAACTTACTATGTGCTAAAATCCAGGAGAAACAAGTCATCTAAAGGCTAGTGTTAGGGAACATCCATTTCATAGACTATTATGCAGCTCTTAAGTTGTCAATAAAAATGTGTGGTAATAGGTCAGGAGATGGCTCAGTGGGTTTAAGTGCTTACCACACAAGCCTAATGACCTGCATTTGATCCCTAGAACCCACATGAAGGTGGAAAAAGAAAACTAACTCCACAAAGCTGTCCTCTGACCTCTGCACATATACCGTGGCACGTATGCTCTCTCACACGGTCACGCACAAATATTATGCATTTATACTCATAAAATACTAATAAAGTTTAAAGCACAGAAAAGAAAATGTGTAAGAACAATGAAGAATACCCACGATCTAGTATAGAAGGGAAATAAAACCCCAGAATATGATAATGTTCATGGCCATTAACATATCTGCACAGGAGGAGGAGAGAGAAAATATATCTTGAAATGCTGCCGTTTGGGAAGAACAAGCCCATCCACAAATGCTGTTCCTTAACTTTCTAAGTTTGCAATACCACACAGGTACTTATATTGCCCTAACAGCAGGAAATAAAGCTTATTGTGTTTGAGTTAAGTGGATGTCTTGTTAATCATAGGAGTAATTTAACAATATCAAGGCAAACTAAGTGAGCTCACCTATAATCTCGTTACTTGGCAACATGACCATTTCACTTGTTACTTTATTATCATAAATATATTTTAAGGCTTGAAATAGAAGGGGGAGTAATTGTAGCTGAATTGTTAGGCTGGAAGACTAAAGGAAGCTAAGAAATGTTTGTAATTATGGAAAAAGTTATGTTCATTCAAAACAGCCTCAGAATTTCAAACACTACAATAAGGACTCTAACAATAGAAGAATATGCCCCCTTCTGACTGGCAAAATATTGAGGTAAATGACTCAAAATGGGGTGGTTCCACAAATAATTGTCTTTCTTTCAGAATCAAGATGGTTATGTGGGGAAAATACTATATTTTTCCCATGTATGAGAAGACAGCATGATCATAATGAAAATGTAACAGCTAGAGACCATTTTCCCAGGTATAACTCACTGTTGTTTCATGTTTGCTTATTTTCAAGAAATCTGGAAGGTGGCATAGTTGCATCCGGCCTCTAGATTAAGATCCTGGAGCTTAAAGATATTTACGGGCTTGTCCAAGCTTACACAGACTGGGACTTATTTTTTATTTATTTGAGAGATAGAGGGAGAAAGAAAGAGAGAGAGAGGGAGAGCAAGAAGACAGAGGTCAGTCCTCTCCTAACCCTATGCATATTCATAATGATAATTTACAACTCCATAATATCTACCTTATCCATACCAATCATATGAAACAAAATACCAACAATAATTTTCACTCTACTAATATCACTATGCTTCTGGAGACTGACTTGGCTCACCAGGTTTGGAATACACGCTCTAACCACTGAACTATCTTACCGGTCTCAGAATGGAATTTAAGCCTGAGTTCCCAAGTGTGCCCTCTGTTACCACCCACAGAAGACTGAACATTTTAATGGAAAGCTCTTTTTTAAAAAAAAATTTTTTATTCAATTGTGTGTGTGTGTGTGTGTGTGTGTGTGTGTATGTGTGTGTAGAACCATGGGCGAGTTCGAGAACCACCATGGACGCCTCCACCTCCTCCTTGTTTACTCTGCCCTGGGATTCACAGGCTCTGCTCTACCAGGACCAGAAACGCAGGCCGCCCCTGCTTCCGCCTGATGTCCATACATGGGGCCTAGGATCCGAACTCAGGACCTTCTGCCTGCAAGGCAGAGGCTTAACCCCTGAGCCACCTCTCCAGTCCCTTTAATGGAAAGTTCTATGTCTTATCAGCGAGAGACTGAGAGTTTCAAACACAGTGCTTCTCAGAACAGCAAAGAGGCTGCACAGAGTCCTCTGAAAGGCCCTTTCCAAATGGCATGCCAGCACCCCCATGGGGTTTTTTATCCCCTCCTGGGGAGTGTGATTCCTACCAAAACTGAACCTCTACTATACATTATGCTGGTATGTGTAGTTACTGTGTCCTGCATTTATACATGTTAACACTGGGGAAAAAATTGAAAACTAGTGTGTGGAGAAAAGAAAAACTAAAGAATTCAGAGCTTATTGTGACTTAAAATGAGAATGGTCTTAAAGCTCTGTTTAGACAGATGCTGGACTCCATGAAGAAAATATCCTCGATGAGGGTCTGTGCTTAAAGGTTAGTACTCACTACAGTGAGACGCGGGTGCTGGGTCTTCTCCTTTCCTGCACTATATCATGTCCATGCTCCGCTTCCTTGGAGCGCTGATACTTGCAGACGGTATTGTGCACACCGTTTGAGCTCTATTTGCCTGTAAGGACAGCCAAACGCAGGAAAGACAAGAATCTCCCCGTCTCATCCCTCACCCCCTCATGATTCTGGCAGCGGCTGGTCCCTTCTGACCATAGGTCACACAGCCCTTCTGCCTCCATAGCCCCATCTCTTAAAGAGCCCCAGCAGTAGTCCTCCCTCCTCCTCCTTCTAGCCCTTGAAGTCACTTCTCAGTCCCACCAGCTCCTGAACGTGTCAGTGTTTCCTTCCTGGTGCCCTTAACCACATCTGCAGCTCTATAAATTGTCCTTTTATTAAGTGGTCTTCAAATCCTCCACTGAATATGTCTGTAAATTGATAGGTAATAGGCGGTGGCTGATCTAAAAATTCCTGCTTGTAGCTGGATATTCATATTTCATCCAATCCCCATCAAAACTATCTTTAAATGCTACACTACTTACTGTATTAATAACTGACATCAAGGCATTCATATCATACTAAAGAATATGTTTATATTATATGTTTACATCAACACATAATTTAACTTAAATAGTCCTCAAAGTCAATGTTATACAATCTCAGCTGTGAGTTATATTCAAATGAAATAACAAATCTGACTTCATGATCTTCAAACACTATTGTAGCTATATAGGATACCCATCTGTATAGGATACCAACTAGAAAGCTTTATAGACATGGATTTAAAGGTTTGTCTTTGAAATTCTGCACCCAGAATAACTGCTACAATGCTCACTCTCTCACACACTCTATATCTATTTATCTATCTGTATCTATATCTATCTCTATCTCTCTATGATCTACCATCTCCATCTCCTAAACTGGAGGGATGCCTTGCCGTGATCTGTTTACTTCCTCCACTTCCTGTGAGCCCTTTCCCCAGCTTCCCACAAGCTGTGGCTCTCAAGGAACTAGTTAGATGGTTGACTGCAGAGAGCTCATTAACACTTTGAGTCACTCAGCCTTTGGAAATGAAACCAGGAGCCTTCTAGCACCCTGTCCGCTTTTCTTTTCATAAATAACATCATGGAAGGACACTGTCTATGCTCAGGTGTCCTTGTTTGAAGGGCGTTCGCCTCTCCTACCTCAATCTTATAGCCTAAACAACTCTGAGAGAGCAGATTAACCACATTTAAACACATTAACCGGGAGAAAAGGAGCTATCTCTCCCGGAGAGAGGACCTCAGCTCTGACAACAGAACAAAAAACAAAAAAATCACATCAGCTGCCACACTGATGAACAGCATCAGACCCTGTGTTTACTGATTTTAAAGAAGAGTTTGTACACTAAGGAAAAATCAAGATGTTTTCTCTTTCCTTTCTAGAAACAAAGAAGCAGACATAAACACTTTTAAAGGGACAGCAAACAATTCACGAAATCAAGAAGACATGGTAAGTCTGTGGCCAAGTCTACAATGAAAGAACCAGAAAGAATATCAAAACCATTCAAGTTGTTTTCTTTACAAAGTCCAGGCTTTAAGTCATTATGTCCTATATATTCACCTCAAAAGTTCAGTTTTGCTGCACAAAATTACAGGATAACCTCTAGCCAAGAATAATCTCATCAGTTTCCATGTTACTACCACAGCACAAAGCAAAGGGAAGGGAAAACTTGAGAATCACACATACTTTTTCTCAAGGTGTAGGTCTCCTTGCTGATACATATAAAGTGCCCTGACCTTACTTGCTGGGAGAAACTCAGTAAGAGAGAAAAGGTACAGATCAGAACTCAGACCAGAGGACTCACGCACTTGATGTCTCAGATTAGCTTCCTGTGACTGTGATAAAATATTATGAAAAAGAAAACTTAAGGGATAAAGGTTTCATTCTGGCTCACAGTTCAAGGTACAGTCTGTCAAGGCAGAGGAAGTTTGAAGCAGATGGTCACGCTGCCCCCATGGTCAAGAAGCAGAGAATAACAAGTGCACACTGTTGGTGTCTCTTTTCTCCATTTATACCATCCAAGACCCCCTTCCCAGAGAATGGGCCTATCCACCATAAGGATGGGTCTTCTTGCATCGATTAATGTAATGAACATAATCCATCGCAGACATTCTCAGAAGCTAACTTTACTCTAGATAATCCTCCACAGGCATTTAGAAGCTTGTGCAAATCAACCGCCTCAGGAACCAAGAAGAAAAACTGTTCCTTTTAGCAAGGCACAATGGTACATGCTTGCAATCCCTACTACTAAGGAGGCTGAGGCAGGAGACTCATTTGAGTTTTAGAGTTCAAAACCAGGTCAAGCAATATAGGAAGACCTTCTTTAAGAAATACAAGAGGAAGGAAGGAAGGAGAGAAGAAGGAAGGGAAGGAAAACGAAAATAAAAATGCCTCCTTTTTTCCCACTAATCCAACACAATTTCATAGCATCGTTCATGTACTCAATGGCAAGTATAGAAAGTGTCTGAGAAAAGATTGGTGATCTCAACCTGTATACTTAATAATTCTCAGGAAGTTTAGCTTGTGGTCAGTAGGTAGACCAATGCACAAAGAAGATCTCTCATGCCCCACATCTCCATCTTCTGGAAATATTCTCACACAGGGCGACCCCATTAAAAAGTGATCACTCTTCTTGTTCAGCTCCCTGGGGTTTTAAGAAAAGCACAACAATAAAATTGATGGGAGGGGTTAGTAAGAAGAGTTTTATCAAACTATACCATCACAAATGGTGTTGATCTTCTAATTTGAAAACCAGGAAACCACAGAAATAAAGCAAGGCTGAACTAGCCCTACCAATGTGCCTTCAAAAGGCATTCTGAGTGTGACTCCATGTATCCAGCATTGTCCACTGGGAGGAAGAGGGATATGATGATCAGTCGGTGGCGTCAGGAAGCCCCCTGCTCCCATTCACACTGATGTTTCTCCTTCTTAACTTCAGTTACCTAATGTGCAAAATGGGGTCATGAGGTTCAATTAAATAACTCACCTGTGAAGGACTTAGCAAAGTGCCTGGAAAAGACTTAGCATGCAATAGATTGGTGGCTTTGAATATACACGCAAAGAAATCAAAGTAAGCAATACCTTGCAGACAACTTGCACTCCCATATTTACTGTGGCATCATTCGTAATAGGAATTCTTAATACGGAATCAGCTAGGTGCCCTTCAGTAGATCAATGGATAAAGAAAATGTGGTTTAGGCACAAAGTAGATTAGTAATGTTCAACCAAAAAGAAAAATGAAATCATGCCATTTGCACGAAAAATGAAAGGAACTGGAGAGCCTGGTGTTAAACAAAATAAGTCAGGCTTGGAAAGACAAATACTGTGTACTTTTTTCCATATGTAGTACCCATAATTTTTAAAACACATGAAAGCAAAGAGCGACTATTTGAGAAGAAGAAAGGGACCAGCAGGAGGGAAAAAGGGGGACAAGAGAGAGCGTAATAAGAGAGACTACGATCAAGGTACAGAACACTCACTTATGGAAAAATGTCACCACGAAGCCCATTATTTTGTAAATATACACATTAATTTTAAAACTGTTTTTTTTTACGGCAGCTTTGCTGTGACCCACATGTTCTCTTGCACTCCTACCCCCTGTTTATATGTGTGAGTTACTCTACAGATGCCTTGTTTCAGCTCTGAGAATCCTGTCCGTTTCTCTCCGGAGAAAGTTACTATTGATGTTGGCTACATATGCAATGCTTTGACATCGCCCACCCCTTCTCCCACCCATCACCTCCCCCTCTGCCTCTCATGATAAGCCAGAGTCAGACCAAGCTGGAAAAATAAAGAAAAATGTAAAAATACGTGAAGTCAGCTGTTTTCAATTATAAGCGTAATACAATAATCATACCCACAGCCTCCTTTGTAGGGAGCAATGAGCTGAAGGAGAAAATTGCATATGAAAATATTACAACATGCAACAATAAGAATGGCTTGCTATGCTCCACTTTTAAAGGAAAAAAAAATGGGGAGGAACATATACTCCAACCATGGGAATTATGGCACAAGCGAACCAGCATTCACTGGAATGGAATTCTGAGATGCCAGCGCAAGATTTGTTTGGAAAACTGAGCACCAGTCTGCAAATCAAGACCAGCTGGAAGACTCGATCTAAAACAGACCTGCTTGTGGAAAGGGAATATCGTAGGCTGTCTAAAAACTGGCTCTGACAGCCTGGCTTTGAACTAGCAGAAGACACAGGGCAGTGTCTTAGTTTAGTTTCATTTTTCAATCTGGGTTAACTTGTCAGGAGTCTAGGTCCCAGGATTCAGGACAAAATGTACAGCCCATGGACTCGGTTCCCCTGATCTTTTTCACGTAGTACTTACTGTAAGTAGTAAGGCTTGAGTGGGAACGTTGCCAGGGTATTAAACTGACCGAGGCCATGTCATGTGACAATGAGTGGCTCATTTCACTTGTATGTTTCTAGGCCTGTTCATCTCTACCCACTGGTGTTATGAGGACAAAATGAGTAAATGTACACAAAATAGTTCCTAACACCCAGTAAGCACTTAATAAATGTTAGCTATTATCATTCCAATTTCTTGCTCATATGGCTTTCAGTTTTTTCAAGTTTGCTCTCGGTTTTACTTTCATCACTAAACAACAGTCAAGGGCTAGAGAGATGGCTCAGGGGTTAAGACTCTGCCTCACAAGTAGAAGGTTTTAAATTCTGATTTCCGGTCCTATGGAGGCCTGCACTTCCGGTCCTGATGGGTGGAGCCTGGGATATCTCAGAGCAAAGCAAAAAAAGAGGTAGAAGCAATCCAGGATGATTCTCCAAGTTACCCTTGGTCCTTCACGGAGACACACAGTACCCTCACACACACACACACACACACACACACACACACACACACACACACGCAAAATAAAGTTAAAAAGGAACAATAAAAAAGTAACATCCAAATGTCAGCCTAATTCCAAATTTCAGACTTGAACCTTGGCTCCGCAACTAAAGGAGTGCTAGCTTCGGAACATCTAAAGGTCAAAGGAGGATTAAGGTCAACATTCTGAAGGGATGAAAAACTTCCTTGCTATGTTCTGGAGACTACTGGCCAAGCCTGTTTGAGAGAGTTCTCCTTACCCTCTGAACTTTGGGATGCTTGGTTGTCTTCTAAAGCATCAAAGTGTATTTTTTTCTTCACACCCTAATGTAAAGGGCAAAATTTATTCACAGCCAAACTGCAATTAGAAGCAGCAAGCATAAACGCAGGGGCTCTTCTCACAGCCAAATCGCTTCATTTTCACTCCCTTATTTTTGATGAAAAACTACCAGCGCTCCTGGGATTTATAGAAGCTGTCAGAAAAATGTGTGATAAACACCTTCTTCAAAGCAGCCCTCATGAGATTGTCTGCAAAATGTCTCCGTCTGATAATCCTGTCCATGCCAGTTCTGAACAGTCGTGGAGCCAGCCTGACACAGAAATGATTTTCTACCCTCCCAGGGGCCCGGAGGGTGGGCTGGCAGGAAGATGTGCCTAGGATCTCTCATGGGGAGTCTCTGTGTTTTTGAGACTTACTAGAAATATAACAGCTGTCCAATGAGCCTATTCAGAGCACTGGAGCAGTGAGGAGAAACAGAATGGTTAAACATAGCCCTCGCTTCCATGAAGTCCCTATAGAAGAATAGAACTCTTCTCATCTTATACACTCCTTTTAAGAGTTAACCACGCGAGATTTGCCTTTGCTTGTTCATCCATAGTGCGCTCATTTCTCTGTATCTCTTCTCTGCTGATAAGTTCTTTTCTGGCCCCTATTTCTTGCTCTTTGGTCTCTCTCTCTCTCTCTCTCTCTCTCTCTCTCTCTCTCTCCTCTCTCTCTCTTTCTCGCTCTCTCCTCTGTCTCTCTCTCCCCCTCTCTTTAACCTGAAGCATCACTTGGTGTTCCTCTCAGGCTTCAACAAGATCACAGAGTTATCTAGGTGTCAAGATTGTTCAGAGAGGTGGGAGAATGGTTTATAACTGGGATGGGCAGTTTATATGATGGTGTGTGTTGAAAGATGAGTAGACTATGCATTCATTTCCAGAAAGTTCTACCCCCTTCCTGAGACCATAGTTGTCTCCAGTCTCCATCTTGCGACATGTCTGAAACTAAGAATAGGTAGGTCACTCCAAAGTCTAGCATGGATCACAGGCATTAGGATCCTTAGAGGCAAGGGATTAACAGTCACAATAATGTTCCTATACTAAAGGAGAACACAAGAAAGAGCTCTAGGCAATGCCACTGAGTCCTTACACCTCATCAGAGAGGAGGATCCAGAGGGAAGTTTGACATGCGCACTAAAAGATGCTCCAGAGATGGGGGGAAGAGGGCACTGGGAGAAAAGGAGGGGAGGAGGCACTGGGAGAAAAGGAGGGAGCGGGGGGAAAGGAAGGGGAAAAGGGGAGAGGGAGTGAGGGGTGGAGGGAGGGAGGGGACCGGGGTACCTATTAAGTTTGTATGAGTGGAAAAAGTTTAAAAAAAGAATAGATAGGTCAGTTCAGACTTCCTGACATATACACATCTGCCCTGAATCTACATTTTCAAGGTGTTCTAGGAAGCTTCTGGACTATTGGTCTGATTTCATAAATCTGGACTTGTGAGAAAAGTTGAAGCGGATACTCGCAGGTGTCTTCCAATTCATTAAGAGGCCATAGCCCTGGCTTATCTAACCCATGAGTCTAGGGGGAGATATAAGTGATTGAGATGACAACAGGAAGCGAGAAGGGAGAAAAGTAGGCAAGATCCCTCTGTCAGCATAGACACACTTCTGAGAACCCCAACAACTGGGCCGTGCACTCCCTCTGCAGAGGCTTCTAGGCCCGCTCACCCTTTCTCTAGCCCACATAGACGAATATGAATTAGCCCCACCTTCCACGCCGTGCGCAGCCTTCGAGGCTGATGCTTCTCTGCAGTGACATCCTTTGCCTCTCATGGAGAGTCATGCGTCAGCGAGAATGCACAGAAGTCACACTCAACACCCTCGAGAAAATAGAGCTACTCTAACAAACCAGAGGAAAAATGATGTCATCTTATACCAGAATGGTGGTGGGAGATGTGTGCAGTCTAGAACAGCATCAAGACTTGCAATTGGATTGACACGAATAAAGGAAGGGAAGCTATCAAGACAGTCTCTTCTGGGCTGGAGAGTTGGCTCAGCAGTTAAAGCACTTGGTGCGCACACACACATACACCACCACCACCACCATCGCCACCAGACTTTGGATCCCCAGATCCCACCTAAAATGCCAGGTAAGCGTAGCAGCCCACCTATAATTCCAGTCTCAGGAGGGACAGATAGGAAATCCCCAGATCAAACTAGCTGGTCAAACCAGCCCTGTCATCTAGCTCTGGCTTTGATTAGAGACCCTGTCTCAAAAGAGTAAGGTAAAAGAGCAATTGATTCTTGGTAATAACCACAGGTTTCCACATGACATGAGTACACACTGGAACACCTCCATGAGCACACACACACATCCCTACACACACACACGTGTATGAAAAATGGACAAAGAAAAAAATATCTCTTTTCGCCTGCAGTTTGACAAGCATTAAGCAAAGTAGAAAAGAATGAGGAAGGACCACCTACAATTCACTAAATGTGAGAAACCCATTAGACATGCAAGTGGTAGTTGAATACGCGTGAATCTCAGGATAAGGGGATGTTTTCCTAAGTCTGTCTTCCAAATTACTGCTCAGACTAGATGGGCTGGGGGCGAAGGTGTAGAAGGGGCTGAGGATCACATTTCCTGAGAATGGGATCCACAATAAACATGGGCATGTCCGCAGCAAAACATCTGGAGCCTGTAACGTTACTTCACTTTTATTTACTATATGGTGGTATAATGCTCATTGCCAGGAGAAAGCATTCTCTGAGGGACCCAGGCCCTATCCTCACAGAACTTCCATCGTGGAATAAAATGAGATTTAAAAAAAAAAAAGAAAGTTAAGATAAAGACAGTGCAACTTCTGAGATCACACAGGACTAGAATCAAATCCTGAGCCAGCTACTTCGCTAGCTGTGAAATATTAATAAGTTGCTCCACTTTTTATGTTTTTCTTTCTCTTTTCTTTCTTTCTTTCTTTCTTTCTTTCTTTCTTTCTTTCTTTCTTTCTTTCTTTCTTTGGTTCGTTTTTTCTGTTTTCAGATGTATACGTGTAGTGTGTGTGAGTGTGAGTGTGTGTGTGTGTTTGCATGTAGATGGATACATGTGTGTAAGAGTATGCACATGGTGCACCTGGGGCTTGCTCACCTGTGCCTGTGGAGGATCAAGAGTGACGTTGTGAATCATCTTTGAGCACTCTTCCACCTTATTATTATCAGCCCAGGTCTCCAGTTCAACCCAGCGCTCGCCAATAGGGCCAGTGTGGCCAGCCAGCTCGCGCTGGAGATTCTCAAGCTCCCATCTTCCAGGGCTGGAATTACAGACTAGTCTCTACACACACCTGGCATTTTTACATGGGATATGGGGATCCAAACTCAGATTATTTTTGTCTGAGAGGCAAAGGCAAAACCCTGAGCCGTCTCCACCATCCTGTGCTTTTGTTTCATCTGTAAATAAATGTTACTTTCACAGCCGTGAAAGTTAGAAGAAGAAATGCACATGGCACATAGCAGCATCTGATACACAGTAACCCCCTGCTATGGTATGACGATGGACAGCGTGGGAGGAGTCTGTGGACAGAAGGAGCACTTGTGAGGGCCCCAAACCAGAAGTACAATGATCAGAACTGTGGGAACAGGGACCACCCCTGTGTCCTGTCCTGAGCCTGTGCCTCATTTCTGTCTGTACTTGCCTGCCACGCCTCCCCCACCCCATTCTCCCCACACACCCCCACACACCAAACACACACTCCCAAGTCTGGAACCCTCAGAGCACAGTCCTGTCTTTCTTCCCAGCCCACGGAAACTGTACTTTCGGGCGTGATGGTAGGATGAAGGATCTGAAAAGGTCTGCTTGGCTAATGGCCTGGTGTTTCTCCTCTACTTCAGCTCAAGGTGGGCGAGCCACACACAGTGCAGGAAGAGCTCACGAGTGACCCTGCTTCCAAGAAGCCCCTTTTCTCGGCCTCTCAAAATACTGTTTTCCTATTCCTGAAGTCTGGCCAGAAGCAAAGCTGCCCTGTTTCCCGTCGAGCATGTCCCGTGTCGCTGCTCTAGCCAGTAAGTGGCCACTGCGAGACCCTCCATCGCTTGTCTCTTCCGACCCCTGGGGCTGTTTGGTCTTCCATTCAGGCCGCGGCCTCTGTGCTGCGCCATCAGCTAGATCAAGCTATGGAAGTTCATGGTCCTTGTAAGGGGCTGAGAGGGGTTAGCGGAGAGAGACTATGGTCTACCCAAGTGACCCAAGCTCCAGTGAGGGGCAGAACAGCTCTGGTCTCAGCTCTGGAGCCAGTTTGGCCCCATTTCTGTACACTTGGAAGAGGGCTGAGTTTCTGAAGAGCAAGTTTGCACAGCACAAACACCAGAAACATCTGACATGGTGAGAAAGGGCTTGATTCCAAGCCATACAAGAAAGCAGGCACGCGAGATCGGAGCTGCTTTGGGCACAGAGCAAGGGAAAAATTAAGGAGAATGGGAAAAATCTGCTTCAGGACAGTTTTATGATTTGACATTTTTAACCCTGGGGCAGTAATCAGAAGGCTTGTCTCTGTGATTCCAGTTTTACATGTCTGTCTGTTAAGATGTCGCATGGCAAGACATTATAAATGAGAAAGGAACTTTTATAAGATCATCAGTACTCAATGGAAAATTCCACTTACTTGGGAGGAAGAATGTGTTTTTCTCAGAATAACAGAAGGGTCACTTTCTGAGTGATGAACTCCTGACTCTCAGTTCTTACAACATTGTTGCTTTGAGTATAAAATCATACCAGCATTTTCTAAAGGCTTTCTTGTCATTCCTAAGTCTATTGCCAAATGCATCCAAGAATGGATCTCCACTTAATATAAACAAATATCCAATGTATTTATCTTCCAGTTTCCTAGGAACACTGTGATCTACACACATTGAGAAAAACAAATCAGAGTAGCAATTTGAAGGCAGAGCGCTCAACATTGAAACGCCTGTGCTCACGGAGCTAAGGAATGTGCCAGGCATCAGCAAAGGGCTCTTGCCACTGAAAGAACTGAGGTTTAGAAGTAGACAAGGAAGGGCTGGAGAGTGGCTCAGGGGTTAATACTCTGTTTTGTTTTATTTTTTATTTTTTTATTATTTATTCAACTGTGCGTGTATGCGTGTGTGCGCGTGTGTGTATGTATGTATGTGTGTGTAGAACCATGAATGAATTCGGGAACCATCATGGACCGCCTCCACCTCCTCTTTATTTACTCTGCTCCCGGATTCACAGGCTCCACCCTACCAAGACCAGAAACGCAGGCCGCCCCCGCTTCTGCCCAGGCGTCTATATGTGGGGTCTAGGATCCGAACTCAGAACCTTCAACCTGCAAGGCAGAGGCTTAACCCCTGAGCCACCTCTCCAGCCCCAATACTCTGTCTTGAAAGCAGGAAGTCCTGAGTTCAGATCCCAGGTCCTACATAAAAGCTGCAGAAACAGCAGTGGCCTGGCCCTGGTGGGTGAAGGCTGGAAAATCCCAGAGCAAAGCAAAAAGGAGGTAGAAGCAACTCAGGATGATTCCCAAAGTCAACCTTGGTCCTCCACACAGACATACAATGCCTTCTGATACACACACACACACACACACACACACACACACACACACACACACAATAAAATATTAAATAAAAAAAGACACCTTTGAAAAAAGCAGACAAAGAAAATACCTGGAGGCTAGAAGCAGAACAGGACAGAGGTCAGTCAGCCTGGTCAAGCTCTGTGGAATAAGGACCATCCTGTGATTATATCCTCCCTCTGCTCTGAGTTCAGGTCACCTGAGTGCAGATGGAATTGAAGATCAGGACACGTGACCATAGCTGAAGTGTGGCATTTGTTGGGACAGGAGATGGCTTTGAATCAAATAACACTCAGATCTATGTCCCATTCATGTTGAACAAATTTCAGAGACCCCCAAGGGTGTTCTGTAGCTCAGGGCAGGTAAAGTATTAGTAGTAATGAGATAAGTCTTCCCAGTCACTTTTCATCGAAGTTCATGAGTGGCTAGTTACTCCTTCCCTCCACCATCAACTGGAGGAACCCCAATGTTTAGTACACTCTCTTTTAAAGATACATTACTTGTTTAATTTTATGAGAGAGAGAGAGAGAGAGAGAGAGAGAGAGAGAGAGAGAGAGAGAGAGAGAGAAGGCACTTGCATGCAACATGAACATGTGGAGCTCAGAGGACAACGTTGGAAATGCTGGAGATCAATCTAAGGTCTCCAGTCTGCACACAAGTGTCTTTTCCCATTAAGCTAACTCGCTAGCTCTGCCCCCTCTTCTGTGTGCCTTGATAACTGAACATGGCTAGGGAAAGTACACTGAAAAGTCACTCACTCTTTAGTTGCTCCAGGGAGCTCCGAGCTCTGCAGCGAGTTGTAATACACTTCCTCTGTCCACCTGGCCTGCCCCTCTATTCTAGACAGTTCTCTCACTCCTGCTCATCTCTTTTCAAAACTCTGACACTACCCACCTTCATTCTCTGACCCTAACGACAAAGAAAACAGAATGAAAGGAGGAACTGTGTACACTCTCACCAATCGGTCAGTCCGTCACCGCCACCTGTACCATTTCCTTTGAAACCAGTGTGTCATCCCACGCCCTTAATCAAGGACATGCCTCACAACCTCTCTCCTAAGTCCCCAAGGACACAAGTGCTGTGGGAATATGATCTTCCTCCTAATTCATCAGTTTCACCTAGCTACCAGATCACCTCCAGTGGCATACTGTCCACTTTACTGCCAAGTAGTGAGATCTTCTCTAGACCACACATCACCCATAGAACTACATCATTCTGTTTTCACTAAATTTTAACTAAAATTTTTAAATTATTTTATTTTTCTATTTTTACAAGCATATCAAGTACTCATCCCTGATTCTCTCCATCCCTCTCTCTCCTATCTCCCTCCCTTCCCTTCATCAATCCAGCCCACTCCCTCCAACCCTTCTGTCTGTCTGCTTCTATGGACCCCAGGGTTCCTTCTGGTTTGTCTACTCTTGTGAAGGGTTCAGGCCTCGTGAGACATACGAAGTTGCCTCTCTTCAGGCCACCCCACTGATAGGAACATTTTCCTTCATTCATCCAACCTTAGTCTCCAAGGTTTCCACTATATGTTTTTATCTCCCTTGAGTTCCTCTATAGTCTATAGGAGCATGTCAGTATGTCAGTCATTATGGAGGTCTGGTAAGGACAAGTCTCACTGCAGTGAGTTCCTAGATGTAGCAGTCCTGCCTTGAGTGGAATTCTTGTCCAACAGTGAACCTTCCCATCTTGGGGTTCTTACAATCTCACTACCCCTTCTTCTGTGAGGTTCCCAAAGACTTAGGATAGGGAGAGATTAAGTTGGCCTGAATCCGGATGAACCTTGCTAGGTCTCTGGTACTCTGCATTATAATAACCACTGCTGTCCCCTTCACTGCTCTTCTACTGCCCTAGGCTGCATCCTGTCAGCATGTCGAGGTCCTCTAAAGAAAAAGAAGAAGAAGAAGAAGAAGAAGAAGAAGAAGAAGAAGAAGAAGAAGAAGAAGAAGAAGAAGAACAACAACAACAACAACAACAACAACAACAACAACAACAACAACAACATCAACAAGAAGAACAAGAAGAAGAACAAGAAGAACAACAAAGTTTTTTTCAGATCTATGGGCGTAATAGTAGTTATTTACAGAACAGTTTGGTGTTCTGTCTTTCTATCTATAGGTTCATTGGCGCTTTTTATTGCTCTATTTCCATCCCTTTTTTGAGGTTATGGTTCTAGTTAACAGAAACATTAATGTGTTCCATTCCGACAAGCAGGTCTTGAGTCCAGTAAGAAGCTTTTGGTTGTCTTCTTGACACTCATGCCATTATTACCCTGGTGGTCACTTTTTGCCATCATGATTTTTATTGCAACTTGCAGATCTCATAGTTAATGAGGCCTGTGATTATTTCTCTCTGGCAGTAACTTCTACAATATTGCTTGATAATATTTGGTAATTGGTGTAAGCTATCCAACCAGGAGGAAGTACTCAGACCAGTTCTAGTTAATGTATTTTGCCCATATTCTGCAATCCAAGTGTGTTGCATCTTCAGTAACAGGGTCTTACTGATAGTAAGAGCAATGGCAAAAGCGATTGGAGGTCTTTGAGACCTCTACGACCAACATTTTATCAGGAAGTGTCACAATCCTCTTCTAGTATACTTTTGTCACTGGGTTCTAAGTGGATCATCTCAGGGCTCCTTTCTCCCCCCTGCCCCTCCCTGCCTGTCTTCCTCACTCTATGTTCTTCTTGCATAGGGACTGCTCATTCTTGTTCCTTTCTTTAAAAGACTTTTTTTTACATATTACTAGAATAAGAGGTTCCTTTGGGGTTACATCCCATAATCATAGGATTTTATTTTATTTTGTTTTAGTTTATGCGTGTGTGTGTGTGTGTGTGCGCACAGAGGGCATTGTGTGTCCCTGGAGAACAAAGAGTGATTTCAGGAATCATCCTGGACTGCTTCTCTCTCCTTCTTATTTTGCATTGGGATTTCCCAAGCTCTGCCCACCAGGGTCAGAAGTGTAGGCCTGCAGTCATTTCTGCCCGTCATTTTTACATGAGACCTAGGATTTGAATTCAGGACCCTCTGCTTGCAAGACAGAGTTTTAGTCCCTAAGCCATCTCTCCAGCCCAGGTTTTTTGTTTTTATAAGTCCCTCCATCCCTCTTATCGCCCATACCGTCATTCCCCACTATGTATTTTTCCCAATTATTCCCTCCCTCATCCTACTTGTCATGGTATCCTAAATCTCCCCTTTAAAAAGTTTCAATCTAACCACTCCTTTTCAGCTTCCCATCCATTGGTCCTTTTCAAATTTTCTGACTCTTAAAGTAATTATAATCCATATGCATTGACAAAGATATCAGTGCTAACATCCGCACATAATAGAGAATGTGTGGTGCTTAACTTTCTGTGTCTGAGATACCTTGTTCAATATTAAATTTTTCAGTTCCATCCATTTACCAGCAAATTCCATAATCTCATCCTTTCTGACAGCTAAGTAATATTCCACTGTGTATATGTACCACATTTTCCTTATCCATTCCTCTGTTGATGGGCATGTTGGCTGATTCCATTTTCTCACTATTGTGAGTAGAGTTGCAATGAACATAGGATGAACAAATGTCTTTGTAATAAAATGTAGAGACTTTTGGAACTATAGTCTGGAGATTAATCCTTTGTCAGATTCATAGTTAGCAAAGATTTTCTCCCATTCTGTGGGTTGTCTTTTTGCACAATTAACAGCTTCTTTTGCAGAACAAAAGCTTTTTAACTTCATGAAGTCCCACTTGTTAATTATTCGTATTCCTGGGCATTTGCTGTTCTGTTTAGAAAATCTTGACCTAGGCCTATCAATTATAAGTTTGGTCCCTATTCTTTTTTCTAACAATTTCAGAGTTTCAGGTTTGATATAAAGGTCTCTTATCCATTTAGAGATGACTTTTGTGTAAAGAGAGAGGCAACAATCAACTTTATTCTTCTACATGTAGATGGCCAATTTTTCCAACACCACTTTTTGAAAATGCTGTCTTTTCCCCATCATGCATGTTTGGCACCTTCGTCTTCTGGGAGTTTACATCTGGGGTCTCTGTTCTACTCCATTGGTCAAGCCAGTACCAAGCTGTTTTTATTACTATAGCTCTGTAATATAGTGTGAAATCTGGTATGGCAATACCTCCATCCATTTTCTTATTGCCCAAAATTGTTTTGGCTAATTATGTTCTTTTGTTCTTCCATATGAATTTTGAGATTGCAGAGGGATTTTGATTAGAATTGCATTGAATCTGTATATTGCCTTGGGTAGGATAGTCATTTTCACAATATTGAAGGTCTTTTCACTTTCTATTATCTTCTTTAATTTCTTTCAGCAGTGTTTTGTAGTTTTCATTGTATAGGTCTTTTACTTCCTTGCTTAAATTTATTCCAAGGTATTTTATTTTTCTTTGTAGCCATGATGAATGGGATTGACTGTCTCATTTCTTTCTCAGCTTGTTTGTCTCTGGTATATAGGAAGGCTACTGATTTTTGCATATTGATTTTTGTAACCTGCTACTTTAAGGAAATTGTTTATTAATTTGAGTAGTTTCTTGGTGGAAGCATGTGTATCTCTCAAGTATAGAGTCATATCATCTGCCACAGGGATACTTTAACTTCTTCCTTACCTATCTGTGTCCCTTTTACCTCTTTCTCTTGCCTTATTGCTCTAGTTAGGATTTCAACCACAATATTGAACAGGAGTGGTGACAGTGGACAGTCTTGTCATGTTCCTGATCTAAGTTGGAATGCTTCAAGTGTTTCCCTATTTAGAATGATGCTTGCTTAAATTTATCATATATAGCCTCTGTCAAGTTGAGGTACGTCCCTTCCATTCCTGTTTTCTCCAACGCTTTTATCATGGAGGGATGTATATCTTGTCAAAGGCCTTTTCTGTATCTATTGAGAGGACCACATGATTTTTGTTTTTGAGTCTGTTAATATGATGATCACATTTATTGATTCATATACATTAAACCATCCTTCCTTTCCTGATATGAACCCAACTTGGCCATGATGTATATGTGATCTTTTGGATGTGTTTTTGAATGTAGTAGTTTATTGAAGATTTTTGCATCTGTGTTTATTAGTAAGATTGGCCTATAATTCTCTTTCTTTGATGTGTCTTTGTTTGGCTTTGGAATCAGAGTAATATTGACTTCATAGAAAGAGTTTTGGAGTATTCCTTTTTTTTCTCTCTTATGGAATAATTTGAGGAGTAGTGGTATTAGTTCTCTTCTGAAGGCTTGTTAGAATTCTGTATTGAATCCACCTGGTCCTGGGCTTTTTTTTAGTTGGAAGACTTGTAATTACTGTTTCAATTTCATCTCTTTGTTATTGGCTTATTTAATGTATCTATTTCATCTTGAGTCAGTTTTGGTACATCGTATGTATTTAGAAATTCATCCATTTCCTTTAGACTGTCCAATTTAAAAGATTATAAATTTTTTGAAGTTTGTCCTCATAATTCTCTGGATTTCTCCAGTATCATTCTGGTTTTTTTTTAACAACAAAGCTACTAGAAAAAGAAAAGATTTGCAACTGCTTACTTCCACTTGTCTTACAATTCTTTCTCAGACTTCATACTGACTTCCAGTTCCATGCACCAAGGCAGCTTGGAGTTCATCTTTCTGACACACTCATATTTAATCCATCACCGAGTTCTACTCACCTTCCCTCTACCTAGATTCAAAATCTGAGCACTTCTCAGCATATTACTGCTACTGTCCTATGACATACCATCATCATCTCTCCCCTTGTCCGTTTCAGGAGCCCCCTAACCTGTCTCCTTTCTCTTACCCTTGACTCTGTTCCCACACAGCCATCAATGAGCTACATGAAACCATACATCAGACTGTTCACTTCTCCAGAATGTTTTTGTGGTCCACAGTGCTCTATCTTTAGATGGTCATATAGCTTGCTTCCTCACCTTCTTCCAGCTTCTACTGAAATATCATTTCACCTATATTAAAAAATTTCAGCCTCTCCCGTGATCTATGTCTTTTTTTTTCTTGGTAGTAGATGTTACCACTTGACTTCCCATGATGGTCTGAATGAGAAATGGCTCCCCTGACAGTCCATGAATTTAAACCCTTGGTTCCCAGCTCTCACTGCCAGTGTTTCGCAAGGTGACAAAAACCTAGCTGGTGAAGGTGGGGCCAGAAGGGTGGGGTTGAGGGTTTACCGGCCAGTTCTGCTTCCAATTCAGTGCTCTGCTCCACGGTCCACGAAGACAGGAAGAGAACCAAAGACAAGCTCCCAGCACTGTGGACTCTGTCTCCACCATAATGAACTTCACTAGACTATTAGCATCAAGTCAGCAGGAACATGGTCTGTTTTGCTTGTAGCCACATTTCTAGTACCTAAAACAATACTTAGTACTTGGCGGGCATCCAGTTGAGTGTGTGCTGAGTGAGTGCATAGAGCCAGTCATAACTACTTGAAGACTCATGTCCCCAAAAATGGAAATGATGTGCAAGCACTATATGATCACAGCTGGACCCACGGCCATGGGACTTCCAATGCAAAGTGGTGCTGCTATTAAAATGTGAAGGAGGGGGAGTTTGTAAGATGTCACAGAGTGCTTCTTCCCAACTTCCCTTGCCCAAGTCCAAACGGAAAAAATTAAAGAAACTGAAATCTCTGCAGTTCTTTGTAAAGAGCCTGAAAAACAGCTTGACACAGAAGTGCCTCTCCTATTGGCCACCTGCTGCATTCAGAATGACAAATGGTTTGTGTGTTTACACAGGTCAGTAAACAATTCTGTGATAATGCTCTAAATGGCCACACTTAGAGATAATCCTCAAAGGAATGGGCTGACTCCATTAACAGCCTCAGTCATTCTGATTCTCTCCAGAAGAGACTCGGATTCCAGCAAGGGGCTGGAGGTCAAAGGTTCCAGTGGTTTCCAGACCTGTCTGCAACCAACAGGCTACTTCTGCCTCCTTCTGGTTGAGAGGAACCAGAATGCGAATTCATTATATCTGCAGGGGGCTGTAAATAAAAAAAAAAAATCTCATAATCAAATCAACAATCTGAAGGAAAGGGGAGGGAGGGAGCACTGGCTTATGGATTCTACAGGCTACAGCTGAACTCAACACTGACAGCACATTGTCATCTAGGACACTGCTGGAGTGGAGAAAAGAAGTGACGACCAAAAGCCAAACTAGGGCCACTTAATCCTGCTGTGACCTGCATAAGAAAAGAGGAAAGAGGGTGCCTGCCCCTCACAGTACTCCACATGTGGGGTCCATGAGTTCATTCCATACCTGGAACCCCGAGTTCTCTGGGGCACCTGCCCCTCATGGTATGCCACCTCTGGAGTCCATGAGTTCCGTTCTCTCTCTCTAATAAACTCTACTTTAATCCTCTGAAAAAAGAAGGAAGAAAGAAAAAGAAAAGAGAAAGGATGTACTAAAGTCACATGCATGGGCTCAGCATGTAATAATGACCAAGAAATGTGTGTCACATGCACTCCTGATTACTTACTGTGTTTATCAGGTTACCAAACAAAAACAAAACCTTTCTTAGTATCCTATCAAACATATTGATAGGCAATGTTAAACATATTAGGAAATCTTCTGTCTTAGCAAAATCAGACAAATCGTGTGTGTGTGTGTGTGTGTGTGTGTGTGTGTGTGTGTGTGTGTGTGTGTGTAGGTGTGTGGTGATGGCACGTACTTATTAGTATGTGAGTGGAAGCCCAAGGTCATTGTTAGGTATCTTTCCTGGATTACATTCCACCTTTATTTTTCGAGACAGTCTCTCGCTGAACCTGAAGATCATCAATTCAGCTAGGCCGGCTGGCCAGTGAGCTTCAGAGATTCATCTGTCTCTCGCCTACCTCTGCTCTGAGGCTACAGGAACATGCTGACATTTTTACACCGGTTCTAGGGATCCAGTCTAAGATCCTGTGCTTGCAGAGCAGACTGTTGACTCCTGAACCATCTCCCCAGCCCACAAATAGCTATTGCTAACACAAGTGCCGTTAACTAACACTGTACAAACTCACTTGCAAATTTCCTCAAATGTTTCCCGAGATTTCCACACAACTCTGTGACGTGTCGGCTGTGTGTCCCGTGTAGGTGGTTACTGAAGACAGTCTCCCTGCATGCATCCATTCATGCACCCGTGCTTTCCGCTCCCTTGAGAAGCAAGGCTGGGCTGTCCAGAAGGATCGAGCACTGGAAGTCCAAAGCTCAGTTCTCTCAGAACTGCTCTGCACCATCTAAGGATGATGCCCTCTCCCTGGAGCAGGTCACATCTGATCACTGGTGGTCTTTAGGGGCAAAGATCCTCACTTCAATGATGAGTTCATCGGACAGTCTCAGCTCAGCTCAGCCCTCTGATGCAACTGTTCTGCTTGACTTCCAGTTCTGATCCCCTCACTTCCTCCCAGGGACCCCACTACTCAAGAGCCACAAATCTCCAGTCACCACTTTCTAGAAGAGGAAGATAAGGCCCCCACCTCAGGTAACCGACAGGCTGAAAGACCAAAGCAATGCCAACAGCAGAGAATGCAGAGGAAACTGCAGCAGAGGAAACTGCAGCAGAGGAAACTGCAAGGGGCCAGCCCTTGCTTTTGGAAGTTTCAGGGGGAGCAATGATGCTTGGCCTCATTCCAAGGGGATGAGTTCAGCTGATGGAAAAGGTGGGGGGAGCAAATCAAACACTCACTCAAGGTAGACATTGTGACAGGTACAAAAGAGCCTGGCTCGTTTCAAGTTACAGTGAATCTGTCAGTATGACTGAAGGCAGAGTGAGGTGAGGAGGAAGATAGGAGGTGTCAGGACTTCAGGGTAGTGTTATGCTACCAAAGAATACTACATAGTCAGAAAGCTTCAACTCTATTCAGGTTCCCTGGGGACAAATTCTATGATTCTACGATTTTGGGTCCTGTGACTATAGGTAACTGCCAACCTTTCAGAGCTTCAAATTCCTCATTTAAAAATGAGCATAAAAGGATGGCTTGTCTCATAGATATTTAATGTGTACAAAGGGTTCAGAGCAGACATTAAAAAAAGAAAAATTGTTTGGCTCAGTGGGTAAAAACATTTATGTGCATCCATGAGGACCTGAGTTTGAATCCCTATCACTTGTAACTCCAGAATCGTGGGGGATGGAGACAGGACGATGCCTGGGACCTATGGAATACTATCCTAGCTCCAGGTTTAATTCAAGGGAATATGTGGGGAATAATAGAATAAAATACCCAATATCCACTTCTGACCTCTGTATGCGCACATACATACACACACACCTCTCCTCTTTCTTTCTCTCTCTCTTTCTCTCTCTCTCTCACACACACACACTTTTTTTTTTATTACCATGGGTTTCTCTTTATAATGGTGGAGACTACTAAACAATCATAAGTCTCACTACTTGGATCTGAAGTTTCTCCAGGGACTTGTCTGCTAAAGGCATGGTCACCTGCTAGGACATCTCTGGGAGAGGCAGTGGAATGAAGTTAGATCACTGGGGTGTGCCCCTCAGGGTGTACTGTGACCTTAGTCCCTTCTCTCTTTTTGCTTCCTAGCTGCAATGAAATAAACAGACTTCTCCCCAGTGCACTCCTCCCATAATGCACTATGCTATCTAGAACAGGCAAGTCTAATCTATGTGGGAGAAAATATCCAAAATAGTAACTTCTGACAGGTTACAGATAGATACTGACTAGGTGGGATATGAGGAAACTTTCTGGGTGATTCCAGTGTTTTGTTTCTTGATAGTGTTTGGGTTAATGGATACATAAATGCTTTTGTAACTCAGAATATATCATAAAGTGCATTCCATCATATGCGAGCTTTCTACCAAAAGAACTCAGCTACAGACAAATATTAAAGTCTAGTTTCTGGCACACCTCGCTTAGTAATGAAAGAAGGCATTCTGATGTCTGTAGTTTACTTTGAAATGTATCAAAAATAAGATGAGAAGATGCATTATTAACTAAGTATAGGAATATGTTGATAGTAGGATCTCAAATCCCCAGAGAGGAATTATTGGTGTTCGCTGCTTTTAAAAGAAAATCTTCCCATTCCAACGTCTATTTAGAAACATTCCCAATGAAAATATTGCAAGAATTGTTTTAGAAAAAGAGCTTAACCTGGCAACTGGCTAAGCCTTTCTCTCCCGAGTGGATCGAAAGGTTGAGGGCAGCAAAGGGCTTGAGGTGGGTATGAGAAAGGGCTCAGAGGGGTTGGAAATATGTTAGTACAAGGTTTCCCTTTCTTGCTCAGTCTGGTATGTGCTGGACCAAATAAAACACAATTATCAAATGCATGGTCGTAGGCTGAATGATTTCCCCGTTGACTTCCAAACTTAGACCGAACAGACAGTCTATGTGTAACTAAAATAAATAAATGAGCCAGCACCAGTGGGCCTTCCGGTGGTGAGCAGTAAAAAGGGGGCGGGGGTGGGAGGTCGCCTCCTTCATGTGGTACAGACAGCAGTGCCACTGTGAAAATAAACAAACGGGCCCATGTGACTGCAGGGCCTGCTTGGCAGTGCCTACGCTGAGCTCCCTGCCCTCTGATCCCACCGTGTTTGTGGAGCCTGGGTTGCTCTCTAGCAACAGAATCTATTTTTCTATCCCAGGGTACAAGTGGATGCAGCTGTCTGAGGCTGATTTATAAGAGGAAGTCATCAACAGGACTTTCAGCCCACTGGCTCCGTCTCCACCACCCCAGCGGACAGCGGCCTTGGGGACTGTGGGTTTTGAGATCAGTAAACCAGGACCGTGGGTGCTTATCCCCCCACCCAGTGAGACGCCTGCCAGAGAAGCCCCGAATAGTGACTGATAATTTTCTCTGCAGCCACTTGTGTGTGTCCAGCCTTGAAGATGCTATTTCAGGGTTTTCTCCAAGGAAGATTCTGGAGCTGGAACATGGGACAAAAATGGGAGCTATTTCGTGTATTGGAGGAATGCCTTTCTATGTTATTGTACCTTAGTGGGCTCAGCACTGGCTTTAAACATAGATCTGAACATGGAGTCGTCTGAGGTTTTCAAGAACATCATCCCTACAGACTGTCCTTTCCCAGTTGTGCATCTATAACTTGCCCAGAGTGTGTAGAAATGAAAGCCCAGCCTGACTGAGACACCTCCAAGAGATGCATGGAAAGGGGACAAACGCTCTGCCACTGATTGCTCCAGGTCTACAGTGCTGAAAGGAAAAGAGTTGTTATCCCCATCCACTCAATCTGAGAGAATCTCCTTCTTTTCACCTATGTATTTGCCTCTGCATCAGAAACCAGCAATAAAACTCTCCTGCTCACAAACCAAGATAGGCTCCTCTTAGCTGAACCTAGCAACATCAAGGACGTAGCAAGCTTTAGCGAAATGCTTGTGCAGCCAGGCCCTATGCCTCTAAGCCTTGTCTGTGTGCTGAATTTATTTGCTCAGAATTTTCTCGGTTATCAGCACCCCCAGACAATTTGGATATAACTTGGCGGAGCGAAGAATCACCTCTCGCATACTGACTCTCACAATTTATACAGGTTTTCTTTTTAACAGACACTTTACTTTCTGATATACACCACTGGGACTTCCTTAACTCTCCACCATATGACTCCCAAATCCTCACAACCTCATGGCCATTCTGTATGAGCCATGCAGACTGTCTGGAGTATAAGGTGTGGCACCACAACTCATGAAAGAAAGGGAATGAAGGTCTCTTCCGCCATGGCTTCAGCAGTATTCAGATCACTGACTAAGAAGAAAAGTATAGATTCTGTTCAAGGTAATCATTAGATGTAGAGCTAGTCCACACCATCAGTGAGTGGCAATATATTCTTCCAATTCTGTCCCTGCCCCCTTTTCTCAATTCCTCCTTAATCTCCACTATCCTTCCTACTGCCAATCAAACTGAAAGACAAATCCAAGGCCCGCCCCATCTAGATCATGATCCTCAGAGGGCCAAGCAGCTTCCCTAAAATAAGGAGATTATGTACACCTTAGAATTCAATCTTTTTTATATAATTTATAACCTTAATATAAAATGTAATCCCCTCCACCACCCTGTAGGGCAGATATTATGATCACTTGCCAGATAAAGAAACTGAGGTCTGAGAAGTAGCTCAATATCAAATAACTGGAGATGAGAAGATCCAGCCCAGATCCATCTCTCTTCTGAACAACTACAGGGTCCATGGTGTACTGCTGCCGGGCTGGGGCTTGCCTCTGTCATGCTTCTCTTCTCGAGGGTCTATTGAACGTGACTCTTCTGTGGGGACTGCGAGAGAAGCTAACGGGATGGGCAGGTTGAGATAAGGTTATCTGCAAAATCCACAGGAGACAGGAGGTAACCACTTGACTCCAGGGGACAGGACAGAATCTTGTGAGGTGGCCTGACAAATGGTCGTGCATCTCTTTATGACCCCCAGAAAGCTGTGAACCCCTCCCTTCTCGAGCACTCTCACAGGCAGCCCTGCTCTTCAGTCCACCCCAGTTTCTCAAGTGTTTTAACCAAATTTCAAAATATAAAAACGAAATTTTACTCATTTTTCCATATTCGTATATATATAGTGTGCCTATGTGTGGGCATGTGTGTTTACAAGTGGGTGGGCACACATATATGTGTGGGAGGAGCGGGAGTTGCAAATACATGTACACATGCCCGTGCACGTGGAGGCCTGAAGTTGATGTCAGGAGTCATCCTTGATCCCTTTCCACCCTATTGTTTGGAGGCTGGGTCTCTGATTTAGCAGCAGCTCCCCTGGGTTAGTCTGACCAGCCAGCTTGCTCTGGGGATGCCCAGGCTTCCATGGCTGGACTTACAAGTGAACCTTCATGCCTTCCTGGCATTTTTAAGTGGGATCTGAGGATCTGAACTCTAATCTCTGAGCCATCTTCCCAGGCTTAAAAAAATCCCAATTTTCAGCTTCTCTTGAAAAAAAAGATTTGGAAAGACAGGGCTCGCATCCGCAGGTGGCCATGTTCAACTGAAATGATGGCAGTGGTCAGTACGGTCGCTGCCATTACCACCACCACTCCTCGCCCAGTGTATCCAGACACTCAGCCTCCTTTGCTTCTCTCCTGGCCCCAGGAGCCTCCACATTAGTGACCTCTACACAGATGACAAGACACATACTTGTTCACCAGCATTTTACCCCTCTGCCAGAAAGTCACATACTGATGCTAGGTTAACAAAAGACTCAGAAGTATGAGGTCTCTGCTTTCCAGAGGGTATGGTCCAGTGAGATCAGTGAATACATTAACTAGAATTTCCATACCACAGGGACAGGATTGGGTCTGTTGTGTCCCAGTTGTCTACAAAGCCTAAACCATACCTGCCATATAGTTGCCTGCTATATGTTGTATGACAGAGAGAAGAAGGGAAGAGAGGAGAAAGGGTAGGATGATAGTTCCAGACATTAGATACAAGATGGGAGAATGATTGGTAGGCAGGGCAGTCAACACGGCCACAGAGATTAAATGCCACTTTAATGATTCATCTTCAGTCACCTTGACTGAATTTTAGAATTAATTAAGTAGGGAACACTCTGAGGTGTCTCCGGGAGTACCTCCAGAGAGGCTGGGGATAGAATGCCCGTCTTGAGTGTGAGTGGGCCCATTCCATGGGCTAGGGTCTTTGACTGAATAAAAAAGAGAAAGCCAGCCAAACATCAGCATTCATCTCTTGGTTTCCTGACTACAGACACAATTTGACTGTGAGAAATGTAAGAGAAATACCTTTAGCAAAAGGTTAAATGAAAAATCGGAAGACTTCAATGAAAATAACACCATTTAATAAGCAGTCCCTCAGGAATCAACAGATCCCGAAATGAGAACATAATATCACATTATAAAATTATTTTCTCTTGTACACAGTAACTCATACCTCCCAGAATATCCTGCTGAAACTATAACACCCACCCCTACTTTTCCCCCACTTCTGTGTGAATCAGTCAATCACATCAGAGTGAGAGGCCCAGCTCTGACTCAATTGGAGTAGGGAATAGGCACAGTCCTGATGTCAGAGATACAAACCCCATGGACTGTCCACATTTGCGTGTTCTTGCCTAAACTAAGCAGCACACCCTTCTGCAAAGTACAATCTTTGCATTGTTCACATACACACTTTGGATTTGTGTGATCATACTTGAGACACCACACTTATTCTAACAGTGTCCAATTCCCTCAAATTCCTGCAATCGGGACTTCCCTGCCGTGATGGAACATACCCTCAAAACGTGAGCCAAAATAAACACCAAGCACTCGTGTGTGTGTGTGTGTGTGTGTGTGTGTGTGTGTGTGTGTGTATACAAGAGAGCACTTGAGTGTGTATGCCTGTAGAAGCCCAAGGGTGACATTTGGAATCATCCTGGCTTATTCCCTTCACTTTTATTTCTTTGCTCTGTGGTTTCCCAGGCTGCACCCTCTAGGGATTGGAATCACAGACAGCCACCATTTCTGCATTCTTACATGGGATCTGGAATCTGAACTCAGGCCCTCTTGCTTGGGAGGCAAAGGCTTAACCCCTGGGCCATCTCTGTAGCCCCAATAAACCCTTTCAAAAGTTGTATTTGTCACAACCACAAAAAAGTAATTACCTCATACAGCTGCCCAGTGCTCTAGGAACACAAGTGTGACAACAGAAGGCTCTCTGGAAGAGGAAGGCTCACTAGGCATTTACAAATAGTCTTTCCCTCCTTAGCTATCTTCAGCAGAATTTGACCAGTTATGATTGCTTCACCCCAGAAGGAAAATTCTATCTAAAATCCACAAACTTTACAGCCACACTCTGCTCTTTCATTGGCAGTTTAGAATCACCCCCTCCCACCCCAGGCTGTGGATTGAGGGAAGGGGCCATGACTGGCAGGAGTAGTCAGCGCAAGTCCACCCCATTAACGCACTGAGCAGGAGCTGGGGTACCTTTAAGGCAAAGGGGAGCTGTGCAGAAACCACCAATTTGGTACAGCGAAGCACACAGACTTCTGATCTACCCAGCGGGCAATTATCCTGCCTCACCCTGAGCCCCCCATTCAGTGAGTGACATGGTCCTCCCACTGCCCTCTCGCCCCAGCCTGGCTGGCTGCAGCTTTCTCTCCTGGGCCTCACTCTCTCTCCCCAAGGTAGGAGGGTATCAGTGTGTTGAATCTCTAAGATCTTGACTCAACTCCAGCCACACGCTGGGCTTTCCTGAGGACTCCCGGTAAGAGGACACTACTTATCTCCATTAACCTCTGACCCAGCAGAGACGAAACAGCTCCCATCTGCGAGAGAGAGCCAGTGCCCTGGTCCTTGAACTGAAGCAGGAGTGTGGGGGTGGGGTTCTGGGACTCCAGAGAGAAGCCCAACTCTTGCGGTTCCATCCCCAGGGAATGTCTGCCTCCCGACTCTGGCTTTGCCTCACAGCTGCTTAATAGAGCACTCCTTGGGAATCCCTCCAGGTGGCCTCCGGCTTAAGAACTACAGCTGGAAGAGGCAGTGCCCCCCTAGGAAGATGGAAGACAATAAAGTCTCAAAGACTGTCCATTTGATTTATGTGATAATAATGGGAAAGTGAGTCTCCAAAAGCAAAGCCATTCACCCAAAATTCCAGCTTCCTGGGTCCCCACATCTGCTTGATGAGAAAGGGCCTGCCCTTTGGCTCCCCACCAGCCAGATACTTCCCACAAGACATCCTTTTAATCCTCTAGGTGCAGGAAGGAGCCAAGCACTGCTCCTTTGCAGGCCAGGGAATGAGTTTAGGTGACTCAGAGTAACACTGAGTTGAGAAGCCACCTGCTGCTATGATTGGTCCCTGTGAGAGTGTAACCCACCTTTGTCTATCCAAAGCCTGTATTCTCAATCATGTTCCTCACTTCTCGACAACACCCCAGAAGGTGACCACTTGGAACAAAACTACCGGCCACCCAAAGGATAAAAATGACATGATCATTGGGCTTTTATTTATTTGAATATTAATTTCCAAGAGCAGCCAAATAGTGCTTCATAAGAATTGTAGCTCCTTCCAGTTAATGCTAAATACCTACTGTGTATCTTGGTATATTAATCAATGTAATACCAACCAAAATCCTGCAGGGGAATCACTGAACAGTTCATAAATGGGGGTGTAGTTGTACAGGTCCCTAAAGTGAACAGATTTGGCTTTTCATGAGCAATAATTCCCTTTACAGATGCTAAGCAATGACAGTCAATGTGAATTTAAGTTCATGTAAATAAAAAGACACCAAGATCTTTTTTTTTAAAATACTCTTCTGGTCAGTGTAGTTGACCAGTGGACGCAGAATTAACAAGTGATCAATTTCAAGCAGCAGTCAGAAATAGATCACAAAAAGGTCTTCATTAAAGAGGGTAATTCTGACAAATACTGTGAAGGGCTCATAAGAGAATGTCGGTGAAGACCGTCTTATTTATTTTAGACTCCTCATGTCTACTGAATAATATATGCTGAATAGCAAGCAAATGGATGGATGGATGGATGGACAAATCAGCAGATAGATGTCTGGAAGGAGATGCGTAGCTAGACAGTTTATAGACTTTTCCACAAAAAAGCATCTCCTGGGATATATGCCACAGCTGGTCACACAAATGCCGAGTTAGGAGGCAGGGGGTTGCACCCCCTACCTGCCATTTTAAAATGCCTTAATTAAGAACAAACAACCCATGAGGACTTTCTCTGTGGCTGCCCAGTTACACTGCTAAGCATTCTTTCATGTAATGTGATGACTTTATGGCATCTGTGTCTTTGGGTCCATTTTGCAGATGAAGAAGCTGCAAGAAAGTCAGGAGGCTGCAGTCCAGATGCAGGCGGCCTGGCTCCTCAATACTGCTACCTTTCTCCACCAAAAGAGATGGGGGTCCCTGCAGAGAGTGCACTGATATGCCTCCAACTCTGGGACAGAAAAGATCACTGGCAAATCACTTTGCAAAGAAGAACTGTAAGCACCCCAAAAATAAATAATAGGACACTGTCTAGACTGAGAGAAGTCTGGGAATATGTTCCCCCTGTAGACTGTCCTTGAAGCACACAACATGTGGGAAAGCAGAAACCAAGGCCCAAGAACTTTTCAGATTCTTGCTTCTGAATGAGAATTGAGTGGTGCATTGTTCTGCTCATTAGCACCCTTGCCAGAAACTATAGCAATGAGAAAAAAAAAAAAAAAAAAAGGAAAAACAAATGCAAGATGGCTGTGACTGCTATTTGGAACTATTATGGGGCAGCGATGTTTGTTTTTAAGAACTGAGGAGTGTTAAGACAGTACTGATGGAGGGGGAAAATAGTCAAAAATATGTTGCTTTTAAAAAGTCTTATGATTTTCCTTAAGTTCAGATTAACCTCACTATCTTTAAAACCCCTGTCTTAGCTAATCTAAATTGGCTATAAAACCCTTAGCATGTGTAAACCCTAAGACTTGTGCAAAAAGCCATAAAAGTATTTCATTGCGTGCAATTTATTGCCTGATGCCAGATTCATTGGCCACATAATTTGTTTGCAAAAATCCCCAAAGTTCAAAGGTTGCTTTGGGCTTTATCACTGAGCTGCATTCTTCTTGGGGTGGGGCGAGACAAAGGAGGTGACAGCAGGATTGGCTAGGGGGTGGGGGGAGACGTTCCCTTCCACGTGGACAACTTCGCCTGCCTCCTGTGCCTCCTGAGCCACTCTTTGCCAGGTGGAGCGAGGCCCGCTCAGAACGAGGAGGTGCGGGCGTCCAGACTTCTCAGGGAGATTCCGCGCTTTGCCTTCTGCTCTTTTTGCTTCCCCTGTTGTGAGCATATGTGTTGGACCCACATCAAGAAACATGGTTTGGTCCTGAAAAAAGAAAAGTGAAATTAAGACTGTTCCAGGAGATCTGGGGCATATGTTCTCCAGAGATGCAGGAACCCGGGACTTAGGAACATAGTAGGTACTTCATTATTGCGCTCACGAAAAATCATGGCAGCATTCCGGAAGGCGTTTTGAATTTGCTTCACAAATTTCATCTGCAAGTAGTTCTATTATTTTTTTTTTAGTGTGAAACTCTCTCAAGCTAGACTCTGCCAATTTGCTGTAGGCCTTTGGCCAGCCCATTGAAGTCTCACCATTTTCTTTTCTAAGATTAAAATTATATTTAAAAGCAAGACCCAAGGGTTCCTTATCTAGACCCTGGGAACCTGAAAATATGGGTAGAGATGTGATATACGCCTTTCTACTTGAAAAATAAATAAGTAGCTTGATAAGTCAAGGGCTGCTCCCCACCTATCACAACATTAGAACGCTGGCGATGAAGTATTAGCTGTTGGTTTATTTGGTCAGAATCAAGCTGCAATTACAGGACTTCAAAGCCAATCAGTTGGCTGCTTGATGCTGGTTCTAATCTCACATCAAAAGCAGCTGTAGCTTCAGTCGATTTATTTTGAGGAAAAAAAAACACGCAGTCCTTTCAACCAATGTGAAGTATGGGAAACAGGATAATATTTCTTGAAAATTTCAGAGAAATAGTTCACAGTGCATGTCAGAATTGTTTTCAGCGGAAGCTGTCCAGAGATGCTATGTTTTATGAAGCAAGAACAGGTGGGATACTAAATGGAGAACCTTCATCCAACTTCTAGAAAGGCATATTGATAAAAGCCAAAGCTAAGATCTGTTCTGGATACTTATTGGAAACATAGCTGCAAATGATGGAGAAGAAGGGGGAAATCCCAAAACTGACTTAATGGAGTCCATTCTCTGAGATGTACAGTACAGCATTGCTTCTCCAACATAAAGGAGATGTGAGATGGGCAGGTCACCTACTTGTCTCACAGCATCCAGTGACCACTGCTGACCAGTGGACTCACTTGGGAGCAGCAAGGAAGCAGAACTTTTGACCTCTGAGCCCCTCCCACGCATCCATCACTCTTTGCCAAAAAAAACCTAACTACATGAAATAGGCCACAGTCTGTAGCCCTGAAGGGGGTAAAAGCTGTTTTCATGTGTTAAATGGCCTCCCTGGGAGCCAACGCAACAGCACAGAGACAAACAAAACCAAGATTTCAGTTGCTAAGGCAGACTCATTAGAAGCACACCATTAGAAAGATTTGGATGAAAGGCCAGGGAAACAGGGTGAGCTGTGTGCTGACACTTTCACCTGAAGCTTCTGATTGACCTGCGAAGTTTGGTGAAAAGAGTCACAGAGGGAGGGCAATGGGACCAGTTGGTGGCCAAAGTCATTATCGGCTCTGTCTTCCAGAGACTGAAAAATCGATGTGAGTTTGCACAACAAAAGGATGGCTGGAAGATGGTTTCCCTGCTTCATGAAGATTTGGAACTGAAAGAAGGAACCACAGTTACCCTAGAGCTAAAAGCCAAGGTTTAAAAGTGCTATGACTTAACCTTCTACCACAAACTCTTTGTATAGTAAAAGAATAACAGTATCCTTCCAAGAGATTACGATTGAAACATTCCCCAGCCCGTGCAGTGTAAGTACCATGTATGATCAGTGATGGGAGGCTCCTACTACATTGATTTCAAATAGCCAGATATCTAGTCGCAATACAAGAGGGTCATCAAAATACATGCTTGGAAAGTCTCCCAGTAAAAACTATACATTAATTTAAAACTGGTGACAACTATTTTTGACAGTAAATAATAGTTGCTGGGGGGTTATTAACAGCAAATTCCACATTCAATAATAAAATCATTATTAAAATCATCTGCAAGGGAGATATTAGGCTTCAATGATTATAAAAAGAAATACATGATTTTTCAAACTCTAAGAATAAGTTCCCCAAAAAACTGAAATTTTTAATAAAAAATCAATTTTTTGTTAATGTAATTTTTAAAAAGCAATTTTAAAAAAATCAATATTTACCAACCCATCTTCCAGCTGAAAGTTCACAGGAACCAATACTGAGTCAGAAAGAGAACAGGACTTTGCCCTGGGGTGGTATGTTTAGTTTTTCATTCTACAATGCATTTGTTAAGGAAAAACCCACATCATTCACCTACACGGGTTCTCACAGATACTGCCCTGATCTTCAATTTCAGAAGAGTGACGGACAAGCAATCCCTGCTTACTCCAAGGAGAACTCCATTTCCAGTGAGAAATGAGGCCAGGAAATGATGCTGGAGCTGAGAAATTAAGACCCTAGAATGGATCTCGGTAAGGACGGTTTTGTCCAGTTTGATGGCTTCTATGACCATAGCCCCCCGAAGAACAAATGAATGAATGGACCTAGTGATCTAACCACTGGAACTTCACATTTTTCATTGGCCAAATAGGGAGCTGGAACAGGAAGTAATCCTATTCCATTAACATTCATGAACACCCATCTACCATCAATATTCCAGGGGTCTGTTGGGTGCTGTTCTATAAAGAAGAAACATCACTGATCATATCCTCATGGTGTCTAAATATTCTAGAGGTTCGTGTCTGATACATAATGGAGGCATCATAAGAGGTACTCCTCCCTTGTGCAACCTTCCTGCAACAGGTGAGAGTTGCCCAGGTTGGTTGTTAGCGGGAAAGCGGCACCTCCTGGGTCCTGGGCATGATGTGCTAAGGTGTACTTGAGTGTGGGAAATGTTCTGTGACTGTTCAAAGGGCCTGGGCTTTCTCCAGGTGATCCAAAATGAGAGGCCAAACCCAAGGGCTTTTACCAAAGGGAGAAAGGTGCTCCTCCTCTGAGCAGCCTAAGATGGCAGGGCAAGGCTTTATCTACCTCAGACAGCCAGAGTCTCTCATGCCCCGGCCACTCTGTATCATACCAGGAAACCTCCCAACCTCCCTCAACAGTCACACACTCCCATCCTGTCATGCGCATTCATATCCCTCATTCCACAGCACCATCCCAAGAGAAATCTTGCAATTTCATAATTACTTAACACCTTAACCCTTAGCTTCATCTAACTCCCCACTAGCTCTCTAGCACTATCCAGGCACACAGTGAACTCCTCATACCTACGAATTAAGCTTAGAAGTCAGCTTGACTAGGATAAAAGTGGGAAATTTCTGGAACATCCAGAGAATCTAATTGTGTGGACTTCGTAGAGAATGCAAAGAAAAGAGCAATGTCTAAATCAGTGGGAGTCTCCCATCACCAAACTAAAATATTCTTCTGGGCTGGAGAGATGGCTCAGGGGTTAAGACTGCCTCATATGCAAAAGGTCCTAAGTTCAGATCCCAAGACCCACATAAAAACGTCAGGTAGAAATAGCAGCATCAGGGCTGGAGAGGTGGCTCAGGGATTAAGCCTCTTCCTTGTAGGCGGAAGGTCCTGAGTTCAGATCCTAGACCCCACGAATAAACGCCGGGAGGAAGCGGGGGCGGCCTCCGTTTCTGGTCCTGGTAGGGCGGAGCCTGTGAATCCTGGGGCAGAGTAAACAAGGAGGAGGTGGAGGCGTCCATGGTGGTTCCTAAATTCGTCCGTGGTTCTACACACACACACACACACACATACACACACATACATATATACATACACGCACACACACGCACAATTGAATAAATAATTAAAAAAAAAAAAAGAAATAGCAGCAGCCTACATGTCAAACCACCCAATAGGCGGAGACTGGGAAATCATAGTGCAAAACAAAAAGGAGGTAGAAGCAATCCAGGATGATTCCCAAAGTCACCCTTGGTTCTCCATAGGAACACACAGTGACCCCCCCACACACACACTAAATAAAGTTCCAAATATCATCAGGTATGCTGGGTGTCACACAAATACATGCACAGCCCATACTTTGGCAATATCATGGCAAAATTTTTTAAAAGTTAAAAACACATGTGCCCCTATAGTCCAGGCTGGCCTGGACTAACCTTGAACTCCTGACAACATTTCTCCTGCAATAACTTCCTAAATTCTGAGGTTGCAGACATGTAAAGTGACCTGGGAAGATGCCATCCATGCCAAGAAACTCTCAGAACTTAACTCAGATGTAATTCTTAGAGTCCAAGATGGTTCTAGGATCCTTTCAATCATGTTCTGCCCTCACCCCTTTCTTACTCGTGACTTTCTTATTGTTCTTCATGTAATATATCCTCACTACTATACCTTATGTTGCCATTTGGGATGGGGAATTAAATCGAGAGCCTTCTGAATACCAAGCAAATGCTCTACACAGAACTGTATTCCAGGCCCTGTGTTTGTCCCATCCCTGACCTTTATAAAAATGGGAGCATAAGGAATCCTTTGAGGGGGTCTATCTTCCTTTGCTCAGCATGAAAAACTATCCATGTTGTTGTCTGCAAAAACAAAACAAAAAAAACCACATGTGCCCTGGGTCATTTCAAATCTGGGTTTAAATGTACATTCCATATTCTGTTTTCTTATCTAGATATGAAGATGAAATAAGAATTCATACTGGGTTTGTACATGGGTTGCTGGACAGCTGAAATGAAGACACAGATGGTCTGAGCCAAGCGAGGGACACATTGCGCTCAGATGTGTTAACTCCTCTGAATATCATTCATCGTGTCCTGAAATTGAGCATGGCAGGCGCGTGGCCGTCAGGAAGCACTGGAAAGTTCTGTTTTTCAAGCATTTTCATTTCGGCGGCCTCTTTCTCGCCCACTTGTCCCGGCTAGCTCTTGCTGTTTTGTTTTGTGATCACTTTAACCAATAAGGAGCATCTTGGATGAGATGTCATAAATAAACTGCTAGCTTGTACCAGACCCCAGGAAGGACCACCTGAGTGCCCCGAGGAGGTGGCCTACCCGATCAGATGAGGAGGGCACACGCCTTTCCTGTGAGAGGCTCAGCCGGGCCCTGAGCCCCAGGAAGACACACCTCCCAGCCCTTTTCGGGCCTTGTTACTCAGACAATGTTCAAACCACATCCAGCCTAGAGCCTGGAGTGCCGTGACTTTGAGGGCAGATTAGTAAACTGCAGATGCTTTGGAGGACTTGATAAGCCAAGGTTAGGAGCGAGAATATTTATTTCAAAGCTTATAGTCCCTAAAATATTTCGTCCGAGTTCCCTGGGTTCCCCCCTCACCTCCCCCCCCCCCCCCCGACCTCTCGGTGACCTTCCCTCAACTCTCGAATTCTCTCGCCTTGGGTCAGCTGCATTCCCAGCCTTCATACCAATTTTTGCCTAGTTAAGTTTCCAGAGTCACATCCTCTCCTGGAGTCCCTTGAGGGTTTAGAAAGAGGAGATCAACATTTACATTGGTAGAACACACTCGCGGCTAGGGGGAGGGCTGGGTCTTTTATAACCTTCTGCAGCTGTGCTGTCTGCTTCTCTCCCATGCAGGCCTTTTGCCTGTGTGGGAATAGCTGTCCCCAAAGAGAACCCGGATACTGGAGCCCAACCTTGCTAAATGCAGCCAAATGGAAGTCACGGATGTCCTCAACCAGATGGGATCATTCGGGCGGTCTCATGGATCCAGGGACGTCAAAGGAGACAGAAGGGAATGTCCCAGGAGAGGAAGCCACACTTTTTAGAAACGGGCACTGGGGTAAACTCTGAGGTTTAAGGGGGAAAAGAGAATGCACTTTCTTTGGGGCCGCAGAAAGTAGAAATCATCTTTCTTGATCTTCCTCTCACTCTTTTTTATTTTTACCTGTTTCTATTGATTTTTCAAAATATGAAGCAAATACAAGATGAATTGGCCTGAAGCGCCTGGGCAACAATTCAGGTACAATTGACTCTCACCACAAACTAGAAACACCGCAACCAGCACTCACCCGCCCACAGGGTGGGAGAGAGGATTGTTTGAGGAGAAAAGGCATTCCTTAAAAATACAACCCTAAAGTCACTCGGGTCAGCTTTAAACCCGCCTTAGAAAACAGGAAACAGCATTGTAAAACCAAATTTCATGCACAAAACTTAGAGATGGACTTTTGCTACATCCATAATAAAATTCCACATTGTTATCATCCAAAAAACTGTGTGCTCACCTTTACCTTCTGTGACAGAACTTACATTTTCCTATTATAACACTAAGCTGTGGTTCATTACACAACTCTTAGGGAGTCAGAAAGTGAAGTCATTAACAAGAGATTACTATATGCAGAATGACAAAAATATAAGTAAACAACTAAAAGATGATAAATAAGAACTGCTCTATTCCTACAATGTAAAGTGTAGCCATTAAAATACTACTGACTACCTATGCAAATCTTTAAGGCATAATGTTGAATAAGGTAAGCAAAGTACAAAAAACCAGACAATCCAATGTTATTTATTTAAAGTTTAAAGGCATGCACACACACTTTGACTATGTACTATATATGGGAAAGTGTATGTGTTTATGGGTGGACATATAAGTAAAACTGCAAAACTGGGGTTGGGGAAATGGCTCAGCGGTCAATGCCCTTGTTGCATAAGCAAGAAGAACAGAGCTTAGAATCCCAGAACCTACGTCAATGTTGGGTGGATGTAGCAGACCACCTGTAACTCCAACCATCCCAGAGCAAGTCAGCTAGTGGGACTAGCTGTATGCGCAAGTCCGGGCTTCACTGAGAGACCCCACCTCAAGGAATAAGGTAGAGAAGGAAGCAATGAAGGATGACTTCCCTACAACCCGCATCTCTGTGTGAGCATACACATGCATGCACGCACGTGTGCTCGCACATATGAATACATATACACACACACATACACGCTATGCGTAATACAAGAAAATGAAAACATATGCAAAGTTATACAATGCCAAACCCATATCAGAATTTTCCTCAAGACAAGAAGAAAGAGAAAGAATTCCCTCGGGATTTAAAAGGACAACCTGTTTGATTTCTTTGTTTGTTTGTTTTTTTTAATTTCTTTTTTAAAGTGATGAGAAATGGAACTGGCGAAGCATAAAGTTTAGAAAAGTCGCAATGATTTTGCAGCATGTTTTCTTTTGTTTGAGACTCTGATGCATGCTTGAAACATTTCATCCAAAAAATGTTAAGAATCTCAGACAGAAGTTTTCAAGTGAAACACCCCTGGGGATCCCCCAAGAGTGCCCCACTTCTGAAAGAACTCAGGCAGGGCTTGGGGGGGGGGGGTCCAGGAGACATTGAAGATATATCTTTATCCTGGCGCAGTCCTAGGCAGCCTCTGGTGAAGAATGTGGGGCCATAGGACCCCCTTTTTAAGGCTCAAGTGAAATCACTCTCCCCTAGAGGAGTCACAGAAAAAGCAAGCTAAAAGCTTCCGTTAGGAACTCTGGGGAGGAAATGGAATTTAACAAGCCTCCTTCAGACTAAACATAGATACTTGCGAGCCTGGTCTTTAATTGCCAATTCCACCTCTGCAAATGATGACAAATGACTCTCTCCCTAGCTCTGATGCCTATGAGCTGTAAAATATCTCAGGCAGGACGAGTCACTTCTCCGGCATCAGTACTGCAGCTGAGGCTAAACATTCTGAAGTCTGAATCTGAGTCTGTTTGGCCCGTGGGGCAGTTGTAAATGGGCAACACACATCATTTTCTCGTCACAATTTATTCTAGGGGCACAGGAAGTCCTGCATCCAGAACTGGTCTGCAAAACACACCTCTTGTTTCATTGGCCTCGAAGAGCTCAGATACCCACATAGGGAACACCACGATGCAAATGGTCCCTGAGAATGTAAGTAAAAGAAGTTTAACCTGGATATAGCTTATTTGTCCCCAAAGGCTAAGATTGGTATTTATAACTATGCAATAGTCCTTGGAAATGCAAGATGGTTCAATTGGTAAAGGCGCCCGTGCATAAACATGGAGCCCTGAGTTCAATCCCCAAAGCCTACATGATGGAGGGAGAAGCCAACTTCTGTAAGTTGCCCTCTAACCTCCATGCACACTGTATCATTTTAGAACTTCTGTAACTGAATGAGACATCAACTGACATTTGACAATTGCAGCTATATTCCTAACAGTATATAAAAAGTTTTCAAATTGGCCAAATGCTTCTTTTGGCTTGATCGTCTTTTTTTTAGGTAGGTGCTATGTGCTACTGGAGCATAATAGGACTTCACTTAAAACCAGAGGCAAATACATCACTCATACTTTTCAGGGGGAAAAAGAAAGGCAACTTAACTAGAGAGGGGAAAGAGCCGGTTGGCGAGCCCCGCTGTCTGTCAGTAGTGCCTGGGAACTCATCCCTCATGGTGTCTCCTCTGGAAGTCATTCTGCAAAAGGGTCTCGTTCCATCCATCTCCAAGGTAATTGGCTCTGGGTTAAATCATCTCTCTTCCCACACTCCAGCTAGTGAACAATTTGTTGTGTTTCATGTTGTTTCCAATGTCCCTAAAAGTGTAAAGAGGGAGCTGGAGCTACAAGCTGCCATAAACTGGGGGAGGCAGACAAAGAAAAAGGGGAGTCTTTCACAATTCCCACTCTGCGGTCCATGTCAGAGATGTCATTTCTACCCAGAGTCAGAGAATCTGGGAACAAGAAAACAATCTCATCTAGGATGAGCTTCTTGTTTGAATAGAAACATAGGACAGTATCCCATTACGCCTTTTTTATTTGTGTTCCCAATTAAGAAGACTTCCTCTAGGATCAGGCTAAGTAGAACCAAAGGTCCTGTCCTTATTGATGTTCAAATAGAGTAAAGTTTAAAGCTCTTAATACTTGCTGCATCTTTCATGTGGCTGCTGGCTTTGATTTGAAGTAGACACATGTTCACACTTCGCTGGCATTACCACCTCCACCAGAGACATTTGCAGTCTCTTCCCTGACTCCGTGTCATATGGTCACCATCAGAGGTTACCGCAACTGAGAATCCATTTGCAGGAAACAGGCAGACTCCTAAATCACTCAGCGGGGAGAGCGGCGGGCCCATAGCATCGCTGTGAAGTTGCTGGTCCCTCAGTCAAGTGGGCCTCACTGAGCCCCAAGCCCAATTGTCCTTCCTTCTAAATCTGTCCTGAGAGACACAGGTACAGTAATGGATCCTAAATGACATTCTGCATGAATCATATAAGCTCTCCCTCCTTCCTCCCTTCCCCATTCCCCCCTTGTATTCTCCCCCCTTTTCTCCTTCCTTTCACCCCCTTCTCTCCCTTTCCTTTTACCTCCCTCTCTCCTCTTCCAGTGCCTCCCCCTTCCTCCCTCCCATCCCCTGGAGCATCCTTTTGTGTGAATGCCAAACCTCCCCCTGAGTCCTCCACCCTAGTAAGGGTTCAGGACTTTGGCATAGCCGGGAGCCCTTTCTTGGGTTCCCCATTAGTATGGGAACTCTGTTATGACTGTTAATGCTTGTCTCTAAGGACCCTACTTCCTGGAGCCTTCTCCCCTGTGATCCATGCTAGACTTTGAGAGGTCATTGACATGTCAGCCATTGTTCTGCATGGAATTCTTAAAGAATACATTTGCTGTGTTACATGAACAAAATTACTGATGTGTGTGTGTATATATGTGTGTGGTATGGGTGTATGGTATGTGTACATGTGTGGTATGATGTGTGTATGTGTGTGGTGTGTGTATGATATGTCTGTATGTATGGTGTGTGTGTATGTGTGATATGACCATGCGTCTTGTATATGTGGTATGTGTATACGTAGTATGTGTGGTATGTGTGTGTCTACGTGTCTGTGTATGTGTGGTGTGAATGGTGTGTATGGTATCTCTGTGTGTGAGTAGTGTGTGGTATTGTGTGTGCATGTTTGTGTGTGTATGTTACTCACAGCTGCAGATTTCCTGAGACTCAGAGTTTTTTTTTTTAGTGCAACTATTAGTTAATAACAGGACAGCAGAAAGAGATGCCAGACTAGAACCACAAACACGAATTTAATGAGGACACAAAGGACAAAGACATAGGATGAGCAATGCCATAGAAACCACCCTTCATCTCTTTAGGGGTAATGTCAAAACTTAGCTAGGCAAGGTAGATAAAACTCTAAGCTCTTTGAATAATATTCCAAGCAATAGACATGTACAGGAAACTGAAGCACTAGTTTTCAATCAAACAGAAACTAGGTGCAATCAAATGTGAGACAAAATGTAACCCATGCTGGTGTGAGCAATTCCTCCTAACACAGTCATTCCGCATAATGACATGTCTACCAGTGACTCACTCAACCACATGCTTCCATAGATTACATCACCTAGGGATGTCCCAGCATCCCAGTCTGTGTGTGTATGCTGTATGATGTTTGCACCATGAAATCTTTATCCAATGATGCATTTCTCAGAATGTAAATCATGGCAAGTGTCTTTCTCTCACTATCTCTCATATACATATATGGAGAGATACACACACACACACACATACATATAATGCATCTATATATATGAAATGCAGCAAACATAAGGAAATATGTTGAAACTTTTGTGCTTAGTGCAGGAAATGTACAACTAGCAAAAAAAAAAAAGCAGAGTCAGTCAGGCACTTTAAGAAGTTGAGGTAGGAGAACTGTCATGTAGTCTGGACTTCATAATGAGTATGGTGCCATTCTGGGTTACGTAGCAAGACTCTGCTAAGGAGGAGAGAAGGGGGAGAAGAAAGCGGGGGAGAGGAGGTTTGGACCCTGACCCTGTGGGTATCAGGCAACCAGCATAGCCATGGAAATCATTCTTTATTTGCACTTAGGAGTTATTCTAAAACGTATCCAAAAGGATGTGTCTTACCTGTGGAGGCATCGTGATGTTTGCATGTGACGGCAGGAGTCTTCATTGGACCCACTCTAGATTTTCTCACTGTAAATGCCTGTCTTGTGAACAGTGCATGCATACAGCCTTGTTCTCCTTCTTTGAGGAAAGGGACAGCAAGGAACAGAATACGGCAGACCAATGAGACTCTGGTTTAGGCTCCATGGAAAATATGATCTAAAATCTAGATGAATCTAGAGATGCATCTGATGCTTCTGGGCATCATGAGGTTGCCTCCAGTTGCTTTATTGAGAGCTTTTGTTTCTACATGTGTGAGTGTAAGTATGAGTGTGTGTGAGTGAGTGTGTGTGTGTGTGTGTGTGTGTGTGCGCACGCATGTGTGTGTGTGTGTGAGAGAGAGAAAGAGAGAGAGAGAGAGAGAGAGAGGCACTATGTGTGCCTCTAGTGGTCCAACACTGACTTGGGAAATTATCCTGGGTGCTTCTACCTCCTTACTCCTTTGTCTGGGATTTCCCAGGCTCCTCCTTCCAGGGTCAGAGGTATAGGCTGGGATCTAGTTCTTTCACTTGTAAGGCAAAGCCTTAACCCCTGATATGTCCTGTTTTGTTGTTTTGCTTTGAGAATTAAATTTCCTTATTGTTTAATAAAGAAAGAGGGAGATGGCAAATCCGTATTAGATGCAAAGAGCATTTTAAAACATTATCTTTCTTATTATTTTATATTTCAGTTAATCACTATGTCTTACTAGCTTTGCATTTTCTTCATATTCAGCCTCAACCTCAAATTATCTTCCCAGATCACATCTTAGGATAAGCAGGAAAAATTAATAACATGGGCTGAAAAGTCAGGTGAATCTCTATTCAAATCTACAATCTGCCATTTATTAGCTACTCGGTCTTCATGTGTTAATTAACCTCTGTGAGAATGACGGTATTACTTCTCAGCATTGTGGTTAAGAGCTAAATGAAGGGAGAAATTATATAAAAGCATGAATCCTACTACCTGTCACACAGTCAATAGGTGATAAATGGTATTTTTTTTAAAAAAATTCTTCCTATTTTTCATCCTTAACAGATTAGCAAAAGCTTCAGTGTGTGACAATACCAAGTGTTCGTGAGGATGTGGGGGGACAGAAACTTCTCTGCTACCTGGCAGGGAAAGTGTGACAGACTGGAGCTCCACAAAACCTTGAGAAGGTGATACAGGTGATGGAAGGAAACATCCAGAAGGTTATTTCCTTCACACAGAGCAAGAAAATGAAATAAAATGCATGTCTGTGCATGCATAGGATTTTTAAGTTTATGCAAAGGAAGAACAACACTAAATGTAGGACAATGGTTAATTCTAGAAGAAGACACTGCATGTCAGAGAAGGACAATAGTTCCAAAGACATTAGAAACATTGTGTTTTTTAAGACAAGTAGTGTGTATGATGGGAGGAGAACGATATCATTATTTCCTGAATAGGACTGGCAACCATTTTCTATAAAATATAAGTGAATGGCATTATCTTCTTTAGATCTTTCATTATCTTTTTTAGATCTTTTTTCACGACCCTTGAAAAACATGAAAATCACTCTGAATTCATGACCATACAAGGGGCAAGACTTGGCCCACAGGCCAGAACATGTCAGCCCCTGGTTTTAACTGTTTTATCTATTTTATACAGTCTTTGGAGTATATAACAGACTTATGTACATATATGCACACGCAAAAATTCAAATAGCAAGTTTACAGAGAATTTCCTGACCCAGAACAAGAATTAAACCTCCATGTACTCTTGGCAATCTTTCTGTCCTATTTCAGCATTAAAGAAGGAAAAGGAGAAGGAGATAGAGAAAGAGAAGAAAGGGAAGCAGAAGCAGAAGGAGGAGGAGGAGAAGAAAGAGAAGGAGAAGAACAAGAACAAGTAACAGAAGCCCCACTTCTCTGAAAGAGAAAAAAGGTAATGAAATTCTGCAAATTTCCCAGCCACTCTAACCAGACTTGAAACATACTCTCAGCGTCAAAGTCAACACTAGCAGTAGCACAGACTGACTCGGCTGTGAAAATCACGGGGAAAATTCACGGGTCAATTTCCATTCCTGTAAAATAACAACCATTGAAGATAACTATCCAACAAATGGCTGTTCTTAACTGACAGTTAGCATTTCCTGTGCCCTGCCAGGAGCATGGAACTTCATCCTGCTTCTCCCAACAATCCTGCATGCTGGATACTACGAGTGATCCGATTTTATGAAGGTACTGACAGAGTGGTCACATCTTCAAGGTCACACTTGCAGGAAGGGGCCAGGGCCAGCATCCACACACAGTGGCACCCACATCTTCACCATGACACTATCCTAATTGCTTAGTGCATTTGTCTCCTACCACAAATGAAGCGGTTATTTTTAACCCCGTTCTAGAGATAATAAATGTGTGTCTGCCAACTGGCCTAAATGTTTAGTTGGAGGCTGGGGCCGGAACTGGGGCTACTGATACCCCACACACACACCCTGTTTTGACTTATTTAGAGAGTGTCTTACAAGTCTCAGCCTGTCTGTGGTGGGAGGGCAAAGAACAGTTAAATAAAAATAGGTGGCATTTTCGCCACAGTGACAGGCTGCCCTGGCTCATCGGACCATATGAAAATAACACCATTCCACATCCAAGGAAATACCAGCTTGATGCTGGAGGGATAGGCAGTGGTTATAAAGTGGAAAAACTTATCAGCCTCAACTCAAGCAGAGCCAGAATGTAGAATGGCTATGTGCTTGACCAGCATTTTAAAATACCCAGTTTGTAACACAACCCTAGACAGATGCTGAGATGCAGTGAGTACCATGTTCCCATCCTCCTTCAAGGAACCAGATGTCACACACACACACAGCCCAGGCACCAGGGAAATGTTTGTAAAAGAGTTCATTTGGAAGGATCCAGATCTGTAGGCAAAGGAAGGAGACTGGAAGAGATGTGACAGACACAGGGAAGGGGTATTCTGCCAGCCAGGAGGGCACCGTCTGCCTTGCACCCGAGACAAAAAAGCAAAGTCACAGGCATCTCAGATTATCTTCAGGGTTGGGGATCCTCATTCTATCAGCACTTACAACAATTGCCTTTCTCCTGAGTGGAGATGGGGCAGGAAGAGGAATAAAAGTGCTTGCTGGGAAAACAGACCTTCCATTGGCAACTGCATTCAGGCGGTGAACGATTCAAGTTTCCCTAGGGGAAATGCGGAAATGACTGTCAAGGAGGACCTGAATTTGACTGCCCCCCCTAGAAGCCTAGGTGTGGGGGCATGGGATTTATAATCCTAGTGCTAGGGAAGCAGGGATAGCAGAATCCCTTGGGCTCATTGACCAGCCTGTCTAACCTATATACTGAGCTCCAGGCCAGTGACAAACCATGTCTCAAAAACCTAGGATGTCCCCTAAGGGGAACGGCACCTGAGGCTGACATGCAAATGTACGTATGCATAGCATATATGCATGCGCACATATACACATCTGCACACACATGAATAGAAACACATACACAGAAAGTTCTCTTTAGCACCTCAAAATGAGGCTGCATCAGAATAACACATTTGCTCCAAATCAAATCATGAATACTTCGCTCCATCTTCACTCCACCTGGACAAGCCCTCCAAATAACAATGCTCAGAAACACCATCACCATTTTTGAACTGACTCTGTGGATGTGGTAGAGGAAGTGAAAGGAGAAAGGCCACGTAGAAGATTATCACCAAGGAGATTATGCAATCATTTTATTCATCCCCTTCGCCCATCACCATGTATTCCTATGCTGGGGAAACCTAGTTCTATTCTGGAGAAATTTTCAGGGTTTGAGCCTCTAAGAAAGGTATAGTGGAAGAGGTAGCGTAGAAGCAGTAGGCACAACAGTGGCTGGATGGACCTGTGTCTCCCAGGGAGGAAGAGTTCCAACAGTTGTTTGCTCATAGGTTCTAGTGTATTTACACTCATGCTAATTTCAGTGTCAGTAGCTAGCTGTTAGCTCCTCCCATCCCCATCTGCTCCACACAGCCAAGAACCTAAATCTGACATACCCCAATTAAGCCTCTAAAGCAGAAAAATAATCTCCCCACCCTTTTGCTAATGGCAGCAGAAATGATCCTTCAAGTGGACAGCTCAAACTGGGCAGAACCCACTGTAAAGACTCTTTGATTGTAAAATAAACTCCCACTTCGAAACAAGTTGCTAAGTCACTGAGGCGGCAAGACCTGAGTTCGATCTCTGGAGCCCAAGTAGTGGAAGGAAAGAACTGACTCATTTTTTAATACTTGGTACCACTGAGTCTATGAACATTCACATATTGCAAAACCACAAGGCCCAACCTTGGAGATAGAAAGATGGTTCATCATGCTTACAAGTGGCCTCTATTAAAATGCCATCAATACTTCTTATACCCATCGAGACCACAACTGAAACAAACACAAAGTAAAACAAAATACAGTGGAACTAAAAATTTCATTTGGTTTTCAAACAAGAAGCTACTTAGTCATGAACTGAGTATTGCACTTTGAAATCTAATCCAGACGAAGTCTTCAGTACCAAGTCCTCAGCCATCAAACAGTTCTTCCGTAGGATGGCTATAGAACCATTTGCAAAACTTCAATTTGATAGAATCTATGGCTAGGAGCCACTGATATCAGTAAGACACTGAGGGGTAGTCATGAAAATAAAAGATCCTGCCTGGCAAGATCTTCCTGGAGATCCCCACCCCCAACAGCTCCGTCATGACGTCATGGCTAAGATCGGCATGGCAGGACTATTCGCCCACAATGTTAAGCCTCAGCATTTCTTGTCCAAAAAGCTCTTCTACATTCAGGCAAAGCTGTGTGGCTCAGGAATGCTGGGACCTAGCAGAAAGACTCTCTCCTAAACAGGTTATTCAGAAATCACATGCTACTCTCTCCCATGGACCAGAACCAGAGGAAGGAGAAGAGATCTGGAGTGGGTCTGGAGAGTTGATACTAATTAGCAAGATTTAAAAAAAAAAAACACTTAGATCTCATTAAAAATCACTGCATTTTCCTTGCTCCCTTATGTAGGACTATGGAGGAGTCTTATTAAAGGTAGAAGTCCAGAGACTTGGCAAAAAAAAAAAAAAAAAAAAACAGAAGGAAAAGGGCGATGAAATAAGAAGGAAGGAAAATTAGGAACCGACCACAACAATTGAAATATTCATGCATTTAGTAAATATTTACCAAACACCTTCTTTCCCTCCTTAAATTCCCATGCTTCCTTTGAGGAAGGCATTCTGCATATGAGCCATTCCACAGAGGAGCATATCTCAACGCAAGTCTTTAATGTCATTGGGATTTTCCCCATTATCACATCCCATATTCCATCTATGATTGTTCCCAGTCAAAGAGCCTAGAGGAGTTGATTAAGTGGAGACTCAATTCAGAATTAGAATGAGAGGCTGGTTCCCTATAGAAATAAGCAGGTATTACTACTGTTACACTGTATGCCGTGTTCAGAATCATCTGAGATTCTGAGTGCTATTTATAGCATTTCAACATTTTATGTGAAATCTACTACAAATTCCCAGTAACCAGTTTATACAATTGCTTTCAGAACAAAAGATGTCTGTGAATTGGGTATTGTTTCTTTGAGGGCACGCATGAAGAATGATTAAGAAGTACAGAACACAGAAAGCATTAGGAAATGAGGACCAACACTGCCAAAGAACATTGCGAGCTTAGGAATTCTCCAATCTACATTTGAAATACAAAGTGGATAGCTTTCTTATTCTTTCAGATAGTTAGTTGTTTAAAATTCTACCCCGTCATCTACACTAGCCTCTTGACAGTTTAAGATCTCCTTAAGCTTTTTTTGTTGTTGGTGGTTAAGCCAGCACCCAGGAAAGGTTATTCTGTTAAACAGTAACATTTACTGGGGGGAAAAAATGAGAACTGCTGTGGTAACAAGCCTCCCCATAAAACATGCAATGACCCCAGAAGACACAGTGAAGACAAAGTGATCCAACATGACTTTCTTTTGGTTCTGAGTTTCTCTCATGGAACTCCAGAGAATGGAGATTTTTGACCAACTTCTCAGAGAGCCTTGTCTCCCTGCCAAGTCTGACTCCAGAGCACCCTTTTGCTTTTCTGTCTTCTGCTCAAAACCATGTTTTCTGTTGTGGCCTATAAGTAAGGTCATAGCCCTTGCCACAAACGCCCTTTGATGGGTGGTGCACAACTCAGAATATAAATAAAACCCAGTGAGTTTGGACCATAGCGCTGAGCTTGAAATAAATATGAGATTCATAGTTGCATGACTTAGTTGCGTGTTTATGAGAATTTCCATTAAAATATCACATCAGTCATATATCTAGCTTCTCAAAGGCCCATTTTTCCCCCTCCAAACACACAGTGTGCTTTAATGTAAAAGAAGCATTACTTTGAGTTGTTTAGATGAAACAACTACACTCCTAATTTAATAGACTTGTTTTATGGGGGGAAACAAAGTGTTCCTGATTTGAATTTAAAAAAAGAAAGAAAGAAAAGAAACACATTGAAGCGGTTCATTTGTGGCTTAAGTTCTCATCTTGGAAATCAGGGTGGGCTCTAGCTGCCAATGGCACATGTAGCTCAGGCGCCCAGCCTTTCATTGCTCAGAAGTCATTGTGAAGGATCAACAGTTCAGTAGAAGCCTGTTATCTGCAGGCCCTGTTCTTTCTAATAACAACAGCCACTCAGGGGGACCTTCGCCAACGCGGGCTTTCAGTTAAAGGGAGTTGAGCTTCTCACTTGCCCATTTATATGACTTCAGCCAAGAAGGTAATCGAAGTGAATTTCTTCATCAGCAAGATGACTACAATGGTGATTTTTTTGCCTTATGACACTTTTATGAGGATCTAATTAGTTCGCTCTGGTTAAGTTGAAGAGGATAGAACCAAGGAAGGGCGCGTGACCTGGCACTGGCTTCTCCATGTCTCATGTGCCAAGTCACAAGACTTTTAGCCTTGCTGCCACTATAACTGCAAGTGCGGCATGGGGGGAAGCATGACTTCTGACAGCTGTGGGACTCCCTGAGTCTGTCTCTTCAGCACGTTCACATGGGCTGCCGGATACAACTCCAGCAAATGCAAAGAGAAAACTGTCCACTCGGTTGTCTGTCTCGGCTAGTGATTTTCTTGTGGCTTTTCCGCAGCAGTCAGAGAAATGAAAGCATGGAGGGAAGGCAGGAAGAGGAGGCAAGCACGAGGAGACAGGGAAGAAGAGGCAGAGGAAAAGGAAGAAACCCTAAAGGCAGCTCCTTTGGACTGGTGGGGAGACTCTCGGAACAGACCACCTTGACAGTCGCATGTTAGTATCTTTGATCCAAACAGACTGTCCAAACCAATGGCTGACCTGTCCCTGGACTTAAGAATCCAAGGAAGAGTAGAAGCCAGAAATCATATTTCTACTCTTAAGTCAAACTCGCTCCTGTCAGTGTCAACAGGCTGCGCAGTGATAGGCCTTTATTTCAAGTTCCCTTGGTCTATCGCAAGAGATCTGCTGCACGAGAAGAAAACAGAGGGCAAAGAAAGAATTGTAGCCACACTGAGCCAAGGGAATTTTAAGAAGTGTCCAAAAGGTCTGTCACTTTCTAGGGGACAACCAGACAGTACAGATGTCACGGGAGGGATGAAGGAGCTCCAACTCGCACGAAAGAGACCGTGATGACCCGTGTGCTCACAACGCTCTCTAACTGCTGCATAGCCAAGGACAAATCTGCAGTCAGCCCCGCCCCCACCCACGTCATCTTGTCCCTGCAGCTGTGAAAACAGCAGCACCGAGAATTTCTGAGGTTTGGGGGAGTCCATGAGCAGCACTGAAAACTGATCCTAGGAAGTGCAGCACTGTCTGGAAGAGTGGATGTGGGAAGCAAGATCCCGGGAGCTTTTGTTTCTGACTCTGCCCTTACTACACCTTTCAACTCTCACTTTGTCAGAACTTTGACGGCGAAGGGTCCCCAGATCCATCCAAATCAGTCCTCACAAACAGCGGGAGACATTGGCTTGGGTCCAAAGCTAAACAACCCTCTGACTCATTTATACTCTGAAAACATCTGTCTGCTGAGGCTGCTTGAAAGGTTGCCAAATTCTCCATATTGCTTTATTTGCCCACCACACAAGACCTGCCCGAGTACTGTCCCTCGAGATTATGCAGTCTTCATGAGATCTTTGAAAGAACAGAGCCATTGGGTGCCATCAGAGAACCGAATAAGATTCATTCTTAATTTAGAAATAAAATGCAAGTACTGAAAGACCAAGTGCTGTCTCCCTCCCCCCCACACACACACTTTTTTTCTTTACTACATAGTCCAGGTGGTCTGCTAATTTGTGGCCCTCTTGCCTCAGCTTCCCAAGGTTTGGGATTACAAATGTCTCTGCACCCACCTTGGTTATGTCTTTTAAAACATCATTTTGGGGGGGTGGGGAGATGGCTCAGGGGTTAAAGTCCTTGCCTGGCAAGCAAAAGGGCCTGAGTTCAGATCCCCAGATCCCATGCAGGCGAATATGGCTTCACTCTGCAATTCTGGCCCTGGAAAGCAGAGACTTGAAAAACCCAGAGCAAATCAATAAGGAGGTAGAACAATCCAGGATGATTCCCTCAAGTCACCCTTGGGCATGCACACTCAACTGCTCTCTTCTATATATACACATGTCAAAAGAAGAAGAAGAGGAGGAGGAGAAATACATAAATATACCAGGAGAGAAATAGAAGATGTCATAACATTGACCAGCATAATTAGAAAGAAAGAAAGAAAAAAAGAAAAAAAGAAAGAAAGAAAGAAAGAGAGAGAGAGAGAGGGAGGGAGGGAGGAAAGGAAGGGAGGGAGGAAAGGAAGGGAGGGAGGAAAGGAAGGGAGGGAGGAAAGGAAAGGAGGAAGGGAGGAAGGAAGGAAGGAAGGAAGGAAGGAAGAAAGAAAGAAAGAAAGAAAGAAAGAAAGAAAGAAAGAAAGAAAGAAAGAAAGAAAGAAACAACCACATACCAATCAACCATAGGATAAATAAATAAATGGTAATGTGTCAGTATAATGCAGTACTATACTGCAGTGAAAATAAATAACTAGAAATATGATCAACATACAAAATTATAGTAGCATAATGTTAAGTGAAGAAGTTCCAAAAATATTTAGAATACCATGATATTCCTTATACAAAGCTTTTTTTAGTAAAGAAAATCCAATAATACATTGTCATGACCCAATGAAGAAAAAGAAAAGTGAATAATGTATACTTCTGGGAATGAGAAAAGAAGACAAGAAGGGAGTGTCTTAGATCTTGTCGTAAGTTGTCAATTAAATTCTAACCTTGTCACGGGTGATGATCTCACAGGAGTTAACATATCCCTGAGCTAATTTTAAAAGGATCATGCATGAAACAGGGTGTGGTACATACATGTAATCCCAGTATTCAGGACATAGAGACAGGAAGATTGACTTTGAGGCCAACCTGCTACACATGAGACCCTGTCTCAAAAAATAAAGAAAAAAAATAATACAAAGATCCAGCAAGATAGCTCAACAAGTAAGATGCCTGCTTGCAAAATTGGCTACCTGAGTTCTATTTCCAGAATGTTCAAAAGTTGAAAAGTTGTTCTTTGACCTCCACCCATGCACCATAGCAGCATGCATCTTTCTCTCTCTTTCTTTCTCTCACTCCCACCTTCTTTTTCTTTTTCCCTTTCTCTCTCCCTTATCCTCTAAAATAAATATTTTAAAAGCAATAAATAAACAAAAGAATCACACATTGATGATAATGACAATATAGTAAATGAATGAATAAACAAACTAGCAATTCCACACTAGTGCTCACTGAGCCTTTGTGTTGGATATAAACCTAAAGATGACATGTCTGTAACAGTAGGAGGGGCAGTTCAAAACCTCCACAGGTACTTCCCCACTGTGCCTCTCCACGGCATGAGTTCATGTTCCACAATAAAATCAGTCTACCATTCGGGACAGTATTTCACACCCAGGAAAAAGAAAAGACCCACCGCTCATGACCTCTTATTCAGTGCTAGTCTGTCAATGACCATAGTTTGTCAGGCTCCAACAAAGCAAGGTAGAAAATCATGGGGCATCCTTTGTTGCCGTCACGTTGATTTTGTCTTGCCTGGATAATGCTCAAGCATTATTGCTCAATCAATCTTCCTTCCTATTTGTTGAAGCAAATAATGTTAGCTTCTGTCTGCTTTCTGAGCTCCGCTGACTAGCTCAGCCCCTCAGAGGATACCTGGCTTAGTTGAAGGTCACCTAGTGAAAGAAAAGTAAGGGCCAGCTAACCCAGGCAATGGGTGTGACATTTCTCCTCGGAGCCATACCTCTCCCAGGGTCTCTCACCAGCTCCTCCTGTCTGCTTCTTCCTATCCCAGAGCTTAGTAAGTTCATCAGCACCTTCCTAAGTAAGTAGATGGAACTGGTTATAGAGACATAATTCTCTTTCATTAAGCATAGCCGAATCACTCAAGCAAAAGTGAAATGATCGACACTAAAGCAATTGCTTGATTTAAGACTATTTAGTCTGTTATATTTTTTAAAAATGACCAACTGAACTCATTTTAGTCCTAGAAATAGACATCCTTGCACTCTTTTCCTCTCTGTGCTAAATATGATTAGTCTCTGTTCTTGAGGAGTGGAATTTCCATTCAAAAACCTCAGATTTTCTTTCAGGTAGTCCTCGTGTGGATAGCATGGGTACCTTTAGCAGTATGGCCAATGGCAATATTTACTACTTCTTTGTGTGTGTGTGTGTGTGTGTGTGTGTGTGTGTTTGCAAGCATGTATGGCACTTGGGTGCCTGTGGAGGCCTAAGTATTACATAAGGAATCATCCTGGATTGCTCTACCTTCTTATTTTTGCTCTGGGATTTCTCAGTCTCCACTTTCCCGGGGCCAGGATTACAGAGCTCCACCACCATATCTGTCATATTGGCATTTCATTCTGGCATTCTGGCATTTTTTACATGGAATCTGGGATCTGAATTCAGGTCCTTTTGCTTATAAGGCAAAGCCTTCAAACCCCAGAGCCAAGTCCAGAACTTGCTACTTTGGAGCAAAGAAACTGGCAAGAAAGGAAGCCTTCCAAAAGTCTGTAGTTCATAAGAAATGGGCATGCATCCAGGTCAGTTAGTCCTAAGACCTCCTGCCCCACCTTCAATTCAACCACAGAGCAAGGTCCTTCCTGGATGCTATCTGCTGAAGATGCCCTGAGCAGACTGAGTTCCCCTCCCCCACCCCAGACTGGGAAGAACATGGGTATCAGTCACCAGTCCACTAACACCTGCCTCCAGAATTGCATTTGCAATCTCAGGCAACATGGCACTCTCGATATGAATGCCACTAGTCCTTGTTTGTTCCTGGCTAAGACATATTTCAAGCCACTTCTCTGAAGAAACCTCGCTCACAGTCAAGTGCAACAAAGCAGACCATGCCCCCTCCTGCGCAGCCCTGGATATGCGAAGGTCTTGCCAACCTGCCTGTATCCTCTTCTAAGAGATCCATTATCAGGACAGTGGGCTCCAAGTTCAAGTCCTATTTGGGGTCCCTATCTGGTGATCTCCTACATGAGTCTACTGCACTTCTTCCAGAAGACATAGCTTTGTATTATAGGATTCAACTTCAAAGAGAAAAAAAAAAAAAAGATTTTCAGCCAGATTACAACTCCCAAATAAGGTACCTTGCCAGAATGGAAGCTAAAGCAACTAGCTAGCTTCATCTAAACTTTTGCACAAACCCGATAGTGAAACTATTAGAAGGCAGCAGTGCCCTGGCCATTAGAGTTGAGTCAACGGCATAATTATGCTAGGGTCGGAGGTCTAGCCATGGGTATGAGTGCTTTTAGCAGCCAGGCCTTGACATGTGACCATCAGAAGACCCCTTCCATTCTCTGTATTCTCCATCTCAGCATTCCATCCCACACCCACATTTTCCTCTCTGCTAACAAGAATCCTGAAAGACAGATCACCCACCTTATAGCAACCTCATCTTTGCTTAGCCAAACCAATAGTCGGCTTCCAGGGAGGAAAGGGAACCACTGGGGTTGTCCAGGCAAGGGGGCATTAGAGTTTGCACTGGTGGCCATTTTTATTTGTTCTCCCATGACTTCTACGCAGGAAAAGATTCATTCTAGCACCCCTTCGGGTATGAGAGACCACTAAGCTACAGACCCATAAATCTGTTCTGACAGCACATCCCAAAGCAACACTGAGAATTAGGACCCTTGCAAGCGCCTCGTGGATTTACTGTGTCACACCCACCTCCCCTCTACACACACACACACACACACACACACACACACACACACACTCCACTCACACCTGATTCTGAGAAGATGACACCCCCTAATCCCAGGCAATTTAAAGAAAAAAAAATCATTGGAGGGTTTCTTCAGCCTTCAGAAAGCCAGAGATTGATGGCTGGGAGTTTCACCTATTGGCCACCCACTAAGCATGCTTTTAAAAGCTCCTTAAGCTGGCAGTGCTGGTATGAGGCTGGGAAGCAGGAATGAGTCGAGGCTGGCAGGACCCCTCTTGGGTAATAGATCAATGAGCTTCCTGAAATCCAGCAAGTTCATGCACTCAATCAATACTGCGGCTAAAACAGAAAACAACTGTAGGGGCAATGATGCTTCCTGAGACCTGGCGTCCAAGAGCTAACATTTTTCAAATCCTTGCTGTCTTGTTTCTTGATCAATATGAGTCTCGTTCCACTCAAATATAAATCAGTCACACTGCGTGCTAGTCAGTCACACTAAGTGCTAATCACAAGGCAGCTGGCGTATATCTCACAAGGTTCTGAGTACCTAACACATTGTGCAAATAAAACAAAACCTTGAGACCCACTCCCTCCACCCTACTGTGAGTGTAGGAAAAATCATTATCTACTCTTTCGTGCATGATGCCTTTCATAAGCAATTCCCTGTATCCCCTTAAGCCCTAAACACCACACAGGTTATTACATGGAATTGCTTCTGAAACGCAAACATCCATTTCTGACCTCTTTTAAAAATCCAGCTTTGATGATGGGTAAAATAACCCAAAATTGGATCTGTTGCCCTTAAGATTAGCAGATGAGAGTCTATCTTGATACGTTAACCTCTAGAGTTAGAAGGGCAAGCTCTCAGCCTCGAAGGATTGGATCCTACATTTTGAAAGCAATGATAGAAAACCTTGATGGGAACAGGCGGCATCACCCCTGTATACTTAAGACAAAAAAGAAATATACCGCAAAATGGATTATTTTACAAAGATACGGTCTCCTAGTCTGGTGCAACACAGACAAGGAGAAATGAGACTTACTTATTTCTGGTCCTTGTCATCCTTTCTTTCCTTTTCTGAAAACACCCCAGAGAGATACCAGTTGTGACCCTATGTCTGATGTGCGTACATATCACAATTGCTTGTTGGTGACGTTAAGAGCCAAAACATCTCTCAATGCACCTCACAGGAAACCAGGTCATAGCCGCTGATATTAGATTACATTCTAATTATTTACTCTACATCCCTCTTCACACCATGATTTCAAGCTCAGCAGACCAAGGTTTCCCGCTGAATACTAATGCTACTGTTCATCAGTATTCCGAGCTCATTTGTATGTCTCCCTGGACAGAGAGCCCCGCCACAGGAAGAAAACACAAAGGGCAATGCCGACTGCTCGATATCACATTAGCATGTCCCTTCCTACTGTGGTCACTAAAAGTCACTTCCCAGTTGTCTCACATGAATAGCTCTTTTACCACTCATCAATATACATGAAGCCCAAACTGCTCACCTCATGCAGAACTGAAACTGCGAATGGTTTTTTTCTTTCAAAAATAAAAGCAAGCAATTAAATCACCTTTGCACCTTTTCTTTATAAAAGCAGCTGCTTTTGTCCACTTGGCTTATCTCCTAAAATTTACTGTCAATCTACCCACATCAGGACCAAATAAGAAACAAGAAACTAAACTTCAAAACACACGGGGAAATGTCTATACGGAAAGGCAACTGAACAATGAATGATAAGAAGGAATACACACACACATACACACACACACACACACACACACACACACACACACACACTTCATGGTGAAAACACTCCTGACAAGAGCTCATCCTCCAAAAAGCTGCAAGATCCAGCCAGGAAAGGCAAGCAAGCCCCCAAGACACCCATTGTGTTTGAACATGAATTCTCCCCCATTGGCTGGAGTGCTGGGATCACTGTTCTCCACTTGAGCTGGGTTTGGAATGGTTTTGAGAATCTTTAGGAAATAGCAGCCTGCTGAAGGTAGTATGTCACGAGAGGAGAGAGGGGCAGGCCTTGAGGTTTGATAACCAGCCCCCCACTCCCCATTCTCTCTCCCCGAATAGCTGCGCTATGACAGCTAGCCCCCTGCTCCTGTTGCGTGCTTTCCCTGCCTGCCGTGTGTTCCCTACCATGAGGGACTCTATCCCTCTGGAGCCTTAAGCCAAAATAATAGGCCCTTTCTCCTTTCATGAGCTTATGTCAGAATCGTTTACCACAGTAACTGACGGGCAACTACAACATCCTGTGGAAAGAAAGCTGACCAAGATGTCACAGAAAATATTTATTTTGACATTTTTAAAACTACCCACGTTCAGAGGTTCAGACTCAGTATTTGGATGGGTCCAGATGATAAACTATTTTTAGAGACAATTTTGATTGTTTTAATGTATGGAAAACTGAGCAGTGTGATATTTAACTCTGTCGGGTGGCAAGTTCTCTCACCTTTGTCTTTCCCAGTGTGGCATATGAGACTCAGAGCTGAAACCCAGAAACACCAGAGTGACACACGTCCTTATAACCACCACTGTAGTTGTTCCTGAGTGTGTCCCCCAGACTGGCCAGAGTTCTTTGGTTTTGCCCGTTTGATGGCAATAGTGAACCATGTCTTCTGTGGCCTAGTTCATCCAATCCAGTCTTCCCCTAGGTGCATATGGTAGGGAACCTCTACCATTAGCAAGATATTCAACTCCATAAGATCTAGGTCATGCGAAATCACAGACTGAGACTGCTTGTTCTGCACCAAGGCAGTGACTTGTTCAAAGGATAGGAACCTCTCAGTGGGTCATCCACTTTGCCAGCAGCTTTCTTGTCAACCTGGGGCAAGCCTCTACTTCTCTTACTGACTCTCGCTCTGTGCTTATTGTGCCTGGGTGAATGGGTTGGTCACAGGACGCACTTCAGCTGCTCTTTACCACTGCAGCAGGATGTAATGGGGTCATGTAACAATGTGGGCCAGGTCCCTTTTGAGACTGATGTCCTCTCCATAGCTAGAATTCTGAGGTCTTTCTTCAAATGGGAGTTTACCTTCTGCATCTTCATGACAGTGGGACCAGGGCCCCCTTCTGACTGTTGACTTGCCTTCTTTCTGTGTCTTGGGTGACTAGAAGAGAGGCAATAGGCTCTCCTGTTGTTGGTGTTTCTATAAGATCAGAGAACACATCTCAAAATATTCTTATGCATATTTGTGTGCTCATGCTTGTGACTAAACATCTATGCATATATGGGTCACATATTAGTCACATATATGAGTATGTGCATGTGGAGGCTAGAGGATAACTTTGGGTATCATTCTCAGGACGGCCATCTACTCCTTCGAAACAGAATTTCTCATTAAGTTGAAGTCCAACGACGAGACTAGATTGGCTGGCCAAAGAGGCGCACGATTCTCCTGCCTCTGCTTCCCTTTTGCTGACTTATAAGCATGTATCACCACACCCAGAATTTTCACATAGGTTCCAAGGGATCAAACTCAGGTCTTCATATTTGAAAGACAAGTGCTTTGCTGACTAAGCCACTGTTGTTCTAGAGCCCTGACACATATTTTCTAACTGTGAGTCTGAGCTTCCAATAAACTACCACGCTTCAACCAGCTAAGTGCTCAATGAGAATGTGTTTATGGTGTGGACATGTCATTTATTGTGCCCCTGTTAAACCCCAGGTTCTCTTGGAAGTACCTGAGAGCATTATTTTTAATAATTATCCATTACATAAAATAGGGAGAGAACTTCTTATAAAGAGAGCAAACTCTGAACAATTGAGGAATTTGCCCAGATCTGTGTAAACAACAGAGGTAGACTTGAGACAGGCCGTGGGGCACAGCCATCTTTGTGCTTTTCAAGACACTAACAAATCCCACAACAGAAAATAAAATGCTGAGCTCACTGGAATTACAAGGCTAATAAAAATGAAATGAGCTGAAAGTTAAAATGTGGGTAAAATGTAAAGATTGCTCCAATCCTGTGAAAAGCCACTCATGGTAGCCAATTGTTAGAGCATTTGCCATTCAGCATGGAGTTCTTGCTTTGGCACTGACATTCTCAAAGGTAATGATCCAGAAACTAGCACACAAGTATCCTTCTCTCCAGAACTTAACATAAAAGACAGTAGCATAAGCTTCCACATATTGTGAACCCTAGGTTAGATCAGAAAACCTGGGTTCTATATTCTCATGTCCCTGAGGAAATATCTTGGCTGCCCTAGTCTCAGTTCTTTGCCTGAAAAAGAAAGAAATTGGTTCCACGAGATACCTAAGCTCCCGTCTCGATCTAACATCATCACAGAACTGGTAGTCTGATCCATGAGAGCTGGGAAAGGCGAGACCACTTAGCAAATGAGTAGAGGTCCCAAATATTAGAGCCTTAATAAATACTCATCACAGACCCAAAGACTTATCTTCCTTCCTCTTCCTGGCTCCCTCCCTCTCATGCCCTGCCACTCTTCCATTTCCTTTCTCTCTCCTGCATCTCTAGACCCTCCCGCATCTCCTCTCCACTTGGAAAACATCACTAACAGTGGTCCAGAAGAGAGAGAAGGAAGCTAGAATGCCTGCTTCTGTCGCTTGCTATCGCCGAGTGCCGAGCCTCACTATCTAGTCAGCAGACTTCCTGGAAAAGTCCCATATCCCAGCCTTACCCCAGGGCTGGCAATCATCCTGCCTGCACCATGTAGGACAAGGGGTGGGAGTGTGACTTAGTTCCATCTATTCCTGTGAGCATGATTAACAGCACACCCCCCAAGTCAGCAGGACCCCAAACAGGGTCTGTTGCTGAAGCCAGCATTTCTCCTGCCTATTTGCTGACACCTTAACACAACCCCACAGTCTCTGTTTTGGCCACCTGCCTCCCACTCATTCCGGCCACCCGGGCACCAAACCAAACCATGCCGTTCCTCTATACAAAGATGTCCTTGAGTGAAAATTCAAAACACAAGCTTGCCACGTTCCAGGAGGACCATGAAACTTTTTATGCCGGCCTCCTGCTAAACCGCTTGCGTCTGGCTGTCGCTCTCTTTTTCTCTACACCTCACACACTCACATCTCTCTGCCAATCTGCAGCAATCCAGTTTTCCAACATCCAGATTTTCAGTGCTGTACATCCAAAGAGCACTTTAACCCCCTTGCTGCTTTCTTTTTTCATTACCTCAGAGAATTTGATTCCTAAGTCCCTTGTGTTTCAACTCTATATCTTCAGCTCTCATTTACCTGTAATAGCCCTTCTTTCCTGTACATCCATTGCTTTCCTTTCTTCTGGCAAAACAAAATTTTAAAACCCTCCTCTGTTTTTTTATTATTATTATTTATTCAATTGTGCGTGTATGCGTGTGTGTGCATGTGTGTGTGTGTGTGTGTGTGTGTAGAACCATGGACAGCCTCCACCTCCTCCTTGTTTACTCTGCCCCGGGATTCACAGGACCAGAAACGCAGACTGCCCCCGCTTCTGCCCAGCATCTATACTTGGGGTCTAGGATCCAAACTCAAGACCTTCCACCTGCAAAGCAGAGGCTTAACCCCTGAGCCGCCTCTCCAGGCCCCCCCCCCTTTGTTTTTACTGAACAGAGTGGTCTCCTGTTTGTCCCTTCTCTCTATTTGCCTTTTGCATAACTGTCTCTAACTGTCTCTGGAGAAGGGACTTTTTCCTCCCCCCGGGTTTATTAGGAGCATGTATTAAACTCCCACTTACATATCTACATGCGCTCAGTACTGTTCACTTTCTTACTAAATCCTCTCGACCTTATAAAGTACCCATTTTCTTAAAATGCTCCCCTTTATGTTTTTGTGGGCACTTAAGTCACTCAGAGACCTTACTACATAGATGTAACAGACTTTGAGTGTGACCGTAGAATTCGCATCTCTTACAGGGTACCAGGTTGCAAAGACCGGATGTCATTTGCAAGTTGGGCCTGCATTTGTAATATGATAGTAATTAAGTGTTTGAGAGGCTGATGGGAAAATTCCACCTACCATGAGCATTTTGGTTCTGGCATTGAACACTGCTCTCTTCCTACAGGCCTCTCCTAAAATTAAACCACTCCTTGAAAGGTCAAAAAGTTCATCCCAGACATCTCAGCATTCAGCTGATGACAGCTGTAAGAATGAGCAGCTTGAGATCAGTGAACGCACAGAGAATGGACCGAACACAAAAGGGAAGGTAAAGGGGATGCCATTAGAGATTTAATGTGCAAGGATACATCTTCAAGAAAGAATCAACCCTTTCCCTCAGGAGGCAAGTCCACCAGATTGGGGCCGTGTCTGCCATCTTGGAAATTACTGGATCTTCTCTCAAAGAACATTTATTGAGTACCCAGTGATGAGTGTCTACTCCAGGTTCTCTCTCTCTCTCTCCCCCCCCTTTCTCTGTCTCCTCTATAATATATGCATACATGCGCTTGTGCATGCACAGAAACCAGAGAAGGAAAGACCTTGGGTGTCCTGTGCTATCATTCTCCACCTTATTTCTTTGAGACGGGGTCTCCTATTGAACTTGGATCTGGACTACAGGCCAGCAACTCCCAGTGACTTTCCTGTCTCAGCCCCTCATAGTGCTGCGGTTATAGGAATGTGCGCAGCTCTGCCTGTTCTGTTGCTTTATGTAAATGTGTGTGTAAAGCGAGTTCCTGGAATTTGAACTTCCATCTTTGAGCTTGCACAACAAGTGCCCTCACCCACTAAGCCATCTCTCCCACCCTCCCAGGCACATTCTCTCTAAAGCTACTCACCCGTGTCCATGGTCACCTTTTGAAGCAGCTACCACACTACCTTCAATTTACACAGGCACAGAACTCATGTGAGATAAACTGATTACCTCTTCCCAAAATAATTTCCAATCCAAAGAAGTAGAATTTGATTCATTCTTCCCACTGCAACCTCGCGTTTCTATTATAACACAAGTTATGCTATGTGGGGGGAAACGGAGGAGCCTGCCAGAGTTCCAGAGGCCGAGACACACTTCTGCCTTCAGTGAAGCTTTTGTTTCTGTTTTGTCTTGTCTTCTTTTTAAGAATATGCAACTCGGAGAGAATGGTGCCCTTGGGATTGTTGTCATATAGTACTAACGGCTTTGGGTTGAAAAGGAGAAAGTGCATAATTTTATGGAACAGGGGCGGGCCCCTGTGGTGAATCTTGCAGTGATGTTACTTGATGGGCCTCTGATGTCTTGTAGAGAGCAACTTTTTGAGAGCAAGGGGGGACAGTTCCTGAGGCAGCCAGTCTCTAGAGGGGCACATAGAGGAATCGTCATACTGCCTCACACTTGATGATATCGTTTTCTACCTTGTCCCTATGTTCTAAGCCCTGTGCTCCATAAATGACTCTAAGCATGGCTACATCTGTGTTTCCACCACCGCTGTATCCATATTCTCTGTCATCTTGAATGATGAAGTCTAATTGACTTGCTAAAAATACCAAAAAAAGATGTCTGGGAAAACAGTTCCATCTATGAAGTACTTACTGTGCAAGCATGAGGATCCCCAGAACCCACATAAGAGCCCAGCACGGTGTTATGCGCCCATAATCTCAGCACTGGAGAGACAGAGACAGGAGAGCTACTGGCCGGCCTAGACTAGCTCTGCTTTTAGGGAGAGAATCTGTCTCAAGAAAGTAAATACCATGGAGAGCATACCGTGTTGACCTCTAGCCTCGCATGCATGTGCATATGTGTGCAAAGGTACCTATATACACAGGTGTGCACAAAAAATGCAAAACTAAAATCACTTCTATAGTATTTGCTTGCTGTTTCTATTTCCTTCTTTTTTTCTTTCTATCTTCCCTTACTGCCAGTCTTCCAGAGGAGGCTCCACGCCCTGCCTCACAATGAAAGTACTCATTTACTCATTAAGAAAGTGACTCATTGAATCAATAGTTGTCTGAAGTCTGTGGGTGCCAGCCAAGGTTCCCACTTCTCTCCCCAAATGGTTCCTCTCCACGGTCACCAGGAGCTGTTTGATTATCTTTCTCTGCAGCAGCCTCTCCTCGCGCTTGGTCCTTCACAGTTTCGCTGTGCTAGTAACACTGTGCCGATCTGCTGCCCCTTGAAAGATTCCACCTGACTTTTGGGACATCTCTGTGCTTCTTGCTTTTCCCTCCTTCCTGGTATTTGGTTTCCTTGGAGATTCCTTCTGCTCCTGTCATTACCCTGGGGCACCCAGCTGTCCTCACGGCTCCATCCCCATTTCTCCTGACACTTCCTCCTTGGAGGATTTACACACCGACCATCGATTCCGTTCACACCTTGGGTAGCTCTGCACTCGTTTCTTGCAGCCGGCCATGAGCGCTTTCTGCCTACTGTTCTGAAAACCGGCAGCATCTTTGCCTGGCTTTCTGAGTTCTGCTGATGGTATTATTCTCTTTGGCATTGTGTCATTCACAACATTCCGCTTCATGATCTTAGAGACTGAGTCCTGTGAATTTAATCTTTCCAACACTTTTCACCTTCTCCTTTTTATTCTATCATTCCTGCTGCCATTGTCAGATCCTTGGACATCTCATCAAGTCCTCTTTCCCACTCCCTGGAGGCTGCCCTGTAATCTCTCCACGTCACCCTCCTCCAAGTCTTCTCAACTTGAAGGTCCTTTCACCACCTAAATCTTCTGACACAGAGATCTGAACATGAGACCCCCTAAAGCTTCCAGTCGCTGCCAACTAACGAAGCACAAATTCCCCCCTCCTTCCGTCCAACTGTCCAAACAAAGCCCTTAGTCTATTTGCAAGCCTAAAACCTCACATCTAGTTTATTTATACTTTTTACACAGCCAACAAACTAGACTGCTCCTATCCCATAAATATCCCACCACGTACTCCCCCCCTCATGGTTCCTGTCTCTCAGCTGGACTCCTCCGCATGAGATTCTGGGGCCTTTGGTCTACCCTAAGCTTACTTAAAGCTCAACGAAGTTGTTCCTGACACTATCAGTGCGACCTCTCTTCCCAGCTTTGAATCCACAATTTGTCCTGCTAAGCACTCTTAATGGTTTATTCCTTAAGTTAATTAGAATAATTATCTATAATAACCTTTTGTGTGTGCTTCTACATGTAGGCGCGCAAACACGTGTGTTTACAAGCATATGGAAGGCAGATGTTGACATTGGGTGTCTTCCTCAAGCATTCCCCACCTTATGTTTTTTAATATTTTTATTTACCTATTTGTATGAGAAAGTGGGAAAGAGGGAGAGAGAGAGAGGAGGGAGAGAGAAAGCATGTACGCCACAGTGCATGCCACTGGGAAGGTCTGAAGACAACTTTCAGAAGTCAGTTCTCTATACCCCAGGGCTTGAACTCAAATCACTAGATATGCAAGCAAGTGCCTTTATTTACTGAGTCACTTTGCTGTCCCCTCCTCCCACAAAATTTTTTTAAGACAAGGTCTCTCACTGCTTCTGAAGTTCCTCCATTCAGCTAGACTGTCTGGCCAGCAAGACCAGGTATACTTTTGTCTGCCTTCCAAGCACTGGGATTACAAGCCTCACACACTGTGCCTAACTTTTTTCTTTCGTAAGTACTAGGGTCCTCATGCTTGCATAACAAGCACTCTACTCATGGGGACGTCTATCTTCCCAGTCTGACTTTAATAAAATGTATATGCCTCTTTTAGATTCTGTCTGCAAAGATCATGCATGTGTCCAAATGGCTGCAATCGAAGAAGTTTCATGGTGGCCCAATTTCTTTTTCCTTTAGTGACCTCAATGTCAGAAGTCCATGAATGAGGAAGAGGTGCTGCTGAGGAGGCACTAGAATTTTTATTATTAGCACTAGTAAAGTATTATTACTTGTTAGCCACTCCAAAAAAAAAAAAAAAAACAGATGATGTTGTCAGTAAACTAAAAGGCAGCTCTATCAACTTTCAAAAAAGCATGCTGGGATCTGGGGCTAGTCATTAATGACTTTTAATCAAATCAGCGAAGATTCACACTTCAGAGAGTGACTAGAAATCCTACTGTGAAAGATCAGGCTGTTCATCAGAAGCCCTCAGAGAATTATGAAGCACTGAGAATCGTGGCCTTTTAGAGATTCTAATTCAGAAAAGTCTGGGTTGAGACACAAAAATCTAGTTCTTATCCTCATTCCAGGTGTCTGATGGAAAGAGACCAGAAAGAATACAAATCAATGCTTCTAAAACTTGAGTGGGCTTTGGGCCTATTTGTGGATCTTGCTAAAAGACAGATTTCTTTCAAGACAGTGCAGTCATCATGCTGTATAATATCTCTTGAACTCATTCTTCTTACTTAACTAAAATTTTGCATGTTTGACCCATATTCCCTCCATGAAGTGTTCTTTTTTAATTTGAAAACTGAAGTGAACCATGGCATGCGTGTATGACTCCCCCCCCATCTTTCTCCATATTCTTCTCTCCCCCTCTATCTCTATCAAATAAATAAAAATAAAATTGAAAACCCCGGGGGAAAAGCCCCATAGGTTCTTTTAATGTCAGGGAGGAAGGAGAAGATTCTACATTTACTACAAACTTCTGGGATGTGCGTGTAATACTCATTCATGGGCCACCATTGGAATAGCAAATCCAATTGGAACCCCATGTTCCTAACGTGGACTTCAACCCTATTTCAGTATTAAGTTTTCAGTACTGTCAGTGGGACACAAATTTTATTTCACTGCTTCCCACCTGTATGACAAAGTCAGATTGAATAAGTTTAGTTCCATTTCTGCATTATGTGAAATTCATGCGCTTAATCTCTAAAATTCCAGATGTCTTTCATCTTGATAAATAGAGTTGGAATTCAATTCAGGTACTCTTTCTCTTTATAGTTTGAGTTTTATGAAAGGAGAAGTTTGACCACTCAGATACATTCTGAGCTTTATATGCCATTACCTGTAGAAATTTAAAGTAGGATTCCCTTTTTTCCCCATAAAATTCATGTGGTCTGCAGATAGGCCTTTAATAACATTGTGTGATTTTTTTTTCAAATTTTCTAGCACTAGAGGAGCTCAGAATAGTTCAACAATGGAACCTTGGAAATATCTGACTACCCGTGGACTTCTGTTGACAAGCCTGCCTCTTACCTGCCTAGTCCCCGTCGGTGCATTGACACACTCATGGTACAATCCAATGAGCTTGAATGTTTGCAGTCTGTTAACCATATCAGTAAGTCCTGGTTTTTCCCTCTGCAGCTTCCAGATGGATGTGTTCAGATGTCTCCTTTCGTTGATAAGAGAGGGATCTTGTGAGTCTCTGGGAACCAATAAATTTGGTCTCTCAAAGTCCCTTAATTCTAAGAAAGCCCTTAATAGAAGAAAGCAACTCCATAAATCCTATCTTCCTAACAAGTTTCCATGACCTAGGCCTCTGCTCACAGAGAAGTAAACTAAGTTTCCATAGCCAGCATCAACCAGAATTTTCTTCCCAACTGCTCATAACCTGGCAAGCATTAAGGGCACAGGCGAGGCGAACACACGGGGCTTGGATCATTTGCTCCATGGAGTCTGCAAAGAGCTGCGTGGTTCTCAGGATGGAACAGCTCCACAGATGACGCAATGGAAGAGGCAGCCACTCACCACCTCCCAGAGTGCAGGCAAAGTGTCAAGGCCTGTTTCCCCCTCACATTGCAGGTGTACCTCTGTGACCAATGGACTTTTCCACAGTTAGACTGCTTACATTTCATAAAGGCATTTTTTTTTGGCTAAGTATTTCCCCTGAGGTTTGAATGTATCTCTTTCCTTCCTTCTCTTCCCTCCCACCAAATTCATATGTTAGAAACTTAATCCCCCAAAACAGCAACATTGGATGATGAAGCCTCATTGGGAAGAGATAGGATCAAGAGAACTTCTCCCAGAAAGAGATTAATGGTTTTATAAAGGTCCTGGCGAGGGAAGAAGTTTCTCTTGGTCTTGCCCTGTTCTTCTGCCTGTGCTGAGGAATGATACAGTATTGCTCCCTTAGAGGATGAAGTAAGCAAATGATTATGCCTGATCTCTCTCAGACTTTCAAGTCTCCAGAACTGTGGGGGATGGGGAAGGATTCTGCTGAGGGGCTGTGGGCAGTTAATGGCTGCTGGGGGTGAGGGGTGGAAAAGAGCTTTGTCCTCAGTGGTGTAGCCACTGGTAGATTGACCTGCTCAAGTAGCTAATCCCCCATCCATGCCTAGGCGAGCAATCCTAATTCTAATTAATTACATCGGGTTGCAAAGAGAGAAAGAGAGAAAGGAAGGAAAGAAGAAAGGAAGGAAAGAAAAAAGGTAGGAAAGAAAGAAAGAAGAAAGAAGAAGGAAAGAAAGAAAGAAGAAGAAAGAAAGAAGAAATAAGGAAAAAGAAAGACTAAACACCACATACCATCAACCAAGGATACATACATAAATGGTAATTTGTCCGTATAATGCAGTACTCTACGGCGTAAAATAATAACTAGAATATGATCAACATACAAATTCTAAGTAGCATATGTTAAGTGAAGACGTTCCAAAAATATTTAGACTACCATGATATTCCTATACAACCTTTGTATTAGTAAGAAAATCCAATCATACATTGTCATGACCCAATGAAGACAAAGAAAGATGAATAATGTATACTTCTGGGATGAAAAAGAAGACACAAGGGAGTGTGGCTTGACTCTTGTCTCGATTGTAAGCTATACCCTTCTACCCTTGTCACGGGTATGTCTCACAGAGTTAACATATTCCCTGAGCTAATTTTAAAAGGATCATGCATGAAACAGGGTGTGGTACTACATGTAATCCCAGTATTCGGAAATAGAGACAGGACTATTGACTTGAGGCCAACCTGCTATACACATTGAACCCTTTCTCAAAAAAAAGAAAAAAAAATAATCACAAGATCCAGCAAGATAGCTCAACAGTAAGATTGCCTGCTTGCAAAATTGGCTACCTGAGTTCTCTTTCCAGAATGTTCACAAGTTGAAAAGTTGTTCTTTGACCTCCACCCATGCACCATAGCAGCATGCTCTTTCTCTCTCTTTCTTCTCTCACTCCCACCTTCCTTTTTCTTTTTCCCTTTCTCTCTCCCTCCCTTATCCTCTAACTAATATTTTAAAGCAATAAATAAACAAAAGAATCACACATTGATTGATAAGGACATATAGTAAATGAATGAATAACAAACTACTGCAATTCCACACTATGCTCACTGAGCCTTTGTGTTGGATATAAACCTAAAGATGACATTATCTGTAACAGTAGGAGGGGGCAGTTCAAAACCTCCAACAGGTACTTCCCCCTGTGCCTCCCACGGCATGAGTTCATGTTTCCCAATACAATCAGTCTAACCATTCGGAAACAGTATTTTCACACCGAGGAAAAAGAAAAGACCCACCGCCTTCATGACCTCCATTTTCAGTGCTAGTCTGTCAATGACATAGTTTGTCAGCTCCAACAGCAAGGTAGAAAACATGGGGCATCCGTTGTTGCCGTCACGTTGTTTTGTCTTGCCTGGATAATGCTCAAGACTTATTGCTCAAATCAATCTTCCTTCCTATTTTTTGAAGCAAATAAGTTAGCTTCTGTCTGCTTCCTGAGTTCCGCTGACTAGCTCACCCCTCAGAGGACCCTGGCTTAGTTGAAGGTCACCGTGGAAAAAAAGTAAGGGCCAGCTAACCCAGCAATGGGTGTGACATTTCCTCCGGAGCCATACCTCTCCCAGGTCCTCACCAGCTCCTCATGTCTGCTTCTTCCTATCCCAGACTTAGTAAGTTCATCAGCACCTTCCTAAGTAAGTAGATGGAACTGTTTATGAAGACATAATTCTCTTTCATTAGCCTAGCGAATCACTCAAGCAAAGTGAATGATCGACACTAAAGCACTTGCTTGATTTAAGACTATTTAGTCGTTTATATTTTTTTAAAATGACCAACTGATACTCATTTTAGTCCTAGAAATAGACATCCTTGCACTCTTTCCCTCTCTGTGCTAAAATGATTAGTCTCTGTTCTTGAGGATGGAATTTCCATTCAACCTCAGATTTCCTTTCAGGTAGTCCTCGTGGTGGATAGCATGGGTACCTTTAGCAGTATGGCCAATGGCAATATTTACTACTCTTTGTGTGTGTGTGTGTGTTGTGTGTGTGTGTTTGCAGTGTATGGCACTTGGGTGCCTGTGGAGGCCTAAGTATTACATAAGGAATCATCCTGGATTGCTCTACCTTCTTATTTTGCTCTGGGATTCCTTCTTCAGTCTCCACTTTCCTCCGGGGCCAGATTACAGAGCTCCACCACCATATCTTTCATATTGGCATTTCTTCTTGCATTCTCTGGCATTTTTTACTGGATCTGGGATCTGAATTCAGGTCCTTTTGCTTATAAGGCAAGCCTTCAAACCCCAGAGCCAAGTCCAGAACTTGCTACTTTGGAGCAAAGAAACTGGCACAGAGAAGCCTTCCAGTCTGTAGTTCATAAGAAATAGGGCATGCATCCAGGTCAGTTAGTCCCAAACCCCCTGCCCTCCCCTTCAATTCAACCACAGAGCAAGGTCCTTCCTGATCTATCTGCTGAAGATGCCCTGAGCAGACTGAGTTCCTCCCCCCCACCCCAGACTGGGAAGAAACATGGGTATCAGTCACCAGTCCACTACAACCTGCCTCCAGAATTGCATTTGCAATCTCAGCAACATGGCACTCTCGATATATGCCACTATCCTTGTTTGTTCCTGGCTTAAGACATATTTCAAGCCACTTCTCTGAAGAAACCTCGCTCACATCTCATGCAACAAAGCAGACCATCCCCTCCTTGCGCAGCCCTGGTATTGTCGAAGGTCTTGCCAACTGCCTGTATCCTCTTCTAAGAGATCCATTATCAGGACAGTGGGCTCCAAGTTCAAGTCCTATTTGGGGTCCCTATCTGGTGATCTCCACATGATTCTACTGCACTTCTTCCAGAAGACATAGCTTTGTATTATAGGATTCAACTTCCAAGAGAAAAAAAAAAGATTTTCAGCCAGATTACAACTCCATAAAGGTACCTTGCCAGAATGGAAGCTAAAGCAACTAGCTAGCCATCTAAACTTTTGCACAAACCCGATCAGTGAAACTATTAGAGGCAGCAGTGCCCTGGCCATTAGATTGAGTCAACGTCATAATTATGCTAGGTTCGGAGGTCCTAGCCATGGTATGATTGCTTTTAGCAAGCACCGGCCCTTGACATGTGACCATCAGAAGACCCTTCCATTCTCTGTATTCTCCATCTCGCATTCCATCCCACACCCCATTTTCCTCTCGCTAAGAATCCTGAAGACCGATCACCACACCTTATAGCAACCTCATCTTTGCTTAGCCAAACACTATGGTCGGCTTTCCAGGGAGGAAAGGGAACCACTGGTTGTCCAGGCAATGGGGGCATTAGAGTTTGCACGGGTGGCCATTTTTATTTGTTCTCCCATACTTCTAACGCAGAAAGATTCATTCTAGCACCCCTTCGGGTATGAGAGACCACTAAGCTACAGACCATAAATCTGTTCTGACAGCACATCCCAAAGCACACACTGAGAATTAGGACCCTTGCACAGCGCCTCGTGATTTACTGTGTCACACCCACCTCCCCTCTACACACCCACACACCACACACACACACACACACACACACTCCACTCACACCGATTCTGAGAAGATGACACCCCTAATCCCGCAATTTTAAAGAAAAAAAAATCATCGGAGGGTTTCCTTCTTCCCTTCAGAAAGCCAGAGATGATGGCTGGGAGTTTCACCTATTGCCACCCCCTACGCATGCTGTTAAAAGCTCCTTAAGCTGGCAGTGCTGGTTGAGGCTGGGAAGCAGGAATGAGTCGAGGCTGGCAGGACCCCTCTTGGGTAATAGACCATGAGCTCCTGAAATCCATCAAGGTTCATGCCTCAATCAATACTGTGTCGCAAAAAAAAACAACTGTAGGGGCAATGATGCTTCCTGAGACCTGGCGTCCAAGCTACACTTTTTTCAAATCCTTGCTGTCTTGTTTCTTATCAATATGAGTCTCGTTTTCCACTCAAATAAATCATCTCACACTGCGGCTAGTCAGTCCCACTAAGTGCTAATCACCAAGCAGCTGGCGTATATCTCACAAGGTTCTGAGTACCTAACCACATTGTGCAAATAAAACAAACCTTGAGACCCCCCCTCCACCCTACTGTGAGTGTAGGAAAAATCATTATCTACTCTTTCGTGCATGATGCCTTTCATAAGCAATTCCCTGTATCCCTTAAGCCCTAACACCACACGGTTATTACATGGAATTGCTTCTGAAACCAAACATCCATTTCTGACCTCTTTTAAAAATCCGCTTTGATGATGGGTAAAATAACCCCAAAATTGGATCTGTTGCCCTTAAGATGATGCAGATGAGAGTCTATCTTGATACGTTAACCTCTAGAGTTAGAAGGGCACGCTCTCACCGCCTCGAAGGATTGGATCCTACATTTGAAGCAATGATAGAAAACCTTGATGGGAACAGGCGCATCACCCCTGTATACTTAAGACAAAAAAGATATACTGCAAAATGGATTATTTTACAAAGAACGGTCGCCTATCTGGTGCAACCCAGACAAGGAGAAATGAGACTTACTTAGTTCTGGTCCTGGTCCATCCTTTCTTTTCTTTCTGAAACACCCCAGAGAGATACCAGTTGTGACCCTGATGTCGATGTGCGTACATATCACAATTGCTTGTTGGTGACGTTAAGACCAAACATCTCTCAATGCACCTCACAGGAACCAGGTCATAGCCGCTGATATTAGATTACATTCTAATTATTTACTCTACATCCCTCTTCACACCATGATTTCAAGCTCAGCAGACCAAGTTTCCCGCTGACATACTAATGCTACTGTTCATCAGTATTCCGAGCTCATTGTATGTCTCCCCTGGCGAAGCCCGCCACAGGAAGAAAACACAAAGGGCAATGCCGACTGCTCGATATCACATTAGCATGGCCCTTCACTACTGTGGTTCACATTAAAAGTCACTTCCCAGTGTCTCACATGAATAGCTCTTTAACAACTCATCATATACATGAAGCCCAAAACTGCTCACCTCATGCAGAACTGAAACTGCGAATGGTTTTTTTCTTTCAAAATAAAGCAAGCAATTAAATCACTTTGCCACCTTTTCTTTATAAAAGCAGCTGCTTTTGTCCACTTGCTTATCTCCTAAAATTTACTGTCATCTACCCACATCAGGACCAAATAAGAAACAAGAACTAACTTCAAAACACCAGGGAAATGTCTAAACGGAAAGGCAACTGAACAATGAATGATAAGAAGGAATACCCACCTACACACACCCACACAACCCACACACACACACACACACACACACTTCATGGTGACCTCCTGACAAGAGCTCATCCTCCAAAAAGCTGCAAGATATCCAGCCAGGAAAGGCAAGCACAGCCCCCAAGACACCCATTGTGTTTGAACATGAATTCCCCCCATTGGCTGGAGTGCTGGGTCACTGTTCTCCACTTGAGCTGGGTTGGAATGGTTTTGAAATCTTTAGGAAAGCAGCCTGCTGAAGGTAGTAAGTCACGAGAGGAGAGTGGGCAGGCCTTGAGGTTTGATCACCAGCCCCCACATCCCCATTCTCTCTCCCCGAATAGCTGCGCTATGACAGCTAGCCCCCTGCTCCTGTTGCTTGCTTTCCCTGCCTGCCGTGTGTTCCCTACCATGAGACTCTATCCTCTCTGGAGCTTAAGCAAAATAATAGGCCCTTTCTCCTTTCATGAGCTTATGTCAAATCGTTTACCACAGTAACTGACGGGCAACTACAACATCCTGTGGAAAGAAAGCTGACCAAGATGTCACAGAAAATATTTTATTTGACATTTTTAAAACTCCCCACGTTCAGAGGTTCAGACTCAGTATTTTGGTGGGTCCAGATGATAACTATTTTTAGAGACAATTTTGATTGTTTTAATGTATGGAAAACTGACAGTGTGTATTTAACTCTGTCGGGTGGCAAGTTCTCTCACCTTTGTCTTTCCCAGTGTGGCAATATGAGACTCAGAGCTGAAACCCAGAAACAACAGATGACACTTCCTTATAACCACCACTGTAGTTGTTCCTGAGTGTGTCCCCCAGACTGGCCAGAGTTCTTTGGTTTTTGCCCGTTGTGATGGCAATAGTGAACCATGTCTTCGTTGGCCTAGTCATCCAATCCAGTCCCCTAGGTGCATATGGTGGGAACCTTCTACTTAGCAAGATATTCCACTCCATAAGATCTAGGTCCGATGAAATCACAGACTGGACTGCTTTCTGTCGCGCACCAAGGCAGTGACTTGTTCAAAGGATAGGAACCTCTCAGTGGGTCATCAACTTTGGCCAGCAGCTCTACTTCTCTTACTGACTCTCTCTCTTGTGCTTATTGTCCTGGGTGAATGGGTTTGGTCACAGGACGCACTTCAGCTGCTCTTTACACGGCAGCAGGATGTAATGGGGTCATGTACAATGTGGGCCAGGTCCCTTTTGAGACTGATGTCCTCTCCATAGCTAGAATTCTGAGGTCTTTCTTCAATGGGAGTTTACCTTCTGCATCTTCATGACAGTGGGACCAGGGCCCCTTTTCTGACTGTTGACTTTTGCTTTTCTTCGTGTCTTGGGTGACTAGAAGAGAGGCAATAGGCTCCTCCTGTTGTGGTGTTTACAAGATCAGAGAACCCATCTCAAATATTTCTTTGCATATTTGTGTGCTCATGCTGTGACTAAACATCTAGCATATATGGGTCACAAATTAGTCCATATATGAGTATGTGCATGTGGAGGCTAGAGGATAACTTGGGTATCATTCTCAGACGGCCATCTACTCCTTCGAACAGCAATTTCTCATTAAGTTGAGTCCAACGACGAGACTAGACTGGCTGGCCAAAGAGGCGCACGATTCTCCTTCCTCTGCTCCCTTTTGTTGACTTATAAGCATGTATCACCACACCCAGATTTCACAAGTTCCAGGGATCAAACCAGGTCTCATTTTTTGAAAGACAAGTGTTTGTGCTGACTAAGCCACTGTTGTTCTATCTGCCCGACATATTTTCTAACTGTGAGTCGTAGCTTCCAATAACACCACACTTCAACCAGCTAAGTGCTCAATGAGAATGTGTTTATGGTTGGACATGTCATTTATTGTGCCCCTGTTAAAACCCCAGTTTCTCTTGGAAGTACCTGAGAGCATTATTTTTGATATTATCCATTACATAAATAGGGAGAGAACTTCTTATAAAGAGAGCAAACTCTGAACAATTGAGGAATTTTGCCCAGATCTGTGTAAACAACAGAGGTAGACTTGAGACAGGGCCGTGGGGCACAGCCATCTTTGTGGCTTTTCAGACACTACAAATCCCACAACAAAAATAAAATGCTGAGCTCACTGGATTACCGCTAATAAAAATGAAATGATCTGAAAGTTAAAATGTGGGTAAAATGTAAAGATTGCTCCAACCCTGTAAAAGCCACTCATGGTAGCCAATTGTTAGAGCATTTGCCATTCACATGGAGTTCTTGCTTTGGCACTGACGTTCTCAAAGGTAATGATCCAGAACTAGCAACAAGTCCTTCTCTCCAGAACTTAACATAAAAGACAGTACATAAGCTTCCACATTGTGAACCCTAGGTTAAGATCGAAAACCTGGGTTCTATATTCTCATGTCCCTGAGGAAATATCTTGGCTGCCCTAGTCTCAGTTCTTTGCCTGAAAAGAAAAGAGAATTGGTTCCACGAGATACCTAACTCCCCCGTCTCGATCTAACATCATCACAGAACTGGTAGTCTGATCTATGAGAGCTGAAAGGCGAGACCACTTTGCAAATGAGTAGAGTTCCCAATATTAGAGCCTTAATAAATACTCATCACAGACCCAAGACTTATCTTCTTCCTCTTCCTGGCTCCCTCCCTCTCGCCCTGCCACTCTTCCATTTCCTTCTCTCTCCTGCATCTCTAGACCCCTCCCCCGCATCTCCTCTCCACTTGGAAACAATCACTCAGCTGGCCAGAAGAGAGAGAGAGGAAGCTAGAATGCTGCTTCTGTCGCTTGCTATCGCCGAGTGCCGAGCCTCCACTATCTAGTCAGCAGACTTCCTGGAAAAGCCCCATGTCCCAGCCTTACCCAGGGCTGGCAATCATCCTGCCTGCACCTGTAGGACAAGGGGTGGAGTGTGACTTATTCCATCTATTCCTGTGAGCATGATTAACAGCACACCCCCCAAGTCAGCAGACCCCAAACAGGGCTGTTTGCTGAAGCCAGCATTTCTCCTGCCTATTTGCGACCCTTAACACAACCCCCACAGTCTCTGTTTGTGGCACCTGCCTCCCACTCATTCCGGCCACCCGGGCACCAAACCAAACCATGCCGTTCCTCTATACAAGTGTCCTTGAGTGAAAATTCAAACACAAGCTTGCCACGTTCCAGGAGACCATAAACTTTTTATGCCGCCTCCTGCTAAACCGCTTGCGTCTGGCTGTCGCTCTCTTTTTCTCTACACTCACACACTCACATCTCTCTGCCAATCTGCAGCAATCCAGTTTTCCAACATCCAGATTTTCAGTGCTGTACATCCAAAGACACTTAACCCCTGCTGCTTTCTTTTTTTCATTACCTCAGAGAATTTGATTCCTAAGTCCCTTGTGTTTCAACTCTATATCTTCAGCTCTCTCTTTACCTGTAGCCCTTCTTTCCTGTACATCCATTGCTTTCCTTTCTTCTGGCAAAACAAAATTTTAAAACCCTCCTCTGTTTTTTATTATTATTATTATTCAATTGTGCTGTATGCGTGTGTGTGTGTATACATGGACGAATTTGGGAAACACCATGGACAGCCTCCACCTCCTCCTTTTTACTCTGCCCAGGATTCACAGGACCAGAAAGCAGGCTGCCCGCTTCTGCCCAGCATCTAACTTGGGGTCTAGGATCCAACTCAAGACCTTCCGCCTGCAAAGCAGAGGCTTAACCCCTGAGCCGCCTCTCCAGCCCCCCCCCTTTGTTTTTACTGAACAGAGTGGTCTCCTGTTGTCCCTTCTCTCTATTTGCCTTTTGCCTAACTGTCTCTAACTGTCTCTGAGAAGGACTTTTCCTCCCCCCGGGTTTATTAGGACAGTATTAAAGCTCCCACTTACATATCTACATGCGCTCAGTCTGTTCACTTTCTTATCAATCCTCTCACCTTATAAAGTACCCATTTTCTTAAAATGCTCCCCTTTATGTTTTTGGGCACTTAATCACTCAGAGACCTTACTAACTAATAGATGTAACAGCTTTGAGTGTGACCGTAGAATTCGCATCTCTTACAGTACCAGGTTTGCAAAGACCGGATGTGCATTTGCAAGTTGGGCCTGCATTTGTAATATGATAGATTAGTGTTTGAGAGGCTGATGGGAAATTCCACCTACCATGAGCATTTTTGGTTTCGGGCATTGAACACTGCTCTCTTCCTACAGGCTCTCCTAAAATTAAACCACTCCTTGAAAGGTCAAAAAGTTCATCCCAGACATCTCAGCATTCAGCTGATGACAGCTGTAGAATGAGCAGCTTGAGATCAGTGAACGCACAGAGAATGACCGAACACAAAAGGGAAGGTAAAGGGGATGCCATTAGAGATTTAATGTGCAAGATACATCTTCAAGAAGAATCAACCCTTTCCCTCAGGAGGCAAGTCCACCAGATTGGCCGTGTCCTCATCTTGGAAATTTACTGATCTTCTCTCAAAGAACATTTATTGAGTACCCAGTATGAGTTCTACTCCAGTTCTCTCTCTCTCTCTCCCCCCCCTCTCTGTCTCCTCTATAATATATGCATACATGGCTTGTGGCATGCACAGAAACCAGAGAAGAAAGACCTTGGGTGTCCTGTGCTATCATTCTCCACCTTATTTCTTTGAGACGGGGTCTCCTATTGAACTTGGATTGGACTACAGCGCCAGCAACTCCCAGTGACTTTCCTGTCTCAGCCCCTCATAGTGCTGCGGTTATAGGATGTGGCAGCTCTGCCTGTTCTTTGTGCTTTATGGTAAATGTGGTGTGTAAAGCGAGTTCCTGGAATTTGAACTTCCATCTTTGAGCTTGCACAACAAGTGCCCTCACCACTAAGCCATCTCTCCCACCCTCCCAGGCACATTCCTCTAAAGCTACTCACCCGTGCTCCATGGTCACCTTTTTGAAGCAGCTACCACACTACTTCAATTTACACAGGCACAGAACTCAGGTGAGATAACCTGATTACCTCTTCCCAAAATAATTTCCATCCAAAGAAGTAGAATTTGATTCATTCTTCCCACTGCAACCTCGCGTTTCTATTATCACACAGTTATGCTATGTGGGGGGAAACGGAGAGCCTGCCAGAGTTCCAGAGGCCGAGACCACTTCTGCCTTCAGTGAAGCTTTTGTTTCTGTTTTGTCTTTTCTTCTTTTTAAGAATATGCAACCGGAGAGAATGGTGCCCTTGGGTTGTTGTCATATGTACTAACGGCTTTGGGTTGAAAAAGGAGAAAGTGCTATTTTATGGAACAGGGGGGGCCCCTGTGATAATCTTGCAGTGATGTTACTTAGATGGCCTCTGATGTCTTTGTAGAGAGCAACTTTTTGAGAGCAAGGGGGACAGTTTCCTGAGGCAGCCAGTCTCTAGGGCACCTAGAGGAATCGTCATACTGCCTCACCTTGATGATATCGTTTTCTACCTTGCTTGCCCTATGTTCTAAGCCCTGTGCTCCATAAATGACTCTAAGCATGGCTACATCTGTGTTTCCACACACCGCTGTATCCATATTCCTCTGTCATCTTGAATGATGAAGTCTAATTGACTTGCTAAAATACCAAAAAAGATGTCTGGGAAAACAGTTCCATCTATGAAGTACTTACTGTGCAAGCATGAGGATCCCCAGAACCCACATAAGAGCCCAGCACGGTGTTATGCGCCCATAATCTCAGCACTGGAGAGAGACGAGACAGAGAGCTACTGGCCGCCTAACAACTCTGCTTTTAGGGAGAGAATCTGTCTCAAAGTAAATACCATGGAGAGCATACCGTGTTGACCTCTAGCCTCGCATCATGTGCATAGTGTTGCAAAGGTACCTATATACACAGGTGTGCACAAAAAATGCAAAACTAAAATCACTTCTATAGTATTTGCTTGCTGTTTCTATTTCCTTCTTTTTTTCTTTCTATCTTCCTTACTGCCAGTCTTCCAAGGAGGCTCCACGCCCTGCCTCACAATGAAAGTACTCATTTACTCATTAGGTGACTCATTGAATCAATAGTTGTCTGAAGTTTGTGGGTGCCAGCCAAGGTTCCCACTCTCTCTCCCCAAATGGTTCCTCTCCACGGTCACCAGGAGCTGTTTGATTATATCTTTCTCTGCAGCAGCCTCTCCTCGCGCTTGGTCCTTCACAGTTCGCTGTGCTAGTAACACTGTGCCGCATTGCTGCCCCTTGAAAGATTCCACCTGACTTTTGGGACATCTCTGTGCTTCTTGCTTTTCCCTCCTTCCTGGTATTGGTTTCCTTGGAGATCCTCTGCTCCTGTCATTACCCTGGGGCACCCAGCTGTCCTCACGGCTCCCATCCCCATTTCTCCTGACACTTCTCCTTGGAGGATTTACACACGACCATCGATTCCGTTCACACCTTGGGTAGCTCTGCACTCGTTTCTTGCAGCCGGCCATGAGCCTTTCTGCCTACTGTTCTGAAAACCGGCAGCATCTTTGCCTGGCTTTCTGATTTCTGCATGGTATTTATTCTCTTTGGCATTGTGTCATTCACAACATTCCGCTTCATGATCTTAGAGACTGAGTCCTGTGAATTAATCTTTCCAACACTTTTCACCTTCTCCTTTTTATTCTATCATTCCTGCTGCCATTTGTCAGATTCCTGGACATCTCATCAAGTCCTCTTTCCCACTCCCTGGAGGCTGCCCTGTAATCTCTCCACGTCACCCTCCTCCAAGTCTTCTCAACTTGAGGTCCTTTCACCACCTAAATCTTCTGACACAGAGATCTGAACATGAGACCCCCTAAAGCTTCCATCGCTGCCAACTAACGAAGCACAAATTCCCCCCTCCTTCCGTCCAACTGTCCAAACAAAGCCCTGGTCTATTTGCAAGCCTAAAACCTCACATCTGTTATTTATACTTTTTAACACGCCAACAAACTAGACTCCTCCTATCCCATAAATATCCCACCACGTTCTCCCCCCCTCATGGTTCCTGTCTCTCAGCTGGACTCCTCCGCATGAGATTCTGGGGCCTTTGGTCTACCCTAAGCTTACTTAAAGCTCAACGAAGTTGTTCCTGACACTATCAGTGCGACCTCTCTTCCCAGCTTTGAATCCACAATTTGTCCTGCTAAGCACTCTTAATGTTTATTCCTTAAGTTAATTAGAATAATTATCTATAATAACCTTTGTGTGTGCTTCTACATGTAGGCCGCGCAAACACGTGTGTTTACAAGCTATGGAAGGCAGATGTTGACATTGGGTGTCTTCCTCAGCACTCCCACCTTAGTTTTTAATATTTTTATTTACCTTTTGTATGGAAAGTGGGAAGAGGGGAGAGAGAGAGAGGAGGAGAGAGAAAGCATGTACGCCACAGTGCATGCCACTGGGAAGGTCTGAAGACAACTTTCAGAAGTCAGTTCTCTATACCCCAGGGCTTGAACTCAAATCACTGATATGCAAGCAAGTGCCTTATTACTGAGTCACTTTGCTGTCCCCTCCTCCCCACAAATTTTTTTTAAGACAAGGTCTCTCACTGCTTCTGAAGTTCCTCCATTCGCTGACTGTCTGGCCAGCAAGACCAGGTATACTTTTGTCTGCCTTCCAAGCACTGAATTACAAGCCTCACACACTGTGCCTAACTTTTTTCTTTCGTAAGTACTAGGGTCCTCATGCTTGCATAACAAGCACTCTACTCATGGGGACGTCTATCTTCCCAGTCTGACTTTAATAAAATGTATATGCTTCTTTTAGATTCTGTTCGCAAAGATCATGCATATCCAATGGCTGCAATCGAAGAAGTTTCATGGTGGCCCAATTCCTTTTTCCTTTAGTGACCTCAATGTCAGAAGTCCATGAATGAGGAAGAGGTGCTGCTGAGGGAGGCACTAGAATTTTATTATTAGCACTAGTAAAGTATTATTTGTTGAGCCACTCCAAAGAACAGGAAGGAAGGAGAAAGAAGACAGAAGGAAGAGGAAGAGAAGAGAGAAGAGAAAGAAGGAAGGAAAGAAGGAAGGAAAGAAGGAAGAAAGAAAGAGGAAAGAGAAAGAAAGAAAAGAAAGAAGAAAGAAAGGAAAAGAAAAAAGGGAAAAGAGAAAGAAAAGAGAAAGAAGAAAAAGAGAGAAAAGAAGAAAGAAAAGGAAGGAAAAGAAGAAGAAAAGAAAAGAAAAGAAAAAAAAGAAAGAAGAAGGAAAGAAAAGAAGAAAAAAGAAGAGAAAGAAGAAAGAAAAAGAGAGAAAGAAAGAAAGAGAAAGAGAAAAGAAAGAAAGAAAAAGAAAGAGAAAGAAGAAAGAAAGAAAGAAGAAAAAAGAAAGAAAAGAAAGAAAGAAAAGAAAGAAAGAAAGAAAGAAAGAGACGAAAGAGGAAAGGAGGGAGAGGGTAAGGAGAGAGGGAAGGAGGGAGGGAGGGAGGGAGGGAGGGACTGGAGGAATGGTGTACGATGTTCAGAATCAAATTGCTTTCCGACTGTTTTTACTCAGTTTAATCTACTTAATTTCATCAGTAATTAGAAGGTCCTCCTCCTCCTTCCATCTCTTTCCTACTAAGCTAAAGTCTCTGGTTATCAATGCTGGAAGCTCTTAGTAATTCTCAACATGACCCATGACATAACCAAGAATCATCTATGAATGAAGAGCACATTTAGTATGAGAATTTTGCTAATTATTTCACGCTGGCTATTGCTCATTGAATTAATTTTTTCCTTTGGATAGTATACTGAAGCCAAAACAGACTTTTACCCCAATATGGATGTACATTACTCATCCCTTCCTACCACACCCTCCAAAGTTATACAAACCACAAAGCACAGAATACTTGCTCCTTTTGTTCAGGTCCCATCCTGTCTTGAATGTTTTCATTCCCACTTGTTACATGTATTCTTTGGCCACCCCTGCCCCCACCGGTGCCCTTCAGATCATGGCTAAGGTGTAACTCCACTATTTGTTAAAGAGAGAGTTAAAAATGGAGTCTGCAAGAGTCGCCCACTGTAACCTGTTTCAAGTTCCAACACACTTATCAGGGAGCTGTTTGTGATTTAACACCTGGAAAAAAAAAGTAAGCAGCGTCCAACTTCTGAAGTCACCCTTTTGATGTTACTTATAGCTTCCCATTATCCCCCAGTCAGAGTTATTCATGCTCCAGGAGGCACAAGGGGGTTTAGATATCATCAGGAGAAATGCATCTGTGTCACATGGAGACTGCACATTATTACTCATTTGGCAGGGTCTCTTGTAATAACAATGCAAAGCCATAATCAAAAAGGGAACAAATGAGCACAATGGTGCAATCGCCCTTTTGAAAGTGTTTCTCATCCTAATGGAGAAATACACATATTTCCTGTCTGTGATAAGGAACTGTGTGGATGGATCATAGAATCATCTCAACTCTGTACAACCGGAGTACAGTGACATAGAATTGATGTCAACTACTTTTTTTATTCAATTATGCGTGCGTGCGTGTGTATGTGCACGCGTGTGCGTGCGCGCATATGTGTGTGTGTGTGTGTATGTGAGTGTGTGTGTGTAGAATGCTTCCAAGGAGGCAGATATACTCTAGAGGTATTCCCACTGAGGTCATGCCCAGTGGTGGTTTTGGAATGAGGACATCGCTAAGATGATGGATTGGTGGAGCCACCAGTGTAGAGCTCCAACTTGGGAAGCCATAACCATGGGACTTCTTTAATGCATGAGGGCTGCTATGTACCCAGCAGCCCCAATGTGTTCCAGGTTGAATCAGAGATTATTCTGAAATCTTAAGATGATGTTATTTGCAATGTTCGGTTCTGGGTTTGTATAGGACCTATGAACCTGCTCTTTCTTATTATTTTTTCCTTTTGTGAAGACTGTTTACTCTATGCCTGCCCTACCATTATGTTCTGGAAACACAACATTTGTTGAGTTCTCAGGCTTATATCCGGAAGAAATTCTGTCCCAGTAAATCATCTTACCTTGTACCTAAGGCTTATAAATGAGATAAGACTGAAAATCATTCTGATTCAGAGCTAGTTAAGACTTGTGGGTGTGGATGAATGAATTTGTCTTGTAAGAGAGATTGCAAAATGATTTTTGTTTCCTAGGATAAAAGATCTCACTGAGTAGCCCAGGCTACATCAAGCTTACTATGTATCCAAGTTGATCAGATGACATCCCACTACTTTAGTCTTCCAAGTGATTGGACTTTCAGAATGTGTCAACATCCCAGACGAAATGGTCTTTCATCTCCCGCAACATATCCCAATGGTGTTATATCCATTGTTCTATCTTGCTCTTTAGGACCATTGGAGGAACATAGAGGTGTCAAATGAGGAAAAAAATGTTTGGATGTGGGCATGTGTTCTATCAACTGTAGAGTCTTCTACTCACCTCATTTTGAGATCCACAGTATACTCTGTAGATACCTGGAAAGATTGACCAACCTGTGGATCTGTAGGTTGCTCTAGGTGAGTTTGCTATGTTTCTTTATTTTAGATTTTTCATTTTTAAAAATAGGAGGCATGCCTTATGTCATGGCGAAATCAAGCCAAACTAAACAATTAATCTAGTGTACCCCAAACTAATACAGTTTGTGATTCACAAAAAGGTTCAATTTTCCAGAAACCCCTATCACAACAAGAACAGAAAAACAGATGATAATAGATTTTAATCCTATTCTGGGCCAATTGTATCAAAATGGTCCTAACGTCAACATAAAATCCACTTACATTAGTACGAGATACTTTTATCCTTCTAAGTCATGAAAGCAACAGTGTATACTTTCAATCTTACAGCAGTTCTCATGCGGGTACTTAACACATGCAAACCACAGATAACTTCTGACTACCATAATGGATAACATGGGCCCCAAAAATTCTCACTTTAATGATTTCCTGAAGAAGAGAGATGAACTGATTTTGCCATGTTCATAGCATAGAAGCATCAAGATCAACTCAAAACAAAAACAGTAGTTACTAAAACTTTCCTTTTTTAATGCCTATAATTCTTCAACTAAATGCATATATGCTATTTATTTATAATAGAAATCCCCAAACATTAAAATAGATACTATGGAGACATAGTCATCATCAAAATACTCTAATAATGTATTTTATTAAGGAATGAAAATGATAAATGACCAAGTATATAAATATAGTACTTATATTCATTAAAATGCATCTGCATTTTCCATAGAAAATGTTGAGAAGAAAAACAAAAAACAACTTTTTCTCAGAGAAATTGCAAAGTAAGTTTTTAAATTTTAATTTCATCAGCGAATGTATGATAATTTTCCTTTGTCCTATGTGTGTCTCATTCTAGCTATACAATGAAAATTTTAGCTGCTGTTCTATTATTTTAATAAAACTATTTAAATTTAGTCACTTACTGTGATAATCACTTAAAGTAAAAAACAAGGACCCATGAAAGCCCTGAATGTAACATTACCTGGAATTTATCAACAGCACATGTAAATAAACATAAGGAATCAAGAAAGATGAATCAAGTTACTTTCAAGGTTTTCATCTAGTTATAAGGATCAGAAAGAAGGGCAAGCAAAGAAACAAAACAATTATTCTCTTTTAAAAATTATGTTTAACTGATTAATTTATTAATTTATGAGAGAGACACCATGTGGGCTCTGAGAGTTGAACTTGAGATTCAAGTTTGAGTTCAGGTGCCCTTTTCTGTTGTATCATCACTATACAAGAAAAAATAATATTTCTTTTTCACTACATATTTTACTAATGTTTTTCTTTTTTAACATTTTTTATTATTATTTCTGCTCATTCAAACTTAATAGGCTACACCACTTCCCTCCCTTTCCTTATCCTCCCCCCAAACAACCTGCTCCCCCTCCTCTCACCTCTCCCTTCCAATACCCCAGTGCCTCCCCCCCAATCCCCAGAGACTCCTTTAATCTGGGTCCTCCTCTCCGATGACATACAAGGACCAAGTGGCATTTCCCTGATCCCTTTTCTGTGCTCCCCTTAAGCATAGGAACACTACTGTGGCTGTCAATCCTTTGTCTCCAAGGATCTTGGTGCCTTTAGCAGATGCTAGACTTTGTGAGGTCAATAGTGTGTTGGACATTGCGCAGGGCATGCAAAATCCAATTATGATTGCTTCGGCCCTAACTTTGTGTGGAGTATCTTGCAAATCATTGCTCCTCCCATCCTTTTGCTCTTACAATCTTACTGCCCCCTCTTCCGCAAATTTCCCTGAGCTTCAGGATGGGGAGAGATTAGTCTGGCCTAGTTCTAAGTGGTTGATATAGAGTCTCTGAAGTTATGGATTGTGGCTTGTTGATTTTCTTTTGCAGTTTTGCTGCTCCTGTAATGCCCTTAACTCCATCCTGATGGGCATTGTATGTCACCCCCTGGCCAGAGACAAAAAGCTGTTAAACTGGAGTCTTGTTATAAGAGCACATTCAAATGTAGATGTAATAAAAGTAGGAAACCACAATGAGGGAGGGGTCAATCGCCCATTTGTAAAATGGTTACTTTTTATCTGCCAGACTATATGCCCTCCCCTTCTAGTGAGATCATACCCCCTCAGTTGTAAATGATCAGGAACGAACGTCTGAGAACTTAACCAGGTGTCTCATTACTTACTTGCAGTCCTTGATGGAGACCTATTTTCCCTGCTGTAACATGGTCCCCTCTCTCCTTGTGTCTGGTGTGGCCCTCCAACCCCATCTCTCCTGTTCATAATCCTTGAAATTACTGTAGGTATTACATAGATTTATCTTTGAGTCTCTCAAGGTGGTCTGGGTGGCTTTGGTACTAGGAACCACATATTAGGGAGTACACATGGGGCTTAATTTTCTGGGTCTGGGATACTTCACTTAATATAATTGTTTCTAATGACATCCATTTCCCAGCAAATTCCAGTAATTCATCATTTTTGATGGCTGAGTAGTACTCCATTGAATAGATATACCACATTTTCTTATCCACTCGTCAACTGTTGGACATTTGGGTTGATTCCATGACTTTGCTATTGTAAACAGTGCTGCTATGAACATGGTCGTGCTTGTGCTATCGAGGTGAATTTTTGCTGCATGGGGGATTATTCCCAAAAGTGGAATAGCAGGGTCATATGGCATTTCAATCTTTAGTTCCTTTAAGAATCTCCAGACAGCTCACCAGAGTAGCTGTATGAGCCTGCATTCCCACCAGCAATGTAGGAGAGTTCCCCTCTCTCCACATCCTCTCCAGCATTTGTTGTTGTTTGTATTGTGGATTTTTGCCATCCTGACCGGGGTGAGATGATATCTCAGGGAAGTTTTGATTTGCATTTCCCTGATGGCTAAAGAAGTGGAGCACTTTTGAGATATTTGTCAGGACATTTTAATTTCACCCTGGTAAAATTTCTTTTAAGTTCCAGGGCCCATTTTTTAATTGAGCCATTAGTTTCCTTGGTGTTTAGTTTTCTAAGTTCTTTGTGCACTTTGGATAGTAGAGCTCTATCAGATATGTGGTTAGTGAAGATTTTCTCCCATTCTGTAGGTTGCCTTTGAGCTCGCGTTACAATCTCTTTATCTGAACAGAAGGTCTTTAATTTCACAAGCTTCCAACTGTTGAGAGTTGGTAGCAGTGACTGTGCCATTGGATGTCTGTTTAGGAACTATTGGCCTAGCCCAATCAGCTCGAGGGATTTCCTTATCCTTTCTACTATGGTTTTTATAGTCTCTGGCCTTATATATCAAGGTCCTTGATCCATTTGGAATTAACTCTTGTACATGGTGACAAGTATGGGTGCAGTTTCAATCTTCTGCATGTGAAGATCCAGTTTTGCCAGCACCATTTGTTGAAGATATTGTTCTTTTTCCATTGCATTTTTTGGGCCCCTTTGTCAAAGATCAAATGGCTGTAATTTTGTGCACTTACATCTGGGTCTTCAACCCTTATCCATTGATCTGTGTGTCTATTTTGGAGCCAGTACGAGGCTGTTTTTATAACTATGAATTTGTAGTATAGACTAAGGTTTGGTATGGTGATACCTCCAGCAGTGTTTTTGTTACTCAGGATTGTCTTTGCTGCCCTGGGTCTTTTCTGCTTCCATATGAATTTTGAGATTGTTTGGTCAACTTCTTTAAAGAATTGCTTTGGGATTTTAATTGGTGTACCATTGAATTTGTATATTGCCTTTGGTAGGATGGTCATTTTTACGATGTTGATTCTGCCAATCCAGGAACATTGGAGGTCTTTCCACCTTCTGGTGTCTTCTGCAATTTCTTTCTTGAGGGTTTTAAAGTTTTCATTGTAAAGGTGTTTTACCTCCTGGTTACGTTTATACCAAGCTTTTTTCATTTCTTAGGGGCTATTGTAAATGGATTGAGTTTCTCAGGGCTTTTTCACTTCTTTCATTCTGGGCATATAGGAAGGCCACTGATTTTTGTACATTTATTTTGTATCCTGCCACCCTGCTGAACTTCTCAATTAGTTCCAAGAGCTTCCTGGTGGAGTTTTTGGGATCACTCAGGTATAAGATCATTCATCTGCAAATAGGGATAGTTTGACTTCTTCCTTGCTGATTTCAATCCCTTTTATGCCCCTTTCTTGTCTTATGGCTTCAGCTAAGACTTCAAGTACAATATTGAAAAGAAGTGGTGACAGTGGACAGCCTTGTCTAGTTCCTGAACGAAGTGGGACTGCTTCAAGTTTGTCCCCATTGCGTAGAATCCTTGCTGCGGGCTTGTTGTATACAGCTTTTATTATATTGATAAAGGTTCCTTCCATTCCAACCTTCTCTAGGGTTTTGATCATAAAGGGCTGTTGGATCTTGTCAAAAGCTTTTTCTGAATCTATCGAGAGTATCATGTGGTCTTGAACGTTGGACTGGTTTATATGTGAATTACATTTATTGATTTGCGTATGTTGAACCAACCTTGTGTGCCTGGGATAAAGCCTACTTGGTCCCCGTGAATGATCTTTTTGATATGTTTTTGAATCCTATATGCTAAGACTTTATTGAGAATCTTTGTATCCATGTTCATTAGAGAGATTGGCCTATAGTTTTCTTTTTTAAGTGTATCTTTATTAGGTTTTGGGATTAAGACGACATTAGCTTCATAGAAGGAATTTGGTAGTTTTCCTTCCTTTGCTATTTGGTGTAACAGTTTAAGGAGTATTGGTGTTATTAGCTCCTTAAATGTATGGTAGAACTCTGTGCTGAATCCATCTGGTCCAGGACATTTTTGGTGGAAGATTTGAGATTACTTTCTCAATTTCCTCATATGTTATAGGACTATTTAAATAATTCACAACTTCCTGATTCAATTTAGGTAAGTTGTGTTTACTTAGGAATTCATCCATCTCTTTTGTGTTGTCAAACTTCACAGAGTATAAGTTTTTGAAATATGATGTTATAATTCTCTGGATTTCTTGGGTATCAGTAGTGATAACTCCATGTTCATTTCTAATTTTGTTAATTTGGGTTTTCTCTCTCTTGCTTTTAGTTAATTTAGCTAGGGGTGTATCAATCTTATTGATTTTTTCAAAGAACCAGATTTTTGACTGGTTGATTTTCTCTATCGTTTTCCTAATCTCGATTTCAGATATTTCTCCCCTTATTTTGCTAATCTCCTCCCTTCTACTGCTTTTGGGATCAGATTGCTCTAGTGTCTCTAAAGCTTTAAGCTGCTTGTTAATTTATTTATTTCTGATGTTTCCATTTTTTTGATGTATGTATTACGAGCTATGAACTTACCTCTTAGGACAGCTTTCATTGTGTCCCAGAGATTTTGGTAAGTTGTATTTTCATTATTTCACTTTCAGGAAATCTTGTATTTCCTTTTTAATTTCTTCCTAAATCCAATTCTCATTCACCATCATAGTGTTAAGTTTCCAGGAGTTAGTGTATTTTCTGTTGCTTGTTGTGTTGTGGATGTAAAGCTTTAAGCCGTGGTGGTCTAATAAGGTACAAGCTAGAATTTCAACTTTCCTGTATATGTGTAAATTCATTTTATGGCCCAATATGTGATCTATTTTGGAGAAAGTTCCGTGTGCTGCTGAAAAAAATGTGTATTCTTTGGTGCGTGGATGAAAAGTATGATAGAGATCTGTAAGGTCCATTTCAGTAAGGGTTTGGTTAAGCTCCAAAGTGTCTCTGTTAAGTTTTTTACCTGTATATCTATCCCATGTTGAGAGGGCGGTATTGAAATCCCCCAGAATTATCATTTGGATTGATTTCTCGCTTTATGAGTTGTAGGGTTTGTTTAATGAATGTGGGAGGGGCCGTGTTTGGGTGCATATATGTTCAGTATTGTGAAGTCTTCCTGGTGAATTGTACCTGTGACTAAAATGTAGTATCCATCCGTGTCTCTTATGATTTTCTTTGGTTTCAAGTCCACTTTGTCCGATAGCGTAATGGCTTCCCCTGCCTGTTTTCTACTTCCATTAGCTTGTAGAATTGTTGACCAGCCTTTTATTTTTAGGGCATGCCTATCTTTTGTGGTGAGATGGGTTTCCTGCAGGCAGCAGATTGATGGATTGTGATTTTAATACAAGTTTATAATCTGTGTCTCTTGATCGGTGAGTTAATTCCATTAACATTTAGTGTTATAATGGAGAAACTATTTTTAATTCCAAACATTTATTATGTTTAGTAGTTTTTTAAGTATATTGCTTCACTTTTAATGGTGTTATACTTCCCTTCTGTTTCTCCCAGATATGCCTGTTTTTTTCTTCAAGCTTGAGTATCATTTCTAGCATTTTTTGAAGGCCTGGTTTGGTGGACATTATCCCTTCAAACTTGTCTTTGTGCTGAAGATATTTCTTTCTCCCTCGATCATGACTGATAGTTTTGCAGGGTAAATCAGCCTGGGTTGACATTTTTGCTAATTCAATACTGAAGTATGTCCTCTCCAAGCTCTTCTTTCTTTTACTGTTTCGACTGAGAAGTCATTTGTCATTTTAATATGTTTTACCTTTAAAGTGACTTGTTTTTTTCTCCCTTGAAGCTCTCAACACCAGTTCTTTATCTTGAATGTGGAGTGTTTTTAACTATTATTTGCCATGGCGTGCTTCTGTTTGGTCGTATCTGTTTGGGGTGCAGAATCCTCTTGTATATGGATGGGCCTCTCTTTTTTTAGATGAGGAAAGTTTTCCTTGAAAAATTTCCTCAGGGGTGGTATTTTGAGATTCTTGCTCTGGTATTCCATGAATACGCATGTTAGACTTTTTTCAGGGTGTCCCATATCTCCTGGATATTTCTCTCAAGTATCTTTTTGGCTTTAACAACCTCTTCCATTGAGCTGATTAATACTCCTACTTTATCTTCAAGGTCTGAAATTCGTTTTTTTGCTTCATTAGTTCTGCTGATAAGACTCTGTGGAGTTCTGGGTTGAAGATAACTGTCTTTTAGCTCAGTTTTAAACTCTGCTTGAGTCTGCTTTAACTGCTCTATGCCTGTTTTTGTTTCTTGCACTTTTTCTCAACTCCTCCAAGTATCTTTTGTGTTCCTCTTCAAAGCGATTGATTCAGTTATTCAATTCCTCCCGGATTTCCTCTTTCATAATATTGAACATGGTAATGATCATATTTTGAAAGTCATTATCCTGGGTCAGGCTTTTCTTGGCCATTTTCCATGGGTTTGTTCTGGTTGGAGTCTAACATTATGGGATTAATTCCTTCAGTGGGAGATTTGTTTACTTGAGTGTTGTTTCTCATGGATTTGCACTTTGACTTGGGCATTGTCGTTTTAAGTCTTAAGATCTTCTTTCAATTTCTGTGCGTTTTTTACTGAACTGAATTATTTGGCCTGGGGTTCTGGGGGTTGGGCTGGGTGAAGTTTACCTAGGTCGCTGTTGTGTCCCGGCTGGACCGCGCAGGCGTCCCAGGCGGCGGCGTGGAGAAAGGGAGGACTGGGCATTGGCGGGGCGCTATTTAACCTGGGGGGCCTGGGGCGGGCCCAGGCGCAGGGGGTCCTCCTCCCTGGCCCTGCGGCTCCAGTCCAGCTGGCTGGTGGAGGAGCTGGGTCCCTTGGGCGGCCTGAGGTTCGGGGGTGGACAGGGGCGAGCGTACCTAGGTCGCTGATGTGTCCCGGCTGGACCGCGCACGTGTCCCAGGCGGCAAAGTGGGGAAAGGGAGCCATATTTTACTAATTTAAGTTACATTCTTGCACCTTGCCATTTGTTTGATCATTGTTTTGTGTCCAGATTTTCTCAGACATTGAAACTGATGATATGATGTTTTGACTTATCAAGATAGCTCAGGTAGTAGAAGAATTTCTTCTGCTTAATGTTTATTTTATTCAAATCATATACTAATAATGTAACAGCCACATTACATGCTCATATATGACAAGTTTCTAAATGTTGTTGGATGTCATCGAAATAATAATTAAAATGATAACAACTTTGGCAAGTACACATCTCACTTGTTAACAAATACAGTCTTCTCTCCCTCTCATTTAGTCTTCTTCCTTCCCTTCCTCCTTCAATCTGAATCTCTTTTTCTCTTGAGAAAGGGGGTTGGCTTTAGAGTTGGATAACTAGTAGTTTTCTCTGGCCATTTGCTACTTGCTCTCTTAGTTTTCATGTCTACAGTGACTAAGCTTCCTCTAGCTTCTGAGGTTACCATGCTTTTTCTGCCATAATGGACACTATAGCCCCTCTGGAACTTGAAAGTATTATCTCACAGACACAGAGAAGAAACAGTAGCTGCAACAATAATCAAAATGGTGAATAACATGTATTAATGCATTATGTATAAATCATGTCGAAAGCTTACGTATGTTACACAAATCATACATATTCACTTTTTAAATGAACTTATATGAAACATAAGATATCCAAGGAAACATTTTTTTTTCTATTCTGGGAATCAAATGCAGAGATTCTTATTTGCTCAGCAAGTACTGTTATTCATTCCCATTCCCAGCCCTGAAAATCACTTTCAAATGTACATTTTACTGAGAGTCATGCATAATAGAAACTATACTATGAAGCCATGTATTGTTTTATTGAATTATTATCTCAACTCTAATAGATTGTTGGTAATAATATCAATGTCCTATGAGAGATGAATAGCATGCATTTTAGAAAGAATAAATGAATGACTCAGCCAGTGGATGGTCCTCTGTAGTGTTGTGATACCATTTACTGGAACCTCTGCCACTGTAGGACCTTTACTGCCAATAGTACTTTTCCTTAGTGAAAATGTTAAATTGCAATCAAGACAGTCTCATTTCAAGGACATGCTATATTGTTTGAATGCAATATTCTGAGTCCTCTAATACTTCTATTTCTTCTCTGTAATATTCACATTGTACCCAAAGATCAAAGAAAATGATAAACTTGATTAAAATAAACTTTAGCATCTATGTAAACATGTTCAGTTTCTGTTATTACATATTTTTAAGGACTGTTATCAGATAAATATGAAGATGATATTCAGTTTTCTCATAGAAATGAACCAAATCACAGTTTAGAGACAAGTATAATAAAATAAATCCTTTATTTTCTGACTGTTCTGTCTTGAAGAATTTAACCATTAGTGGATTAAAGTACTCAAAGCAATAAGTAAATTAAGCCCAATATGAAAAATCTGGGCACTGATAATCTTTTGTTTTAGTCATAGATGAAATTTTGATGGTTGGGGCTATCATTTACTGACATGAGTAATAGAGAATAATCATATTGGTGTTTGGTTCATGGATTTATCATCTCTGGCAATCAGTTCAAAGCTAGCCAGTGTTAATGAAAGATGATGACTGGGTGGATTCCTTTTTATGAAATCATGCCTCATTTTCCCTATCCTCTGCTACCTCATCCTACACCTTAAAGACTCACATGTACTGAAGAGTCACACTTCATGAAGGCATAGAGGATTTGTTGTTCAATGGCCTTGTTGCATGACTTTTACTGCAAAATTATAAGCCAAAGAAATAATCTCACACAAGTATACCTCAAGCGACCAGTGATTTTACCTAGATTAGTTCCAGGAGCGCGAAGGGTTTCTGACAGAAACAGGGATGACATTTAGGCAGCTGACTCACTGAAGATTTCCTTCCTTGCATGGTGTTAATGTACAAATATTGTATCATCAGAGTTTTTGCACAAATCATGGCATTCCACTGGATTCCCTTTCTACCAGCAAACTGTCTTATTTTTATCGATCTATCTATCTATCGATCAATCATCTATCTATCTATCTATTCATCTCTCTATCTGTCTGTCTATCTATCTATCTATCTCTATCATTATATAATATGTTGTATAATCTTGGGAAACGTATTCAAACTCTTGTAAAGTTTAAGCTTGTGTGAGCCTTATAAGCTCAGTATCCTCCCTTTAAAAAGAGAATGTCTCAGTTTGGAGAAAACAGCACAACATAAACCTATATTTATTACTCAAGAAAGAAGAAAGTAGCATAGCTTAATATATGTTATTCAAATGTTTATAGGACCAAAAATGACATCTTGTACTACTGATGGTCACTACCTTCTTATGAAGAAAGGATTTTATATGGTATGTGTTTTTCCATCGGTAACTTTCTTTATATTGTGTGATAAAACATGATTCCCAAATAGCCGATCGCAAATCTCCAGTCAACGCAAGTTCATGGGTTAAAGTGCACAAACTCTATGTTTGCTCATGATCTCTCTACCTCTTTTCCTCTGTTGCCTTAACTTATCAATTAAGCACACATGAATGACCTTAATTTACTTTCCTAAATCAACTTATCTTTCACTACTGCTTAATTGTACTCTCTATGAGACCAGCCTGCATGTAAGTAGTGATGTTCTCATGAAGATGAGAGATTTGAAAAACCATGAATCAACACACTTTACTTCATACATGGGAATAATTCAAAATGATTTAAACAACTAATATCTCAAGTGTAATAATTTTATTTGAAAAAAAACTTAGTTTATTCGCAAGTTCAAGCATGAGTTTTTCTTCCTGGGATTTTAACTTATTTTAAATCCCACATGAAGGCAAGTTACCCATCACTGATTATAGGAGCAAAATCTGAATGTTCCTTGGAAGCAATGTTGTCAAGTGCAGGGTTCTATGATTTTCATGCTTACCTCGCAATCTTGATACTACTGTTGGGACAGAACTCCCACTTGGAAAGCGACCCGATTCAGGAGACCACACTGACAACGAGATCGATGCAAACAGCTAGAGGTTTTATTGTCCAGCATGCTGGGGCCACTCCATACGGGAATGAAGGAAGCGGACCGTGAGCACAAAAGGCACAGACTTTTATACAATTTTTTGTAGGGAGGTGCTGAGGTAGTGAGGTGTTAACAAATAATTGGCTTATACACTTAAACTTTTAAACTCATTGGTGCAAGTTTAGACGCAAAGGGAATGGGGCAGGGTTTGGTGGTGACGAGCATAGCAGCACGTACTCGCGGCTTTACCCGGAAACCTGGGGATGAGTGTGTTTCCTTGGAATTCCCAGGGTGGGAGGAGTATCTGGCCTGGACATACACGTCCTTTGGCTTTTTGGGAATCCTTGGGTTGGGGTGAGGTAGCTTGATTCTGAGACTAGCTCATCACATTCTTGCCATTCTTGCTTGCCTAGGAAATTTCTTGTTGTCTAGAAAATTTTCTTTTCCTACATTAACTCTTTCACTACCAGAGTAGGATCAGTAGGAATTGAATCAGACCGGTGAGAGGGGATCTTGCAAAAGTGAAAACCAAATCAATTTATTAGGGAATCTAATTCCTTATATACCATTAAACAGGGGTGTTATGGGTATATTACACAGAGAGATGATGTCAATAGTGGCAGACAAACTACAGTGCAAGATCAACAACAGGTGGGACCACCACTAACCATACAGCCATGCTAATCCTTAGACATGTTAATATTCCCTAAAGGCCCCATTCATTGTGGAGAAAGAATAGGCTACTAATAGGTCAGGAACATGGTGATACAATTACAATGATAAAACCCATCCTGTAGACATGCTAATTAATGTCTATCTAGATGGCTTCCAAAGAATAAGAAAAAATATGTAAAAATCACCTCTGCCCTTGATCTGAATTCCAGACAGATAAGATCCATCCCTGCCCCTCATGGGAAAGTCAACAGTCAGCCTACAACTATGCTGGCATAGGAGGCACACAACTAGGTTGGCATAGGAGGCACACTGCAACTGAGACCTCTAGGAGTATCCTTGGCATCCATCTTCTAGAAATGTAGATCTCAAGCTTGAGTGTTCCATAGAGTCAAGAACATAAGAAACAGAGAATGAATATAGTCAAGCTAAGAAACTCAATACGTGTTACCTTAGTTAACAAATCTCTCATCAATGCAGAGTGTACAAATTCTTATTGGTAGTTTAGTGTGAGGAAATTCACGATCAACTAACAATGAGGTATACTCCCTTTGTATGAATGGATTTGAGTAGTTGATAGAAATGAAATCCTGAAAGCTCCATAGCATTCTTGCTATTTTTTTAAATTTTTATTATTTATTCAATTGTGTGTGCGTGTGTGTATGTGTGCGTGCGTGTGTATGTGTGTGTATGTGTAGAACCACAGGTGAATTCGGGAACCCCTATGGACCGCCTCCACTTCCTCCTTGTTTACTCTGCCTCAGGATTCACAGGCTTCCGCCCTACTAGGACCAGAAGCGCAGGTTGCCCCCGCTTCCGCTGGCGTCTATACATGGGTCTAGGATCTGAACTGCAAGGCAGAGGCTTAACCCCTGAGCCACCTCTCCAGCCCCCATTGTTGCTATTTTTATTACATATGTATTATTTGAATAAATTCAGTATTCAGTAAGTATCTGTTTTCCAAGTCATTGGGGATAGGTATTTAAGTAGCTTGACCTCAGAAGCATAAGACAAACAGGAAAAAAATGACTGGTTTTGAATTAGAAGTATTTTGAACTATTGTTTATGATGTTCCAAATGGTTATTTAAGTTGCATTCCTATAAAGGTTAGAAAATAAAAATTAAAAATAAGAAAGGGATTTTAACTACATTCATCTTATAGAAGTGTTTGTTTAATTTAGACCAAAGAACTCCATTGTGTTCAACTCTAAGACCCATTCTGCTTCAGTTGTGATGGGGAATTTGTGTGTTACTTTTCCTATTGTCTTTGTGTGCTACTTTTCCTATTGTTTCCATGTAGTGGGAAAAAATCTTTCAAGGTACTATTTGCAGGCATTGAACCTTACCTTAAGGATGGGCTAAGGATGAGTAACTTTGCCTACTCATTCTAGATGTCCAGATTTTACAGCAGAATAATAAAGAAAACTGTGAATTCTTGTTTGAAACACTGAAATTTTACTTCAGTACTGAAAAGCTAGACTGTTATTACTCTTGCAAGTATATCTAAATATTCCATATAAAATTCACATTTGAGACTAGGATATTCTATTATCCATTGTTTTTCCTGATCAGTTTACCTTCCATACTTCTGGCCTAAGAAACATCTACTGTTAAATTTCATTTGAAATGACATTGCAAAAGATACATCTCTGTTAGCTTCCATTACGTATGCAACAAATTTTTTCTGATAATTTCCTACATGCATGTTTCTGATTTGGTATTCTTATCCAGTCATCTAGATGGGCTTCATTATTTGTTAGTTTCATGTGTGTCTTACCTTTACTGCCTGAAAACCAGGGAGGGGTTGATAAACCATAGGCGTTTATTTTCATAATATCAGATACATAGTAGGATGGTTGCTTCCATCAAATAATAAAACTAGAGCTATTCACCTTAATATCTCAACTCATTTTCAAAGTACTTCAGGCTGCTATTCAATGTGTTATCAATTCCACAAAAGTTTCCAATTACTGCGGACTAATAATGGATGTAATAGAAAGGATATTTTTTAAGATTTTTAAACCTTAGATTATATTAAGATTAGTCATGTACCACTAAGGAGGGAAATGCATTCATTAAGTGATTCATCCTTCTGCAAACACAAGACAGCAACTTGTATAATCCTAGAGGCTCTAGGTCTATCAATGGGATGTGGCTCAATTCAATCATTAAAACAGAGAACTGGGGAGCATGTTAAATTGGTTATAGTACCCACTTCCCAAGCATAAACATTAACTCCATATCTTATGTACTTGTGGAAAAGCCATGCAAGGCAATATGCATCTGTAACCCAAGTGGTGGATATGGAGATAGGCAAAGCTTTGGAGTCATTTGCCAGTCAGACTAGCCAAATCAGTGAGCCCCTGTTTCAGTGAGAGAACCTGTCTCAAAAATCTAAGTCAAAAAAAAAGAAAAGAAACCGAAGTCAAAGAAACCAAGAAATTTATCTGACATCTATCTATAACCTCCTCTATCCATGCATGCACATCCAAGTTCAAACACAAAATGCTTGCACCCACATAAACACGGACATATGCACACACTTGTGGATGCACATACACACACACACTCACACATACACACACAAGACTCAGGTAAACTTGAGATGTTCAAGCCTGCTGCACTTTAACAAAGCATGTTATTTTATAGTAAGCTATTTGTCCGAAGAGTGCACTCAAAAATAAAATAATTACTAAATATGTAAACAAGGAGCATATCACTATCACTGTCAAGTGTTATATGAATTTTGGTATAAATGTATACGTTACATCTTAAACCAGGATTGTTTGCCCCAACATCATAAAAAAAACATGGAACACATTGTATTACAAGATTTCTGTGGCTCCAATTAGACTTTTATCATCATCATCATCATCACCAGGATGTCATGCACAAATGATCTGTGGTTGACTGACCCATTGTTGCTGGGCTGAGCTTCTGCATGAACCATGTGACCGAACACCTCACAGGCCATATAGATTGTGCCGTCACACTTTCTTTCATTACACTCTCAGAACTATCCCTACCTGTGGGATCTCTTTACGGAAGTATTTTTTTTCACATGTGTTCATATTGAAGCAGGGTGTTCTATGTCATGATCCCCCTGTCTCTTCCTCCCTTGTGTTGATATTACAAGCATGCACCACTACACCTAGTAAAACTATGCATGTCTTTTCCCAAATTTCAGTAGGACTTTCTTTTACACTGGCTCCATCATTTACTTTTACAGTTAAGTCTCTTTGGGGACCCAGACCTTTGGACTGTGTTTGCTTCAATTGCTCAATGAAAATAATACTCTCTGTTTTATCCTCTTATCCAGGTGCTGCTTCTCCTTAAACTTTACTTCAGCTTCCTCCTGACTTCCCCACACTCTGTTTATTCCCCTCCATTCTCAATGTCTAGTGCACTTTTATGCTGTTCCACACAATTTAGCACTCACTTACGCAATGTCATGTACTGTTAGTGGATGTTTTACATGTTCCCTCCAGTATTCCCTGGCTGAAATATAGGGATTCAGGAATTAGGGAAAAAAAATCTTCCTGTACCCATAGTTTCTTCCAAATACATCATTGCACAGGATCAACATTTGGTCCAACTGCTATTCTTGGACCTAGCCATGATTCCCAACACCTTCATGAATTCTCCCTCCTCCCTCAGCGATTCTCAGATGCATTTATTACATTATTTCCTCACTTTGAGAGTCTTTATCTTTCTTCTCTTGTCTCCTTATTTCAGGAAGAAGTTGGTGAATTCAGAGATCAGTCTTTTACCTCTTCTTTACAATAAATACCTTGGCTTGTGGCAGTAGAATATTGCTTAGAGTTTATTTATTGAATGAATAAACCAGTGGACCTTGTTCCTTTTGTTTACATAGGCATCACATTTTCTTCATATTTTTTCAAAAGATGAGGAAAATCTGGAAAAGTTCTGGAGAAAAATATTTCTGCTTAGATCTTCAAAACATAGATAACTGTACTGTTGCAGTGAGAGAACCCCAAAGTCAAGAAACTTGAGGGAGAAAAGGAGATTTATTCAGCTTTTGGTTCCAGACAGGAGACACAGTCTTTCATGGAAACAAGCAGAAGCTGGAAACAGGCTATATTACACCCACATCTCTTCTGGAAATAGGGTGGGACTTATGTACCTCAAAGTCCATCCTCCGCGACTGCCTTCTTCCAGAAAGTTTCTATCTCCTAAAGGTTCTATGACTTTACCAAACACGAGACTGCAGCAGACACATTTCAAAGTATGACAACAATCAAGTAAAAATTTTATTATATCTTTGTGTGCCTTGAGGACAGCTTTGCAATCAAGCATTGCTGAGTTGTGATTCTGAGTGACCTTCCCAGGTTACAGAGCCTCCAGGAATCTCCTTGACTTCATGAGGAGTGGGTCTATGACCAATAGTCTTGCAACAGTGTCCTACAGAATGCACCGAGGCGTGCAGAATCACAGGCAAATTCACATGTGAAGAAAGAATTTTCAGAGCATTTGAACTGATTATTATTTACTTAAAATTTTTAAGAGGGTGAAAGGCCTAAATTTATTTCAAGTGGTCAACAGATGTGAAAACTATATACTCATGTGATTATACCTTTGAAAATACAACATATAAACAAATATAGACAAATAGAATAGAATGATATATCTAACTTTACTAAAATAAGATGTCAAGGATTGACAAGCCTCTGTGCCTAGCTGAAGAGTTATCTTTTTGGTTTGCTAAGCTATGATCTCTATTCCATCTACTCTATTCTGTCACTACTACACAAAAGTATTCGCAGATAACACTTAGCAATCTTGGTTGTACCACAAGAAGACTTCATTCTCCAACTAATTCTTCCAACCTTTCTACTATGTGGATAAGCTCATGTTTCATGAGATAATCATGGGTAGAAATTTTGCATTCCCATGCATATACTGTGATGCCAATACTTTAAGGGACCAAGAATTCTTTATAAGCAGTCTTTAAAAATGGTCTTGCACATTTTAACAACATATGCATTTGAATACAAAAAAATTTAGCAATTGCAAATCAATGTTAACAGTTGCAAAGTTTCATCCTCTTCAGTGGCTATGGGCTTTTCATCTGGGTATACCACTTTGAAAATAGTAGATGTTAAGTTCACATATACTATGAATAAAGCTGATAAACATTCTTGTGTTTAATAGGATGTTAGATGCTACAAATGACCTGGAAGACATACCAATTACTACAAAGATTCAAGACTCCCAATCCAAACCATCCTACCTCTTATTTGAAACACCCATCTTGCCAAGTGTCCTAGTTAAGTTCTGTAACAGGACAAAAACACTCTCAGCTCAGAAGAAGACCGGGGTGTATAAAATCAGACCACAACACACGACTTCTCAGAGTTTGCCAAGATCAAGACATTCTACTCTGGAGGCTTTCATTAAGCCTATATCATGTAGTGGTGTAAGACTGTCAAATGCCGTACTTAATAAATTTGTTCTCTTATTTACTTATTTATTTATTTATTTATTCCATTGTGCATGTATGCGGGTTTGTATGTTTTTATGTATGTGTGTATGTATGTATGTGTGTGTAGAACCACGGACGAATTCGGGAACCACCATGGATGCCTCCACCTCTTCCTTGTTTACTCTGCCCTGGGATTCACAGGCTCCGCCCTACCAGGACCAGAAACGCAAGCCGCCCCTGCTTCTGCCCAGCGTCTATACGTGGGGTCTAGGATCTGAAATCGGGACCTTTCGCCTGCAAGGCAGAGGCTTAACCCCTGAGCCACTTCTCCAGCCTCCGTGCTTAATAAATTTGAACTGTTACCAGTAAGACTGAAATCTTTTGAGAAGTAGAAAATAGATGAAAATGAATGCACACATGAATAAAGAATAATGGAGTAGCTATTCTTTGGGGTAGAAGTATGTTGATTAGTTTTTTTAAATTGTTACATTAGTATCTATATAGGTAATGCTTTCTAGCATTTAGTTTACTATGGGCAGCCCCTGTTATTGTCAAGGTAAATATTTTATACTTGATGCCAATATCTGATTTTGTGAAACTCATATGGGAAATTCGAAAGTGTTATTTCCCAAGTTAAAAACCAATGACCAATGACAACTTAATCAGTGCTGCTAAGAACAAGCCTCAGTTCTTGTGCAGTGGAAAAGTAAACAAGGTGGAGAATTAAAACTGACAGACTCTTCACATGAAGGGCAGACAGCATACTTCAAACTCTTCCTGTGCTTGAAGCCTGAAAGGTTCCATCTGCTCGGTTCTGTCCTCAGGGGCCTGGGGCACCTTGAAAAGAAAAAAGAAAATGTTGGCATTGTGGCAGTGCTTCATAGCATTACAATTAAATTAAGTAAATAAGAGCATATTAAGCTGATGGCACATTCTGAGCCATTACAATCCCTGTCTCTGCTGTTAGGACCTTGCATGGCCGCTCTCCTCTCTCTGGGGGCAAGTGAAGGTATAGTAACAGGAAAAACAGGAGATTCTAAAATGAACTTTACCAAAGTAACTACCAGGATGAAACACACACACACACACACACACACACACATACATGCATGCATGCACACACACACACACATGCACGCATGCACACACGTGCACGCACACACGCATGCACACACGCATGCATGCACACACATTATGCATGCACTCATATCTGAAAGCTCAAGTTATCATACAATTGCACACATACGCAGGGGTCCATTTTCAGCACGTTACAGTGACAAAAGACAGAAGACAAGACACACTCATATATATGGAGAGCAGTAGGTCCTAAATGGATGAGTTCATTAGAGGTGACGAGTGAAGTCTAAAGAGGGTTGCACCTCTTAAAAAAGACTAGCATATCACCATTCTAGTTATTTTCAGCCACGTGGGCACAATGTGGTCAGATCATCTAACCCTTTTTTATTTTCCAAAACAGAAACCTCTGAGTTTTAAAAACTGAGATGAAGCCAACAATCAACAAGACTGAGTTGATTAGTAGTGTAAAAAAAGTAGAACTGCTTTGGAAAGTTGGTCATTTTTTTTTTTACTGCAGTTAAATGCACACCTATCACATAACAAATCTACTAGATACAAGCCATTGTTTAGCTTCCTTTCTCTCTCTTTCATGGGTCCCCCTTAAAGGTAATTCCATGTCAACCTTCAAATCAGAATGGACCCGATATTTGAATTCCATGTGTGATAAAAAGAATAATACCACTCCCATGCGAATGTGCAGGGGCAAATCCCTGCCTCCTGTTAAATAGGTTAGGCAGAGAGGCAAAGGCTATATGTAAGGTTGCATGCTAGGAATGCTCATCAGCTGACCTCAAGAAAGGAGTTCTCCTGGATTACTTTCATGAGTCCAATGTTTTCAGTGTTCTTAAATAGCAGAGAACACAGTGCAGGTATTCTCTGTATTATGCTACTTTTTGTATTTTCACAAACGCATGGATGGTGGTAGGTAATTTTGTTATGTTCATAGCTATGTTGGTTTATTGTTTTCCCACCAGTTGATCCTGAATACATTTCTTTAGATTGTCTGAATACTTTCACAATTGCCTATGATAGCCTATGTCTCTTTTTATCCTTACCCTTACATATAAGTTTTGATCAAACAGTACAATATACTTTACTTTGGTGGGACTGAATTTTGTTCAACCATCTCTGAAAACTGATTGCCAACCTCCCATCATGGACTGTGTCTTCTCGGTCTCCTTAAACTGGAGAATCTCCCACAGGCTTGCAGAAATCTTGCCTTGAGTCTGTAATCATACACAGGTGTGCCTAAAAGCTCAATAATCAATCACCAGGTCGACACCTTTATTTACTTGGTACAATGTGTGATGCAGCAACTTGTCTAAGAGAAGAGTGACACCTTGGTGCCACAATGAGGAACCAGAAAAGAGATGGGTACTGATGTTTATTTGAGGGTCACATAGAGCTGGTGGAATGGAGGTATGGGTTCCAACATGTGCGAGCAGTACCACAAAAAAAACTAGATTAATTATTTTGTCATAAATCATGGCTTTTATTCAAAATCCATTACCTTTTTCCCTACAATAAGTTTTCTACTTGCATGGCTAGAATACATTTGGATTCCATGTGTGATAAAGAGAATGATACCACTCCCGTGCCAATGTGCAGGGGCAAATCCTTGCCTCCTGTTAAGCAGGTTAGGTAGAGAGGCAAAGGCTATATATAAAGTTGGATGTGCAGCACAGTTAGAGCTACTCATCAGATGACTTCAAGAAAGGAGATTCTTCTGGATTACTTTTGTAAGCCCAATGTAGTTTACAAGAAGTCCTAGAAATACAGGAGAGTAGACAAGTAAATCCAGAGAGATTGCGCCACAGGAGGATGTGGCTAGTAATTGCGGCTCTGAAGACCTGGAGAGAAGGGGTCCTGGTCCAGGAAAGTGTAGCTTCTTCTAATAACTGGAGCTGCCAAGGGCAAAGCAACACATTCTTCTCAGAACAATGATGCCTTCAGAAAACCATCCACACGCAACCTGCCTCTTACTCTTGGCCAGGTGACTTTGCCAAGGCAGCCTTTTCACTTGCAGTAAATACAGCTTTGTTGTTCAAGTTGTTCTCATTATTTGTTATAGCAGCAAGAGGAAACTAATACCCCATGCTGAATTTAGGGAATGGATAGAAACTGATTTCCTCAAGGTCAGGCTAGAGATAATGTACAAGTTGAGGTAATGTTCCAATTAACTTTCAAAGGTGCCTAAAAGACCAGAAATGAACAAGCATAAAGGACTAATAATGTTCTAGGCAATGATAGTAGCTTAGTTTGGAGCCCTGTGTTACCCAAAATGTTGGGAAGGAGAAAGAAAGTTGAGAGGGACTCAAAGTGCATTCAGAGAAATACTGGCAACAAATACTGAAAACAAAACCAAGTATTTTCAGGTATTGTTCATGCCTTGGTGACCCTTACAAAGCTTGATCATTTTTCTTCCCCGAGTTCCTTTCTACATAGCATAGCAGGCGCCTGGCTGTGGAGATGCTGGTCTGTGTGACAGTGCCATCTTGTGTTGCTTTGATGCATTGCACTGACACTTTTCCTGATTCCTCTGTTTCCTAAGCTGTGCATCTAACAAAGACCACTGTACTAAAGTCATATCAGCCTGAAGGATATAATGCATGTTGGACAAACCACTGTGTTTCGTGTGCTATTTACTGGCCAGCTGATAGTGACAGATAAGTCATCTTAAGCAGGTTATATGTCATTGTGATGGGTGGGAAACCCAGGAGAAGAATTCGGCTTCACATTCATTCAGTAGTTCATTTCCTAAAAGCTGAAACACTCTAATGTGACATAGCTTGAGATTTATCTTTG
>JALPQD010000252.1:0-26319 GCA_023101885.1 Typhlomys cinereus
CCATCGTTAGTATCTCAGAGATGTGGTTCTTTTTAAGGTCTTTACCCTTTCATGATGCAAAGTAGATGGGTCAAATCTTGTGGACTGTGAAAGTATATCTACCTGCAATGAGTTCATGATTGCATAGGCCTGCTCTTCAGTTTTGTTCCCCGAGCCTTAGGATTGGGGTGGTTTACATTTCCTGTTTGAGGCTGAGCACACTACAGTCACTTATTGTCTGCACTTTGGTCATTTGCGATTTTCTGTAATAAAACCTTCCATTCAAACTTCAAGGCTGTGTTCTGAGTGTCTTTCTAATATATTCATATAATATAATAATATAATAATCAATAATAAATATAATTCATATAATAAAAGATGTTTAGAAGGCAGTTTGACATAAAGTTTTTCTACTAAACTTTATATTTGCTCCCCACCTCATGTCTATGGCTTCTCGTTCATGCAGTTTTCGGCATGGTTTTCAGTCCCTGGAATATTGATTCCCTGCTTGTAGGCAAGCCTTAAATCTAGTCAGAGAGCAGTTGTTTACCCTCTTTTCATTCATGCCATTATTGCTGTCCTGGTTACCTCTTATCCAAGTAGTTGGGTTATACCTTGCAGTTTCACAAGTGGACGAGATTTTTGATTGCTTTTCTCCCTCAGCAGCTTGCATAGTGCTTTCTGGTATTATGAAAGCTGGCCAGATAGGAGGAAGCTTATGGACCAGTTCTGCCAATTTTTTTTCATGTCCTATGATTAATGTGTGTAGGTTCCTCAGCAATAAGATTTTGCTGTCATTTTCTGGAAGGTAACCAAGAAGCTTATTAGGAGGTATCACAAACCTGGTACTGGAAATTTTGCTAAGTTCGCCTAAGGTTTCTGGTAGGAACATTACATGGCCTTTTCTGTTTATACTATCTTCACATCTTCTGTATTCCCTCATATAGTATATGCCTGTTTACACTCTTTTTGGAGAAAAAAAGAAAATAAAATATGTTTTTGTGAACTTACATTACTGAAGGTTCCTATCTGGTACTTTATAAACTGTGCTACTTGGACTCTCCTCTCTCTCCATTTGTCCCATTCCCTCGTCTTCTCCCCAACCAAATTTAATTTCTTAAAGAATCATGGTTTCTAATAGTTGCTAAATACTTCACTGTCTAAAAAAAATGTGAACTTGGAATATTGTATGTCTAAAAACTCTAAGAAAAATCTTTCTGTCTAATGATTTATGATTCAAATAGGAAAGATATAGAGAAAAAAGAATTCCCATAATATTTATATTAATTTTTATAACTATATATTAAGAACAATAAATATGTTTTCAAGGGCCCGTCAGATGGCTCAGTGGTTAAAGTTACCTGTACATCAATCTGGTTTCTTGAGTTCCTTCCCAGAGCTACATGGGGAAAGATAAAAATGACACTCAAAAGTTGTTCTCTAACTTCCATAAATGTGTTGTACCACACACACTCATTCTGCTTCTGTCTCTCAAAATAAAAATATTTATACTATATTTTCAAAGAAGAGTTGTTGGCCATCTAGTTAATTATATGAAAAAACATTGGAAAAGAGTAAGTCTAACAATTAAAATATTAAATTCACACTACTGAAAAACAGATTTTTTTGCATTTCAAAGAGTTTTATTGGTGTGAAAACACTGTTTACAGAATTGTCCATTCTAATTTGAAGTCAAATATTTGTAAGAGAAAGCACATATTTGTTGTGAATATAAACATTTCAACATGTTTACATTTCTTTCAGTGTCTCACACAAATTTTCTCGTGGATGTTTCAGCAAGCATTCACTAAGATTCATTGTCTGTAGCATGGGTTATATCTGAGGTATTTTCTTTGTGTCAGTAAACTATTTTCCAGCTTATACTTCCAATGGAATATCTAATGGACTGTATGTGATAAAGCCATAAGACCTCAAAGTAGACTGTGTACAGTAGGAGCTTATTGCAGCATAACTCCCGTTTTTGCTATCTCTTCTGGAACATAAAAATTAATCGTGGACTATGGATACTTCAGTAGGAGAGTGCTTGCTTAGCATGCATAACATCTTGGGTTCAATATTCAGTACTGAAGAAAAAAAAGAATTGCAAAAGGTTCACCCAACACTTGGTCTTCAAGTGACATACTACCCAAATGCCCAACATTAACATTAGTTTAACATGCCAACATTAAAAGGATTAGCCCAGTGTTTGTTGGAACTCTTGTTCAAATACAAGTCCATGACTTCTGTCCCCAAAACACAGATATTTAAAAATGGTTGTGATGGTTATGACAAATATCACTGTAACACTAAGGAAGTGGGTTTTTAGGTACATCTATGAAGAATTATCTCTTAGGCAGATAATCAAGAAGTCTGTAGTAGCTTGTCTTGATTGTATAATTGAGGTGGGAAGACACAGACTATGGTGGGCAATATTATTCCATGGGCAGGTGAATGAACTACTAACTTCAAATGAGACTGTTAAAGAGATACAGACAGCAGTGATAGGCTAGGCCAGCAGAGGGAGCTCAGAATATTTAGGCAGTAAAGACCATAAGTGATTTAAAACTAAGATAGTCAAGTACTGATATGTGTAACTTTTATTCTAAAAATGCATTGTATCTAGCAAATTCTCACAAGCAAAGATATTTATGTCTCATTTTGGAAATTTGATATTACATCTTCCCAATATTAATGGAGTATTAACTAGGTAGTAAGAACAAAGGTAAGCTATCTACACTGAAAAAATGTGAATGCATTTGTCATAGTTAGGCACTGTGTCAACTTGACAGTTGAGGGTTTGAGCTCTGAGTACATTTGTAAAGAATTAGTAGGTGATCCCAGAGCAAACCTGCAGGACATTTTCTAGCTGATGGGGAAGGCCCAGCTCATGATTGGTGGGACTAGGCCATAGAATACTGAGAGCTGATTGAGAAGTTGGCATCCTTGTGTACACTTGTCAGATATGCTAGTTTGGCAAGGATCGCCCCTCTCTCCAGCCATATGTAAAGATGGTGTGGCCAGTTCCCTAAGCCTGCTGCTGGTGTGAGCTCTTCTGCTAAGATATACAATCAACTGTAACCAGGAATCAAAAGAGAAAATAAACCTCTTGTTCCCTTAAGCAACCATGTGGCTAACTGCTACAGCATTTAAAGATATGCTAAAGTGTCATTGGCATAAAATAAATTTAAAGCAACCAAACAATGTGATACAATACAGTTGCTGATAATGATGGTGGACATTACAAGTAAACCATATCAAATTAACTAATTGGAGGCAAAATAATGCACGATTCTTTGACAAAACTATACTAAGAAGATACAATTTTCCCTACCCCTATAAAAGTGAACATCATACTGCAGCTGATGGACTTAAAATTTTTAAAAATTATTATTTATTCAATTGTGCATGTGTGCGCATGTGTGTGTGTGTGTGTGTGTGTGTGTGTGTGTGTGTGAGTGTGTAGAACCTCCATGGACTGCCTCTACCTCCTCCTTGTTTACTCTGCCCCAGGATTCACAGGATCCGCCCTACCAGGACCAGAAATACAGGCCGCCCCCGCTTCCACCCTGCCTCTATACATGGGGTCTAGGATCCGAACTCAGGACCTTCTGCCTGCAAGGCAGAGGCTTAACCCTTGAGCCACCTCTCCAGCCCCAAATTTTTTAAATGTAAAATCTGAATCCTGGAATTGGGATCGAAATGAAATAATCACATAATAGCAATACAAAGACTAAAAAGAGCTACTAAAGTGGAGTAATTAATTCTGTGAGCACTTAACTAAACTCCAGAGTATTTTGTTAGTCTTCACTGAACCTTGTAAGTATGAAGCAGTGAGGGATATTTGTTAAAAAAATGTTTTTTGAGATAAGGCATGATAGTATGCCTGTGAGAATGAAAAGCTTTGCCATGCTAGAGAAGGGAATAAAAGTCACAGCCACCATGAAAATATTTTGAAAAAAATCTGCAAACTGTTATAGAATACCAAATATATTGTGAATGAATATCTCTGTAAAATTATTACAGTTGAAAAATTCAGTTGGCAAGTTCACATGGGAGACATATAGAGCACTTTAAGTGGTGAATTAATTCACGAAGAGCAGAAACTTCTAGATGATGATCAGGGTTTACTCTATTTTTCCAATCCCTTTTCCTACAAAAGATAAACAAAACTGTTAGCTTTTAAGTATATTAAGGGAATTATACTAAAAATTCTGAAGAAATTACGATTGGTAGAAACACATTTCAACATAATAAAAGCTTTGTGTGATAAGCCTATTATTAACATCTTATTAAATGGGACTAAATTGATAATATTTTTCTAAAATCAAAGTGTTCATATTTTCTGCTATTATTTAATATAGTGCTTAAACTCTGAGCTATGGCAATAAGAAAATAGAAAGTAATAAAAGGGACAGTAATTATCCATGTTTGCCATGATACCAGTCTTAGACTCTATCTGAATACTTTGTTTGATTGGGAAAAAATAAATAAACATGATAGAAAAAAAGAATACAGTAAACAATGAAAAGAACTCTCTTGTTTAAGCACTGGCTGATTAATGTTGAAAAATTGTCATATTAACAAAAGCAACCTGCACATTCAATGAAACTTCCATACAAATTTTAATGGCATTTTTGAAAGTACTAGAAAAAATAATTCTAAAATTCATATGGAATAAGAAAGACTTTAAGCAGTGGAGGCAATCCTGAGTTAAATGTATAATTAGAGAGATGGTGTCTGATTTGAAGTAGAACCAAAGAACCATAGTAACAAATCCAGAACACCCCAACACATATTATATGGACTCATGGAATAAAATTGAGGACCCTGCTATAAGCACATCTACGGCCATTTGATTTTTGACAAAGATACATCCACTTTTATTCCTTTACTCTGTTAAACAGTTTACATATGGATATGTAAACAACTGTTTACTTTAATTTACGTATACTCTTTATTATTATTCTTTCTCTTTATTTCTTTTCTGAAGATTTTATTGTTTTCAGAATCTAAACTTAATGCTTATCTTCCAATAATGATACTAATACTATATTTTATGTCTTTGCTTTGCTTCTTTTAAGCACTACACTCCTTCAGAAAAGAAATTCTGTCTCTTTGTATTTATTTGCTGCTAATACTTTCATTTCTATATTTTTGAAATTGCTGGAGATTCATAAATATCCAGCATAATCTACATATTTTATTAAAACATTTTACTTACATTAAGGAAGTTCACTCATAAGCTTTGAAGAAAAAAAATAGTGCTACATATCAGATTCCTGTGCTTTGCATTTGGCTAATTTACCAAATAGACTTCAAATATATCCTACAGTTTTACTCAGTTAAAATGATTCACTTTCGGGCTGGAGAGGTGACTTGGGGTTAAGCCTCTGCCTTGCAGGCAGAAGGTCCTGAGATCGGATCCCAGATCTCACTTATCGATGCCAGGTGGAAGCCAGGACGGCGTGGGCTTCTGGTCCTGGTAGGGCGGAGCCTGTGAATCCTGGGGCAGAGTAAACAAGGAGGAGGAGGAGGAGGTCTATGGTGTTTCCCGAATTCGTCTGTGGTTCTACATGCACGCACAAATGAATAAATAATAAAAAAGATTCATTTTCTTTTATAATATTTTACATAATTATTATTATTTCATTAAATTTTAGACTTCAGGCTTCTTATTGGGGTTTCTCTCTGTATTCATTACTGTACTATAAATTTGTATGTATAAATTTGTCATAAAATAGTTCCTAAATTGTGCTGGTGAGTGTAGGTAGGCAGTGTTGTACACTGGCTAACAAAAAATTATTTCTAGCAAAGATATCTTTTCTATTGCTCCCTTGACAAAAGTGGATAAACTTTTATTTCTCTGAAATTTCATAAATCTCTACAGTTCTGAATCCAAGCCCCTATCTTAAATCAAAGCTACAGCCTCTTAAATGTGATTTAAAATATGAAGCAAGTTGTACAATGTAGTGAACATTAGATAATAATTCCCAGATGAGCTTTCCTTTTCCCTTATCTTCCTGTGGAAGTCTATATTTCTTCAAGCTGAGAGATGAAAAGAGAATTTCAAACTTTCTACTGAGATATATCTAAAACAACTGGAGAATCTCTTTCTGTAAAGTTTATGGTAATGTAAGAACATTTTTCAATCATAACTACTAAGTTGCATTTATGGGCTAGATTTCATGGTAATATTTTTTTCATGAGAGTTAGAAACAATTTGTAGAATAAGGAATACCCTTTTATTCTCTCCTTTTGTAAGCTTTCCTGGAAATGAGTGCTTGATCTTTTGTATTTATCCATTTCCTCTGAGTGAAGTTAATGCAAAGCCACACTTGCCTTTTGTAAATGCCACATGTACCATTTGGAGAGTATTCTTATGTCATATTTATAAATTTAGCACTTCATTTTACTCTTTGAAATTGCTTGAAAGTGTCTTGATAGTCTTTTAAAACTAGAATTATTTATATCTGTTAACATCTTGACCTCACTGTATTAATTTTGTAGTAGCATCAACTCAATATAATAATTCTTTGTGTGAAATATTTCTAATTCCATGCATGAGTAACCAGTGACTGACAGCATAAATGTGCTCTGAGCTGTCATTTCTAAACATCAACCAAGAAATGGGCTCATTTATGGATATAGTTGCAGAAATAGATGTGTAAGAATGTTATTCACCTTAGTGACCTCCATCAAGAAAATGAATAACTCTCCCCTTGATATATTCATGTATTATATTATTCTGAAAAGGACATACTGATTTTTCAACAAAGGTAAAATTGCATAAAAAGAGCATAAAAATTGTACTTGCTTATAAATTAAATATTATAAAAACATATTTCCAATTCTAGGAGAAAAATGCAAAAAGGTAAAGATTCTAGTGACAGCTAAAAGATAAATTAAAAACGAGGAAGATATGGGTTTCAGGCAAGTATGGCTCCTGCCCCTTAAGTGAACATGTTTCTTTCAATGTCTTTCTTACCCAAAGTATTGAAAGCATAGTGTTTGAACATTTGAAATGTTGATGTTGGAAGAAAATGGAGCACTGTTTAAAGTTACTATCATGGTAAAGATACTATTTTTGGTTTTTCTATGTCTATTCCTAATTTTCAGTAGATCTCTTTAGAGAAATTGGTGTAGACTATTTGTGAGCAGATCAGTTAAGCATCTGTTGACCACTTCACACAATAAAAATGACAGATTATTGAAACCAGTCCATAACAATAGCATTTGTCTTTATCCTTGTGCTTTTTTTCTGAGGGAATGTCTTTCCTAAAGAATATCCTCCAGAATGCCTTTTCAACCTCAAAAGACAAGATAGGCAGTAAAAGTTTATTCTCTAGAATGACCGGAACTAGTCATATTTTGCTACTTTGCCATGGATTTAGTGTATCAATTAAAGTAAAGTATTTGGCAAGCAGTTTAAATTGCTCTTCACTTGCTAAACTGAATCTGACAGACAAAAGAGTTAAACACTAATGCTCTATAGAGAAGTGAACTGGCACTATTCAGTTGCTGTGATATGAGACCACCAATTTGCCTATGAAGCAATTACTTAGCATCTGAAGGGTTCAAACAACCCAGAATAACAAGAATCAGTTTTAATTGAATATGGCCTGTCAAACATTAAATTTTGTTTTGCAACAGAGTACAGTCATTTGTCTCTCAATCTCACCAGGAAGGCTTAAGAGCACAATCCGTTGATTCTGTGAAAAGCTCTCAGGGACACATTCACTAGCACTACTAGCATTATATTACCATAATCTGCACAATATTTTAAAATTCTTCATTAGTAGTTTTCTTGAAATATTGCCAATATTACTGAGACTAAGTAAATCATAAGACAAATAACTCTGCTATAATATCATATTGAAGGACCTAATTAACAGAAATGTGCTCATAACATCTATCTGTGAATATTAAATAGGAAGGCATCAAAGATTCACAAATAAGTCCTGGACAACCTTCATCTGTGAAACCCACTCACTTTATCAGTTGAGGTGAATAGAATATTAATTTCACTGCTATGTTAAGGAAGAAAGTACTATATTGCCTTCCAGCCCCAAGGTCTGCTCTCCCCTTGATTTGTATTTGTTACTTCCTTTCATGTGTATGTGTGTATGAGAGATATATAAGTGTGTATGCATGTTTTCATGCGGTACTGCATATGCATGTGTGTGTGAATAAATGATGAGCCCCAAGAATGATATTGATTATCATTCTCAATTGTTCTCCCACTTTTTATTTTGACACTGGGTTCCTAATTAAATCAAGAGGTCATAGATAGCCACTTTGCTCTAGGAGTCCCCAGTCACCACCTTTGGGGGCTGGAAATATAGACTTGCAGACAGACATTTTCCCATCTCCAATCTAGTAACCTTTTTGCAAGGAATCCTTTTTCAGTAGAAAGTACATTAATTGTTGAGCCATCTCTTTCTCCCCAGATCTTGGAAAAGAACTCTTACCTGTTTTCCCTTATATAGCCTGTTTCCTTCTCTTTCTCCTTGCCCCATATCCAACATACCAAAACATTCCATTTGAACTCTCTACCACACCTAATTGTAAATCCAGACCCCCCCCCACTGAACCAGCAAGAGAAGTCTTATCCCCTTTCTGAAGTAGAAGTCCTCTTGTTTGCCTCATTTACATTTTAATTTTTCCCTCTGTTTAGAGACATTTCTTAGATATATCAGGTTCTCTTGTGGCTTTTTGCTCACTGCTTTTCAGTGATCATTTGCTGAACTAATACGTGATATATGTGTTAAATATCCCAAGATACAGCTATTAAAAAAGCTAAAAATTCTAGCTCTAAATATATTTTACTCCTTATATTGTAACTAGCTATAAAGATAATTGCTATTCCTCATATACAGTTTAAGATTAAGATCATTAATCAAAAGTTGACAGCAGACATGAAAGAAATGAATATATTAGTGCACATCTTTTTTATGCTTTAGTTTCCCCCAAGGCACTAATTCTTAGTCTATTTTTTTCATTATGCCTCCCTGTGGAGACTTTTTATACATCTTTTGCCTTAATTGTTCTCCCTATGAAATTTTAACACTTTGAGTGCACTCATATTTACTTACATGCTCTAGGAGTATTTCTGAAGAAAGAGATTTATCAACCACCAAGAATCACTTGTTTTGATCTCTTGGGAATAACATTGTCCTTGATATTGCATACTTCAGAGTGTGAATTTGTTGACTACCATTATTACTATTTGTATTCTTAGGGAAAAAACACATGGCTTTGCATGTAATAGACAAATGCTCTTAGTTGCAGTTCCAGACCTTTGGTAAGTTCATATGCATACATACTCATGGGTGTATTAGCTAAAGTTATTGTTTCTGGTTATAGTTGGGTAGTATTTGTAAATACTCTGAGGTTATATTTTTATGGCTTCTAATATATGCAAAATTATTAAAATCTATGTGTTGAAGGCCAAATTGCAGTCTTTTATTACTATATAATTATATTCTTTTCTAGACAGTATTTGTATGTTTGTTTGTTTGATGTGTGCGCTCCTGTTGTGTTTCTGTGTCAGAGGGTACTGTGTGTCCCTGTGGAGGACCAAGGGTGACTTTGGGAATCATCCTGGATTGCTTCTAAGTGCTTTTTTCATCGCTCTGGGATTTCCCAGGTTTCATCTGCCAGTGCTGGAAGTGAAGGCTGCTGCTTTTCTTCTTGGCATTTTATTTATTTTTTATTATTATTTATTCAATTGTGCGTGTGTGCGTATGTATGTATGTGTGTGTAGAACCACGGGTGAATTCGGGAACCACCGTGGACCACCTCCACCTCCTTCTTGTTTATTCTGTTCTGGGATTCACAGGCTCCGCCCTACCAGGATCAGAAACAGGCTGCCCCCGCTTCTGCCTGGTGTCTATATGTGGGGTCTAGGATCCGAACTCAGGACCTTCCGCCTGCAAGGCAGGGAGGCTTAACCTCTGAGCCACCTCTCCAGCACCTCTTCTTGGTTTTTACATGGTACTTGGGATCCAAACTCAGAACCTTCTGCTTGTGAGGCAGAATCTTAACCTTTGTGCCATTTCTCCAGTCCTAGACACTAGTTTCAAAATTTCACATGAATATACCGTGTGTGTGTGTCCATGCATCTGAGTGAACACAAACACATGTGCATGTCAAATACACACATACACACACACACTCACACACTCAATTCACATACCTATGTTAACTGTAGACACATTTGTGCTTATTTCAAAGTTGTTTTCCAACCTAACCCAATTTTCTTTCTGTAATATTTCGTTCTTTTGCTTCACAAAAAGAACAATTATTGAATCTTTCACACCTTGATAAAAGTGTTCTTAATACATCTTATGGAGTTCTTTATTCATGTTTAAATCAAAGAAACAAAATGGATAAGAGTGAATTTTTTTAATGAAATATCCATATAAGGATGTTGAAAATGCGTGTTTTCAGTGGGACCTTTTAGGTACCCACTGTATCAACAACTGTAAAATCAATCCACTTCTCTTCATAGTTCCTTGTGTTAATTTAATTATTCAGAACCACTATGATCTTTCTAGTTTTTCATGTATTTCAAGGTTATTGATCCTATGACCATGCATGGCTCATCAAGTGTCACAATGGCTTATATATTGTGAATTTTCTCCCCAAAGTAATTTCATTTATGATAACAATATTTATTTGCCCTCGGATTATATATCCAAAATTTTACCTCTTGTCCTAGCAACTACTACTACCACTAACTAGTCTATTTGTAGTAGACCAGGAATATGGTCTACTTCTGAACCACATCTGTACCACTGTTGAAATTTGCGAGCTTATTTTTGGTTGTGATGCTTCTGGCTGTAGAACAACGTCATTGCAAAAACTTTTTCTGGAGATGGCATATCAACACAACTGACAAAATACATGAGACAGGATAGTCTTAAAAAGAGTCAGAGAAGGGGCTGGAGAGGTGGCTCAGGGGTTAAGCCTCTGCCTTGCAAGCAGAAGGTCCTGAGTTCGGATCCTAGACCCCACGTATAGACACCGGGCAGAAGCCGGGCGGCCTGTGTTTCTGGTCCTGGTAGGGTCGAAGCCTGTGAATCCCGGGGCAGAGTAAACAAGGAGGTGGAGGCGTCCATGGTGGTTCCCGAATTCGTCTGTGGTTCTACACATACATACACACACACACACACACACACATGCGCGTGCACACACACGCATACATGCACAATTGAATAAATAATACTAAAAATAAATTTAAAAATTTTAAAAAAAGAGTCAGAAAATTGTGGGGATCCCCGGGGATTGCAGCTCTGTCCTGCAGGCGGGTCCTGCGGGTCCTCCATAAGGGGGATGGGGAAAGGTAAGTGCGCTGTTCCCCCTCCCCCCAGCCCTCCTTCTGAGGACAATCAGACGCGACAGGGAGTCTAGTCGAGCAGGAACTCCTATTATTGCAAATCCATAGCCCTCTTATAAAGGCAGAAACTGCAATGGGAATTCTAGGGTGGGGAAACGGGCAACCAATCATCTTAAAGGTCAAGCCAGCTATGCCCCCTATTGTCTTCCTCCTGAGCTATACCCCTATTGTCTTTCTCCATCAAACATCTTTGTCTAAGCTTGCCAGACCACCCAGGTCTCCTAGACTAAGGCCCCCACAAAAATAGGCCACCATCAAGGATTGCAAATAAGTAATAAGACATCTGGTTAAGTTCACAGACTTTCTTTCCTGATCATTTACAACTGATGGGGTATGATCTCACCAGAAGGGGAGGGCAAAAAGTAACCATTTTGCAAATGGATGATTGACCCCTCCCTTACTGCGGTTTCCTACTTTTATTACATCTACCTTTGAATATACTCTTATAACAAGACTCTAGTTTAACAGCTTTTTATCTCTGGCCAGGGGGTGACATCCAATACCCATAAGGATGGAGGAAAGGGCATTGCAGGAGCAGCAAAACTGAAAAGAAAAATCAACACTCCAAAATCCAGAACTTCAGAGACTCTATATCAACCACCTAGAACTAGACCAGCCTAATCTCTCCCCATCCTGAAGCTCAGAGAAATTTGCAGAAGAGGGGGCAGGAAGATTGTAAGAGCACAAGGATGGGAGGAGCAATGATATGCAAGATACTCCACACAAGTTAGGGCCGAAGCAATCATAACTGGATTTTGCATGCTCTGCGCAATATCTGAACACACTATTGACCCCACGAAGTGAGCATTTGCTAAAGGCACTAGGATTCTTGGAGGCAAGGGATTGACAGTCACAGTAGTGTTCCTATGCTTAAGGGGAACACAGGAAAGGGTTCTGGGAAATGCCACTGGGTCCTTGCACCTCATCAGAGAGGAGGACCCAGAGGAGAGTTTGCATGCACATTGAAGGATGCTCTGGGGATGGGAGGGGGAGCCACTGGGGGATGGGGAGAAAGAGGGTAGGGGAGGGAGGCACAGGGCGGTGGGAGGTTGGAGGGAGAGAGGGGACCAGTGTACCTGTTAAGTTTGTATGAGTGGAAATAAAAAAAAAAGAGTCATGGAAAACTCATGACTCATGAACCTTCCTTTAAAAATTTAAATTTTTGCATCTGATTTTTTCTCTATGTATTTCCCCAGTACTGATAGTAGCAGAAAACTTACCTCTAAATCCCCAGCTCCCTCTACCCTGTGGAATTGTCCTTTGCTGGGGATTTCAACTCTTGGTTTGCTAAGTCATGTAGTTCATCTCCAGCGAATGTGATTCATTTCTGCTATTTTCTGCTATTTTGCTGCTATTTTCTATGTGTTACAAATCCTATATTTTATTGGATTCAGATCTTCATTACATTTAACCCAAATGAGTCAATGAAACAGTCTAATTTTTCCATTCTCACAATTACTGCTAGCCATGAATACCCTTCTAGTTAGTGCTCAATGATTAAAAAATAAACTATTCCAGTCACTCTACAGAAGGTGATTTGCTATGTTGAAGCTTGCTCACAAATTGATGGAAAACCGCTAAAAAACCACATTACAGATTTGGTAATAAGCAAGGCTGCTGCTATTCCTGCCTGAATTTGGAATATGAGAAATCAGGAAGGACTTCTGGAATAAATGGTTGTGGGAATGCAATTTGCTGAAACCTAAGAATCATGCAAACACTGAAGCAACATGTCCTGAATCTAAGAATAAATTCCTTGGAAAGCATGAACCTAATGGAAAGGAAATGTAAAAGGACACCCTATGGACACCTGTGCAGAAATGTAAGGTTTGGTTGCATTTATAAGCAGAAACCTGGAACTGGCAGATAATTGCTTGGCTGCAATCCTGTAAAAGTATATGTAACTAGTGTAAAAGAAATGCTCAACATTATTTTCTTAATCTCTATAGTACAGGTAGAAATAGACAGAGCAAATCAGTGTTAGATTAAATGCCAGTGTTCCCCATAGACCACCATTGCTCTTAAACTGCTAAACTGTCTTCTCTCTTCTCTGAATTTATAGTAAAATAACATCTATACATGAGAACCCATTTTAAATAACATATTAAGTCTAAAATATTAACCTATATTTATGTTAATATTACTGTTAATGTATTTTCATACTTTACTTTTACTTAAAATCCATATTTTGTTCTAGATCAAATCTTAAATTACTTTTTTTTATTCAATACATTTATATTTTCGTTACTTGTATCTTCTTTCATCAATTCGATCTGCTTATTGGCCTAAAATTATATGGTCCCTGGACAACATGTCCTTTTTTCTAATTTTTCTTATTTCTATCTTTCACAATTTAAGAATGTGAAATGGCTGTACTTGAGTCCATTCCAGTTTCTTACCAAATATTCCTGTTTTGACCACATTCCTCACCAATTACTTCACAAAAGTTGTTATTACCAAAGTAATAAATAAATAAAATGCATTAAGCCCCTTTGACTTTCCTGGCCTTCTTGTGCCATCTGTTACACCTTTTATCAGCAGGTTCTTCTTAAGAACCCTGCTTTGACTTTTCTCATCCAACCATTCATGTGTTTTAGAACTTTCTGACCACCCCCACCCCCTCCTTAATCCATTTTTAATCTCGTCTTTCTATTTCCTTTTAAAATATTTTTATTTATTTACAAGAGAGAGAGAGAGGCACTGATTCATGGCAAATGGATCGAAGTTAAAGGATAAGTCAATTCTCTACTTCCACTATATGGAATTCTAGGGATTGAACTCAAGATTGCTAGGTTGACAAGCAGGTGCCTTGACATGTTGAGCTATCTACCTGGTCCTCTTCTTTCTAGTTCTTGGTTCAACTATTTCCTGGTTCAACAGCAGGCAGTGTTTTGTATAAGTACATCTCATATATCTCTCGCCTTTTTTAGAGAATATATATTATCTATTTGTCTATCTATCTATCCTTATCATCTGTTATCTATCTATCTACCCATCCATTCATCCATCTATCTGGGGTGGTAGTTTTAAATCAATAACTACAGATAATTATCACTGTGAGGAAGGGATAGAGAAGGAAAACAAACCTAAATAAATTTTTACTGTCATATTTGGAACAGTATGTTCCAATGCATTTTATAATATTGAAAACACAATTAGCTTCATGCTGATATACCTTAGTTGATAGAATTTGTTTTTTAAATATCTGAGCTGGTAATCCTCAATTGTACAGATTCTCAAAGATCACCATATCAAAACCTGCTTTCTCATCTGTTTGTGAGCTCGGCATCAGCATAAAACTGAGGTCCCTTTCTTGCTGTGTTAATTTTTATTTATTTTTTTCTGCTCATACAAACATAATAGGAACCCCTGTCCCCTCCCTCCCTGCACCCCTCCTTGTTCCCTCCCTGCTTTATCCCTTCCTTTCCCCCTCCCTCCCTTTCTTCCAGTGACCCCCCCATCTCTAAAGCATCCTTTAGTGAGTATATCAAACTTTCCTCTGGATCCTCCCCTCTGATGAGGTGCAAGGATTCAGTGGCATTTCCTAGAACTCTTTCTTGTGTTCCCTTAAGTATAGGAACACTATTGTGACTGTTAATCCCTTGTTTCTAAGGATCCTAGTGCCTTTAGTCCATGCTAGAATATGAAGGGCCAACGATATATTGGTCATTGCACAGATCATGCAGAGTCCTGTTATAATTGCTTCGGCCCTAACTAGTGTGGAGTATCTTGCATATCATTACTCCTCCCATCCTTGTGCTCTTACAATTTTACCTCCACCTCTTCTGCAAATTTCCCTGAGCTTCAGGATGGGGAGAGATTAGGCAGGCCTGATTCCAGGTGGTTGATATAGAGTCTGATGTTCTGGATTATGGTTTGTTGATGATTTTTTTTTCAGTTTTGCTGCTCCTGCAATGCCCTTGGTTCCATCCTGATGAGTATTGGATGACACAAACTGGACAGAGATAAAAACCTGTTAAATCAGAATCTTGTTTTAAGAGTCTATTCAAAGGTAGATGGAATAGAAGTAGGAGACTGTGGTGAGAGAGCAGTCAATCACCCATTTGCAAAATGGTTACCTTCTATCTGGCAGCCTATATACCCTCCCTTTCTAATAAGATCATATCCCATCAGTTGGAAATGATCAGGAAGGAAAGTCTGTGAACTTAATTAGATGTCTCATTACTTACTTGCAGTCCTTGATGGTGACCTATTTTTTCTGTTGTAACTTGGTCCCCTCTGTTTCTGGTGGGGCCCTCCTTCCCCATCCCTCTTGTTTATAATCTTTACAATTACTGTAGGTATTACAGAGATTTGTCTTTGAGTGTCTCTAAGTGAGTTTGGTACTAGGATCTACCTATTAGGAAGTACATACAGTGCTTAATTTTCACTCAATATAATTGTTTCTAAATCCATCCATTTCCCAGCAAATTGCATTAAATCATCATTTTTGATGGCTGAGTAGTATTCCATTGTATAAATGTACCACATTTTCCTTATCCATTCATCAACTGTTGGGCATTTGGCCTGATCCCATAACTTTGCTATTGTAAACAGTGCTGCTATGAACATGGTCATGCTTGTGCTATTGAGGTGAACTTCTGCTGTATGGGGGTTATTCCCAAAAGTGGTATAGCAGGGTCATATGGCATTTCAATCTTTAACTTCTTTAAGAATTGCCAGACGGCATGCCAGAGTGGTTGTATGAGCCTGCACTCCCACCAGCAATGTAAGAGAGTTCCCCTCTCTCCACATCCGCTCCAGCATTTGGTGTTGTTTGTATTTGAATTTTTGCCATCCTGATAGGGGTGAGATGATATCTCAGGGAGGTTTGTGATTTGCATTTCCCTGATAGCTAAGGATGTGGAGCATTTTTTAAGACATTTGTTAGACATTTTAATTTCATCCTTGGTAAAGTTTCTTTTAAGTTCCAAGGCCCATTTTTTAATTGGTCCATTTGTTTCCTTGGTGTTTAGTTTTCTAAGTTCTCTGTGCACTCTGGATAATAGAGTTCTATCAGATATGTGGTTAGTGAACATTTTCTCCCATTCTGTGGGTTGCCTGTGTGCTCGAGTTACAATCTCTTTATCTGAACAGATGCTCTTTAATTTCACAAGATCCCATCTGTTGAGAGTTGATTGTAGTGACTGTACTATTGGATGTCTATTCAGGAGCTGTTGGCCTAGCCCAATCAGCTCGAAGGAGTTCCCTACCCTTTCAACTATGGTTTTAATAGTCATTCACCTTATATCGAGGTCCTTGATCCATTTGGAGTTAATTCTTGTACATGGTGACAAGTACGAGTCCAGTTTTAATCTTCTGCATGTGGAGATCCAGTTTTGCCAGCACCATTTGTTGAAGATGCTGTTCTTTTTCCATTGGATTCTTTGGGCCCCTTTGTCAAAGACCAAATGGCTGTAGTTATGTGGGCTTATATCTGGGTCTTCAACACTTATCCATTGATCTGTGTGTCTATTTTGGAGCCAATACCAAGCTGTTTTTACAAATATGGATTTGTAGTATACACTAAGGTTTGGTATGGTGATACTTCCAGCCGTGTTTTTGTTACTCAGGATTGTCTTTGCTATCCTGGGTCTTTTGTGCCTCCATATGAATTTTGAGATTAATTGGTCAACTTCTTTAAAGAATTGCTTTGGGATTTTAATTGTTATACCATTGAAATTGTATATTGTCTTTGGTAGGATGGTCATTTTTACAATGTTGATTCTGCCAATCCAGGAACATGGGAGGTCTTTCCACCTTCTGATGTCTTCTGCAATTTCTTTCCTTAGGGTTTTAAAGTTTTCATTATAGAGGTCTCTTACTTCCTTGGTTAGGTTTATCCCAAGGTATTTCCTTTTTTTAGGGGCTATAGTAAATGGCATTGTTTCTCTCAGGGCTTTTTCTCTTCTTTCATTCTGGGCATATAGGAAGGCCACTGATTTTTGTACATTTGTTTTGTATCCTGCCACCCTGCTGCACTTCTGTATTAGTTCCAGTAGTTTCCTGGTGGAGTTTTTGGGATCACTTAGGTATAGGATCATGTCATCTGCAAATAGAGATAACTTGACTTCTTCCTTGCTGATTTGAATCCCTCTTATGTCCCTTTCTTGTCTTATGGCTTCAGCTAAGACTTCAAGTAAAATATTGAAAAGAAGTGGTGACAGTGGACAGCCTTGTCTAGTTTCTGATCGAAGTGGGAATGCTTCAAGTTTTTCCCCATTGAGTAAAATCCTTTCTGTTGCCTTGTTGTGTACAGCTTTTATTATGTTGATAAAGGTTCCTTCCATTCCAACCTTCTCTAGGGTTTTGATCATAAAAGGCTGTTGGATCTTGTCAAAAGCTTTTTCTGTATCTATCAAGAGTATCATGTGGTCTTGAACTTTGGACTGGTTAGTTTTTATTTTTTATTATGTGCTTGTGATCTACTTTCATGTATGTTTTGCAAGTTCACATGTGTATGAGTATATGTGGATGTATTTGGTGACCCAAGGCTGATGATGTAATCTTCTTTAATGGTTCTCTATCTTGCTACTGAGGTGGGTTCTCTTGGCTGAAGCTGAGCTAAAGCTAGCCAATTTGGCCAGTGTAACAATCCAACTTGCTCTGGAAATCTTCTATCTTTGTCTTCTGAATGCTATAATTGTAAGAGGCAAATATGGCCACTTGGCATTTATGTGGGTTCTAGGAACACAAACTCTAGTCTTCACATTTGTTAGAGAGCAAACCACTAAGACATCTCCCCATCTTTCTTCCTTTCTTATACCCAATGTATAGTAAATAAAAAAATGCAACAATTGACACTAAAATATTTGTGTGTGTGTGTGTGTGTGTGTGTGTGTGTGTGTATCAAAGGACTCTGTGTGTACCTATGTTAGCCCAAGGGTAACTTCAGGAAATCATGAAATCATCCTGGATTGCTCAACCTCTTTACTTATTTTGCTGTAGAGTTTCCCAAGTTCAGTCTTCTAGACTGGGAAGTGCAGGCCACCACCATTTCTGCTTGGCATTTTTACATGGGATCTAGGATATGAACTCAGGGTTTTCTTCTAAGATAAAAGTTTTATTCCATGAGCCATCTCTCTAGCCACCTCACTTCAATAATTTTTAAGTTTTCCACCTTTTCCATATGCTTCATCATTGTCTTCAACTGTCAAAATAACTCACTATCCTGCTTGATGCCAATTTGAATTGTATATTGAAGCTGTAGGGCTCTTTCAAAGAAATGAAAGAAGATACCATTATTTCTGTTCTTTTATTGGTCCTCAATTGCTTTCTCTTGGAGGAAAGTTCCTTTATTCATAGCCAGCAATAATTAGTCCCAACTACAAAGATTAATCTCTGTGTCCCAAACCAACTCCTAACCCACCCAGCATTCTAGACATACACTGTGAACTTTTATTTTTCAAGCACTCATATTTTATATTGACTCTCTTTCTTATGTGACCTATTTCCTGGGACACAGACTGAGTGTTAAAAACACCATGATATGTCAAGAAAAGGCACTATGTAGCCCCAGCAATTTTATTGCAGTAATTTATGCCTTCCTGTGAAAAGTGATGAAATACCATGAGACAGACTTTAAGAGCTGTTGCTTATCTGCTGTAATAAACTTTCAAATTTACAGATGACTCATATTCTATGTCTGAATTTCTATCTACATCCCTTTCAACATTGAAACAAAAAAGAAAAGAAAACATCTTAAATTAAGGGAGATATTTTTCCTTCCTAATTCGTCACAAGTTTAGGAATGGCTAATCCTATAAAAGCCTAGTGACTCTTCAATTCAGAATGCAATATATTTTTTTAATCTTTCCTTTATGGGACTTCTGTGTTTTATTACCTATTAGGGCTAAATTGTTTGCCCTTGACAATTTTTAGTATCATGGTTATTGAGGAATATGTTCTAAAACTTAATTCATTCTGAGCATTTCAACACTGGAAGCTACTTTTATTGCTACCTTTCAAATCTTATTTCTCAAAATAGCTTATAAAAACTTGAACAATGAATTCTTCTAACATCAAATGAATTAGATAAGCCCCTCATCAATATGCACATAAATATTGGACCATAAATTTAATTGTATCTTGTCAGCTTTCTAACAAAAAACATTTCTGAAAATTTTGAGTATTATTCTTATCCCATTTCTCTCTTTTAAAATCAAAACCATTGAGGTATATTATATTTGGAGTTTTGTTTTTTCTAGTTTATGAAACCAGCATCCTCATAGAGCCTGAAAAGGAATTTACCATCTTGCCAATCATTCTTTGTTTCTGAGAAGGATAAATTCAGTTTTGTTATTATCCAAAGCTGAAAAATAAATCCTCAGGCTTGAGTTTACTTAATAAAATTTTAGGTCAGTTTTTCTTAGAATCCATAAGAACACCATAAGAAATATCATTTTAGGCAGCCTAGCGAGTTGCAATGAAACAATATGTATACACAATAAAGAAAAAAATCAGAACAAAGTATTGTTTCCAGTAAGCAAAATATGGTTCTCGATGGGTGGATGAAACAAACCTATGGGTCATTTCTACAAGGTGTCATCAAAGGTCCCTTAGTGGTGTGGAGCTACTGAATGGGTACAGTACCTGAGAGAACATAATCTACTACCACAAAAGATACTGTTGTGACTCACTGCAGTGAGACTTATTCTTACCAGACCTGCATGATGACTGAAATACCAACATGCCCCCATAGACCATGAGAAACTGAAAATAGATAAGAACACGCAGTGAAAACCTTAAGGACTAGAGCTGGATGAGTGAAGGGAAACACCCCTATCAGTGGAATGGTCTGAGGAGAAGCAACTTGGTATGCCACAGAGGCTGGAATCCCCACAAGAGTAGATAACCCAGATAGGAGTCTTGTGGTTCATAGTGATCAGACGGGAGTGTGGGAAGGAGTGTAATAGTTTGATGAGGGAATGAGAAGGAGATGGAAGGGAGGGGGAATGGAAGAAGGCAGGAATTAGTACTAAACATGCTTGTAAAACTAAAAAAAAGACATTATTAGAAAAGATACTATTGTGGAGATAGCATCACTTGAAATAGGCAGCATGTCTTACTCATGCTGACATACTCTGAAAAATCTTAGATCTGAAGGAAAATGAAGAAGATCTGAGTTTCAATTATTTTGTATGGTGAGACATTAGTAAAGTCACTCAATTTACTTTGTGTGTTACCGCCAGTTAAAATAATATTCTTTCATAAAAGTATTTAGTTACAAATACCAAGCTTATTTGAAATGAAATGGACTAGATAGATTCTAATGTAGGCTGGTACAAAACTGTAATGAGGAAATGCAGTAAAGGAATTTAATTTTTTCTACAGTTTCAGTATTTTAGGATCTTCATCAATTCTATTGAAATTCTCATGTTGAATTAAAAACACAGATACAGACTAATAAGTACTTAAGTGAAAAATAAGAACACACCAAAGTTTGAGAGATTATATTTCACTTGTGATGATTCCTCACATTGTTATTCCAAAATAAATAGACAAGTATTAAAATTGGTGATATTATCTACTGATGAAACAGAATATCTAATTATTTATAACTTACATCCCTTTTAATTCTGATTTTGACAGATTATACTTCTTAAATAATACAATGTATCATGAAACTTTAATAACTATTCATAAATTGATTCATTGACAATTATCACTGCAAGCTCTCCTCTTTTCCTCTACCCCAATCAATATTCCATCTTCACTACAAATCCCTTCTACATTTATATCTTTTTGTATTGTTTTTTGGCCCACAGAATCTAACCAGTATTGTCTGTGTGACCAACATTTTGAAGACAATAAGTCTTTTAAGAAGCCATTTCAAGGGGCCCAGAAACAGGAAACATTGCATTGTTTTTCTCAAGACCCAATTAAAGAAGACTGAACTATTCAATAAGAGTTTCTAAAAGAAGTTAATTACCCTGCAGTTTTACAGTGCAGCGAGCAGCCTCCACACAGTTTCTTGGCCAGTCTCCAAATCAATAAACAGCTACTAAAGGATTATCTGAACTGCTCAGAAGACAAGCAACTGCAAAACAACTTAATACTGACTTGGACAATGTTTAATTCTCTCAAACTTTTACAAAGTTGAATTTTTAACTTCTAACACTGTTTATTAAGTGATATATACCACATAAGTCCTCAAGAATTATGAGATTTTCAAGGGATAATAAACAGTTTAAATTCTGAAATTTAAATGCTAGTTATATTTTAGAGCTGGGAATATAGGTCAGTGGCTAGAGTGCTGGCCTACCATCCTAGAAATTCTAGGTTCAAGCCCCAGCACTACCTATTCTGGCACTGTTTGGTGGCACTTGATTGTGGAATGCTAGAACTTCAAAGGTTGACTGCAAAGCAGAGGATCAGGATTTCAAGTTTCTCAGCATCCTCAGGGAACCTTTCATTTACTAAGTCCCGGGGAAACCCTGTCTGAAAACTCAGCCCTGACACAAGAAACTACATTAAACAAAATGAATAAATAAACAAACAGCTAACATTATAAGTAAAAAATGAGGGCAGGAGAAATGCCTTAGGGGTTAAACTTTTGCCTAGCAAGCAGTAGGACCTGAGTTTGGAACTCAGTCCCCACTTGAAATGCCCCACAGAATTGGTGGCAGACTGCACTTCCAGCACTGGAACGTAGAGCCTGGGGAACCCCAGGAGGAAACAACAAGGAGGTAGAGCAATCCAGGATGATTCCCAAAGTCGACCTTGGGCTACCTCAGGCACATATGGTGCCTTTTTCTACACACAGCCACATATGCCTGCACACACATATAAATCCACACCTATACACAAAAATAAACAAAAAAATAAATAAATTCAGATCATATTTTGAAATGTAATTACACTCCATAGTATGCAAACTACTTTGAAAATAATCAGTATAACATTTAAGATAATTTATATACCAGCCTAATTTTCTATGGACAAATAGAGAAAAGTGAACAAAGCAAAATCATTTGCCAATGATATATACACATTCCTTTGCTCATGTTTATTCAACTATATGTTTTCCCCCTTGACAATCTACTTTATTAAGAAAGTATTAAAGCTGTGAAAAGAAAGTATGAAAATCACACTAAAACAATAAATTGATTTGTAAAAAATATTCATGTAACCAAATCTTGTTACCTGTGTGTAAGATGTAAATGGATGGTAGAAGAAGATGGCATGATTGTTGGGGGCTTGCGGATCACTGCTCTGCAGTACCCTAAGTTAATAACTTATGGGGCTGAAGAATCAGCTTAGTTGAGAGAACACCTCTACTTAAATGCCAGGACAAGAGTTTAGAATCTTCGCATTCATGGAAGTGCCAAGTGGCCATGGTAATCAATTTTTAATCTCAGTACTCAGAAGGTGGAGATAGGGGAATCCCCAACTAGATGAGTCATTGAGCTTTGAGTTCAAGAAAAAGACCTTGCTTCAATATGTAAGTTGGAAAAGAACTGAAGTAAACACTCATCTCAACCTCTGGCTTCCAATGCACACACACATAAATGTCAGCACATATAAAAATATGCAGATACACCCCATGCACATATACATCCAAAAGATACATATACATCTTATTACTTTATTGCCAGAAAGCTGCATAAATCATTTTTCACTGACAGCCAGTAGTTATTGGAAAAATTGGTTCTGGAATGTGTCCCCACCCCCAAAAAAATTAGACATGCCACACTGAATGTTCACATAGGATACTTACTGCTTCAGAATGTTTTAAATTACAATGTAGGATTTGACAGTGTTCTTTGTCCTAGACTTTCGATACAAAAAGTGCAAAGAAATTATTGAGTGAGATATAAAGAATAATTTTGAATAAATACGCTTTGAAATACTTTAGGGGAGAAAGAGAGAGAGAGAGAAAGAGAGAGAGAGAGAAAGGCATTTATATACCACGTACTGGTCAGAGGGCAAATTTCAGAAGTCATTTCTTTTCTTTCACTATATTAGCAGCTGAAACTGAACACAGAGCACAGGTTTGCATGCAGGTACCCCTACCTGCTGAGCCATCTCACTGACACTGCATCAACAGATTTTGATTTCTAACCAGCATGTCTTATTTTTTTCTGAGTTCAGAAGTGACACATTACATTCCTTTAATATTTTTCATGATGTAAAAATGATTCTGACCTTTTCAAAGAGAATAAATGTATTGGCAATGAAGAGGAAATCATGAAGAAATTTGAAATAACCTGCTTAAGACTCCAAATTGTTCTTATAAAATGGCTTGCTTCCCTATTGGTTTAGTAATTGAAAAGTGAAAGACACTTTTCCAATGAGCCATTATTACAGAATCAGTAGTCCCAGGCAACCACCCTCTCTGTGGTGGATTCTTTGAACAGATGGTATAGACAACATGGGGGATATTAGAGAGATTGTGTCTGCAACTATTACCCCACCACTGAGGACTATTGCTCAGAACTTGTAGTTCAAGAACTTATATTGTGCTGTGCTTCCAAAATGAAAATCTTTGAAAACTGTGTCATCAAGACATTTCTTAGGAAATTCTAGATTTATTCTCATTTATTGACACAGATGTATTTTTTCTGGTCATTTCGATGTTAGCCAAGAACTCTGAGACTCTTTGAGAACCTCTTTTGTACAAACTTCTTGAAAAAGTGATGCCGAAATGGTGCATCTCAACTAAAAAAATCCCATGTATTGACTTACTATTGCTACTACAACCAAGTGTCACTGTGTTAGTGTTACTCTGAATATTTCCTATATGGAAATATAAAAGCAAACACAAGAAGAAACATAACAAGGTATATATGTATATATATTAGGATTAGACTAGGCTAAATCCTACCTCCCATTTCTCTGTGTCATAGTTAAATACAGGTGTTAACTTCACCATTGAAATCTTGGAGCTCTGAGCATATTTGTAAAGAATTGGCAGTTGAGTTAAGCCCTAGCAAGCAGAGGTTGCAGAGGTTGTCTAATTGATAGGGATACCCTGCCCACAATAAGTGGGGCTAGTCCCTGGCCATGTGAATAATATGTAAGAAGCTGGTTAGGGAAATGGACATCCTCAGTAATTCTCTCAGTAATTCTTGTAGAGTGGATATGGTATAGCCATTTGCTTAGTTGCTTATGTTGGTGTGGACTCTGCTTCCAAATATTATTAAGAACTGTAACTGGACTATTGTAAGAGAAAATAAAGCCCTTATTCCCTTAAACTGATCATCAAACATATGAAGAGTTGTACCACTCTGTAACCCTAAAATATGTCCTACCCCTGAGTTCATCAGCTGGGTTTATCCCCTGATTAGGATTCATACCCCAAAGAGAATTTTGACCTTCTCAAAATCATGTGAAAGAGATTGGAGTAGTAAGTCTTGCCCTCCCAAAGCTGTCTCTTAGCCCACCCCTTTTTTCTGTTTGTCTGTCTGTCTGTCTGTCTCTCAAAAATTATCTTGTGTATAAGCTTTGTAGTATGAGGACAATGATACAAGTGTGGAAATTTTGATCAGAAAAACACTTAGATTTGTAATATTTGGTACAAGTATGGAATTTGTCTTACATGTAAGATAAGGTCTGATATTTTTGAAGATTCTTTGTTAGAGCTTGGCTACTGTATTTAGCATTCAAGATTAAGAAAATAGGTGAAAAAAGATAACCAGTTTCTCTATGGATCTCCAATATGATAAATACATAATTATTACTTCACATATTTGCTTCGATCACAATTATAATAAACCTTATAGATTTGCTTATTTTAGAATCCTAAAAGAAAACTCTATTTATGAAACCATATGTAACTTAAGCAGAGTCCCAAAAAGCAAATTTAGATTGAAATCATTGGCTCTTCTTTTAAAAATTATCTTTGAAAGATATAATTTGAGAATTCAATTGCCTGCATCAATTGAAATGCTTGTTGGAGTTAACTATTGTTAACTATTATTATCTTTATAACTTGAAAGTTTTATCTTATATTTTCCAAGTTACTTATTTCATAAAACTTGTTACATTAAGCAAAAAAATATTTTTAAGTGTGAAACTACACACTATCTTTTTGTTACAGAGAAAGCGTTCATGAAGACTATTAAATGCACTTTGGATTGTGTTAGTTATCTACTAACTTGAAGGGAACAAGCACAATAAGCACAACAAACACTGCCCATGTCTGTGTTTTTTTCTTGGAGGCATATGGTCACCAAAAGCGTGGTCAAAATTTCAGAATCAGGATGATTCATTTAAAATCATAGTGAGTTAGGATGTTAGCTCACAAAATTTCACGACTCTTATTATCTTTCAAAAAAGCCAAAGAAGCAAAGTGTTTAAACATTTTCGGACAGTTTCTCATGGACAACAAAAAAAAATTAAAGGGGAATTGATTGGGGCAATGTTCTCAAATCTAAAGTTGTTTTCTGAGTCTTCGTCTTATTCTTACTTCTGTTATTCTTCTTATGATTCTTCTTTCTCTTCTTCTTCTTTCTCTCTCTCTTCTCTCTCTCTCTCCTCTCTCTCTCTCTCTCTCTCAGGATTACAGAGTAAACATTTTTCTTCGTCAGAAATGGAATGATCCTCGTCTTGCATACAGTGAATATCCTGATGATTCTTTAGACCTTGACCCATCCATGTTGGACTCTATTTGGAAACCAGACTTGTTTTTTGCCAATGAAAAAGGTGCCAACTTTCATGAAGTCACTACAGACAACAAGCTGCTAAGAATTTTCAAAAATGGAAATGTTCTTTACTCAATAAGGTAAGTCATGGACTTATATTCCAGACTTTAGTGAAATATTGTAGCATAGGAGTTTTCTGTTCATTTGTTCATAATTTTTCTCATTGATAAGAATTTGAAAATTCTTGAGTAACTTACTGTTTTACCACTTGAGCTTATTTAATAAATTTTTCTCCAAATATGTCTGACCAATAATAACAATTTAAGACCTAAATCTTAAATCTAAGAAACATGAGTT
>JALPQD010000252.1:26325-143760 GCA_023101885.1 Typhlomys cinereus
CTTGGAAATCTACTTTTTAAAAAGTACCACAGATGTTTCTTAGCATCAATCATACTGGTACTATTCTATAAGAAAACTGAATGGATCATACATTTGTTGAATATTTGCATAAATGTGCATTCTTTAAATGTTTGTAGATGAAGCAAACACTTTCCCTGGGGTTCATTATATAGAGAATTGTTTTTAGGTTGTGTATTTTTCAGGTACCCTGGAATTTCTCTGATAATTCTTTGTCATATTTACCTTAACTTCTAGCTATCCAATCTTTGTCCTGTTAATTACTGCAAAGTGGAAATTACTTGATCACCTTTAAAGAAAGAAAAAATACTGCCATACATGAAAATGAATTATATCCAAATGTTTTTCCCTATCCCTAGATAGGTCTAATTTTATTTCAGTTCTTTATACATTTCTCAGAAGGTCAAGCATTTAGAAATGAATAATCGAGTATGAGATCGGTGTGGTAGTTCATGCCTACAATACCAGCAATTGGGAGGATCACAAATTCTAGCAAAAAAACCTGCTCTAACAAAATAAAAACTGAAATCATATTAACTTTTGAGAGATGAATTCTGGAACTTACTGAAGTTTGATAAAGATTAGCAGATTGGTACAAATTCAATAAATAGACAACCACTTAATTTTGTATCATATTTCAAAGCCTATGATAGCTAATTATTATTTTGTATCATATTTCAAAGCCTACAATAGCTAAGCCTATTATTGTAAAAATATCCTTCAGTTATTTAGTTTGTCATGAGAAACAAGAAAGAAAGATTACTAGAAGAAAATGCTCCACTTACAGCAGCAGGCAGTGTTGAAATATTTATATTACCAATGGCAAGTTATTTAAGGTACCATTCTGACATAATGTTGAGGCTTCAGTCTTTAAATTAAGCACTGTATTTTTAAATCTTCTTTACTTATTTTGGTTAACCATTCTTTTCATGTATCTTTACAACATTAAAGGCACTTCTATTTTACCAAGTAGTAGGATGGCATAAAATAGGAAGAATTAAATTTTAATGTTAGTGGCATCGTTATTTAGAAAACTTGTGAAAAGAGGTTTTATCAGAAATGTGCTGTCTTTTGCCTACTGTTAATTTCTTCTTATTTATATTATGTTTACTTTCAGATTTCTTTATTTCATGTAAAACATTATTACTTCCTAAGAGCATCAGGGTGATATCAGTCTACTGTCACCTGGCAATTTTTTAAGATTTCTGAAAACCAGTCATTAACTCTTGTAGATAACACAGAGAAAATTTCAAGATGTGCCATTAATTATATATCTATTCACACAGAGATAAATATCTTCAATATGATACCATCCTAAATAAGAGAATACTAAAACCTTTTTGGGAAATTACCAAAATACATAATCTAATGACAGTAAGGATTTGACTTTTGCGATGTTGGATCAGAAATATACATTCTATACTACCTCAATACAAGTAAAAGCCCAGGAAACAAAGTTTATGTCATGATTTGTGTGTGAGTTGACTTCAATAGACTCATGAATTTGAATCCTTAGCTGGTGCTAATGTTTAGAAAGACTGTGATACCTTTGATAGATGGACCTTTTCTGGAAGAAGGCAGGTCACAGTAGGTAGACTTTGAGACTCGGTATCCCAGATGGATTTTTTGCTCTTTGACTCTTGATGATGACTGTGGTGACCTGAACCAACCTCCTGCTTCTGTCTGCAGATAAGTTTTCTGCTATATGATTCCTACCCTGGACTCATTCACCAACTAAATCTCCTTTTCTCCCTTAAATTGGCTGGAAGTGGGTATTGTTTTACAACAGCAAGTGTAACAATATATAATACACATAAAGAAATTCTCATGACAAGACATAGAATGCAAACCCACCAAAAAATAAAGCAGAGACTTCTTGGCATTTCTTCTTTTCTTCATTATTCTCCAGACTTGGAAATGAATAATCTGGTAATCAGGCAATATCAGCAGGTGTAGATAAAATAAGTCTTTATATTCTGTTTCCTCTAGTTGATCTAATATTGGATGACTAGAAAGACATAAACCTTAAATTAAGCAACATCTTTACCCCAACCAAGTATCACAGAAAAGAAAAATAACAAAACTAAAACCAATACATGAGACACTATCTCAATCCAAAGCCTCAAGGCTAGAGTTTACTCTTCCAGTTTTGCTAGCTGCAAGCAGGAATCCCAACATATAAGTTGAGTCAGTGTACGGGATGAACACACTTTCAATTCCCTGTGAACGTACAGTAAACATCCATGCTACAGTGTCAGTATACTTGCCTGACAGAAACAAAACCTTCTATTTTGCTTAGATAATCTCAGAAGACTCAACAAATATTTGACAGGCAACATACAAACTTTGAAAAGTCTGAAAGAACTCTGAAATCTTCCTGAGAAGAAGTTTTCTCTAGAGGTAAAACACTCAGTGATAGTCCATTCTTGAAATATTGCATAAAAATGAAATGACATATATATATATGCACATGATATACATCATATATGTAGTTTAATATACATGCTAAGAGAAGGAATCTCTCATGGTAGAATCTGTACATAGTGAAAATATCCATCAGAAATGAAGGTAAATTAAGATCCATGGATAAGGGACCTAAGGGAATTTATCACAAGTAAATATATCTTGAAAATAAAGTTAAGGAGATTTTCTAACTAGAACGAAAGTTGTAAAAGAATGGAAAAGAAATTAAAAGAAGAGTGAAAAGAGCACAGAATACTAATAAATACAATAGACTTTCTTCTCATGTTGAATTCTCTAAATTACATTTGACAGTTGTTGAGGCAAAAATTATAGCATACACAGAAGAAAAGTGAAAATAACAAAAGAAAAGACACATGTATAAATATAAGCAGAAGTTAGCAAATGTATTTCATATTGCCAACCATCTATTTTGTGGGCAAGTGAGGATATTAATTGGGAAGATGCTTTGCTAAGACATGAAAAGTTTCATTTATTCTTCCTTTGGTAATTCTAACTAATTCTTCCCTTTGGTAATTCTAATTCTTAGTTAATTCTTTGCTGAGAATCTAAATTACATATGCATCATTGGGAATATGTGAATATTAGATGTATTTACAAAGGTGCCTGCATGCACTAAAATCCCAACAGAAAGGAGCTTCCATGTTTACTAATGAGAACATAACTCAGCACATGGGCCACATCTGAATGTATTTATTAGAAGCAGCCTATAAAATGTATGAGTTTGAGAACTGTTTTATGATTTTTTCAGTTTAAAATTTTTCAATATATATAAAATAATATATACCAAACATATATATCATATGTACAGTCATGACTTATATAATGTCATTTGAGTTAATGACAGAAAGCATATAAAATTCATCCTATGAAATATAGAATTAGGGTTGACAATGGCAAGACGGCTCAGGGATTAAGCCTTTGCCTTGCAAGCAGAAAGACCTGAGTTCAGATCCCAGATGCCACATATAACGTCAGGCAGAAATGGTGGCAGGCTGCGCTTCTGGCTCTGGAAGGTTAAAACCTGGCAAAGCCCAGAGCAAAGCAAAAAGGATGTGGAAGCAATCCTGGATGATTCTCAAAGTCACTCTTGGACCTCTACAGGCACACATTGCCCTCACACACATACATACACACAGACACACATACAATAACAATGAATTTTTAAAAAGAAGAAATATGGATCTGAAGCTGAGGAGATAGCTCAGATGGGGAAGTGTTGGTCTTACAAGTATAGGAACTGAGTTTGATATCCAGAAGCTCTTGCATATATGCACAATTGAACACGTAATAAATAATATAATAAATAATAATAATAAAAACCCAAAAGACGGGCCTATGTAACCCCAACACAGGGAAGGTCTCCAACAGGTAGATTTCTGAGGCTTAGTGACCAACCAGACTAGCCCACTTGGAATGTTCAAGATCACTTAGAGATTTGCCAAAATAAAAAGTAAATAAATAAAAATATAAATAAATCACTGTGTGTGTGGTCTGAATGTGAACTCTGTGAAGATGATCCTTATAGATCTATGTGGTAAATTTATGATGAATCAAGAGATTATGGTAGAGAATAAATAAAACTTAATTCTTCCTTTACAAATTTAAAAGCTATCTTTGTGTTATTGGTGGTATATATCAGTGGCAGAGATCTTGCCTGACATGTGAAAGGTCTTGAGTTAAATCCTCAGGACTGTAGAAATTACATATCTTCAAGAACTATGCTTCATTTTATGTTGAAAGTATTAACTTTAGGTAGCTTTCAGATAGCATAGATTATGAAAATATAACATTTGGTAGCATGAACTAATTATTTATGGAAAGTTAGAATATGTAGACTACTACTGCCAAGAAAATTGCAATTGTGTTTATGTGGTATTTTATTGAATATATCCAATGTGATTATGGCTATTTATTTGAATGTGAGTTTTATTAGAATTGGAAAATATCACCATAAGGAACTAAGTTTTTAATTTTCTCTCACCATTGAACATGATGGAATGTAAAAGCTGTAGTCCTTTTTATGGGGAGGAACTTCTTGATAAGACTATAATGTCTTAAAAGAATAAAGTACTTAAATCTGTCATTCTTGAGAATTGCAAAATGAAATGGATAAAAGAATATCTAGTAATTTTAAAACTATAACTCTATGAAAACGCATAATTCCTACAAATCAGATGTTTCAGGTTTAAGAATTCTGAAATAGCTGAAAGAGAATTTTTGGATGATTTGTGAAACCTGTTTACTATGTCCCTTGTAAATGTTCAAGTATCATGTTTGAAATAGAAGAGTAATACTGAATTTATCTCTTTTGAAAATTGTGTCATTCGTCATGAATATGTTGTGTTTCTTCAAATATTTGGAGGGAAGCTTGGAGGGATAATTCAGAAATGGATCTCTTGTTTTTCAGTATGAATGAAACAGATGGTTTCTAGGTTCTTACTTTTTGCTGTATCTTGGTTCACATGATCAAAGAAAAAATTCATTTTTGTGAGTTGTTCTTGGAAATGTAACAGGACTTTGAAATCTTCAACTGCTTCAAATCTTCAGTTCCTTTGTTTAAAAAAATGTACTAGAAAAAAATTACTTCTTGTTCAATTTGCAAATGGAGTAGATGTACTGTTTCATGTGAGGTCAGGCCTTCCAGCTTGTTTAAAGAAAGAAACAGCATGTTCTAGCCAGCAGAACCTGTTGAACTTGAGCATTGCTGTTTATTTCCTCCTCAAACCCATTAAAACAATGATTATAACTGAATAAGTGATTATAAATGACATTAAAATACAGGGCAGTGAATGAGACAGGAAGTCAGCAACAGACATGTGATAAGAATCAGTTTAAGAAACTTATAAGACAACACTTTTGTGAAAACTAACTTTGATGGTGATAGCAGAAATTAAGCCAAAGTGGGGGAAAAACTGAAGGCAGAAAATAATTAGATCTTCAATCCCTTAGAATCTGAGACAACTGTGACATTAGAAATGACGGCTAGGAAAAAAAGAAAAAAGGAAAAAAGGAAGTGACTTAATCTTTGTAGGAATGGTAAACGTTTTCTGATTTCCTTATCCATGCTTTTTGGCTAAGGATTGATTTTTTTTTCTTTTTACCTTTAGACCTAGTCAGAAAGCAAGACAGAAAATGTCAGAGTTTTCTAAGAGTTTCAAGAGCTAAGGATATTGGTATATATCTGTACCTTCATGAGACATCACAAGAAATTGAGGATGTAATGAGAACTGTCTGTGGTTGGTGATACTTTGGCTGAGTTCTAAAAGATTAAAGAGTGCTTCCAAATGTCCACTTGGAGGTATACAGAAGAATGCAGTTCTAATGCGACTGTGTTGTCCAAAAGAAAAGATCTACTAATGCAAATGAGGATGCTCTGAGCAGCTCAGTTTCCATCTAGTCTCAGAGTTGTGAACATTACTCAAAGCATCTGCTACCAGTTGAGCTCCAAATAATTTCAGTGCCACATGCTCAGGAATAGACATCTGAAGACATACTGTGATTTTTTTAACTGTTTCTTTATCATTTTCTTTGACAATTTTGTAATCATTTATTCTAATTATTTCTACCATTCTTGTTATTTCCTTTTCCATTCCTATTACTGTCCCTCTTTTCTCTATGTGCCTCTTTCATACATTCATGACTTTTGTTTAGAGACCAGAAAAAAATAGGAAAAAACAGCAAGCAAACTAAAACAGAAAATTTAAAGAAATAGAAGATATGATCAAAGAGAAACCAAAGAAGATAACTTTTAGAAAAAAAATCTCTAGACACATGAGACAATTATATAAAATGAGATACTTCTAGAAAGGAAAATAATGAGAACACTTGATATATTTTATGATAAGAGTAGGCAGTAGAAAATAGTCAAATGTTTGGAAGGAAAGCAGAGAAATTTACAAGAAAGTAAAATCAATGTATAAAAAAAGAAAGATATATGAAAAAAATAAAAATCAGAATATCAACATTGAAGTTCAAAACATAACTCAAGAGAAAAACGGAGAAAACAATGAATATATTTAAATAAAAATATAGGCGGCATAGACTCCTTTGTATTTAAGGAAGTCTTTGCATCAATAATAGTTAGAATTTTAAAACTGCAATGATTGTTAAAATGAGACAATTATTAACGCTAAGAAAAATAAAACATTATAGAGAGTAGTAATTCTAGCAAAATACAAAGCTTAACTACAAAAAATAATTGCACATAAATAATATGTAAATACTCAATATTTGTTTAACCATAAGTGGTTCTGAAACTAATTTTGGGAATATGTAGAGTTTAGTATGCATGAATATAAGACTTTCAAAATATTTTTTATTTATCTGTAGGATACAGAGAATTTCAAATGTCTCAAAAACTAAGCATAATATTGAAGTAGCTTAGATTATTATATAAATGACACACAAATGCTAAAGTAAAGCTGCTCTGAGGAACTCGGAAACACTGAGGTAGGTGTGGGTGGAACAAGGTTGTAAGTATTTTGTATGTTTCATCAAACTTCAAAATTATAAATGATAGAAATGAATAACAAATAACTTTCAGGTAAACTACTTTTTAGATGAGGATTTTGTGACCAGATATGTGCCTCCAGAAAAAAGAACAATTTAACCTGTCACTGTTTCATGGATGCTGACTGAAAACATGAATCCTAGATCACACACAGGGGAATTCATTACCGAGGGATGCCAGCACATTGATCTTAACGTCTCCCTGGTCCGCAAGTCTACCTGGAGCAATTCAGTGGACTTGGATATAACATGCACACCTATCATATACCAGTTTTGGAACACATGGCTTGAAGAATACACAACTTTTAAAACAAACTTAAACCTCCCTTCTCTTTTTCCAAATGAATAATGCGACGTTATGCCAGAATGATAGCAACTGTATAAACAATCATGAAAAAGAGCACAGGTAAAATAGTGACTGACCCTCATAGTCTTGACATACCCCAAAAGACCTATGGGAGAACGAAAAGCCCAGAGGAGACTGATTTACATCTTTCAACTCTTATCTAGGTTCTGCTAATTACTACTAAGATATAGGGAAAATCTTTGTTGAAATACTCTTTTTCTTATATGTATGAAAATGATAATACTAATTATCTAGAGCCAAAAATAAGGATTGTAAAGGACTGTACAATTGGCACTAAATTTCTTATTGTAACTTTGTAAGACAGAAAACAAAACGAAAAAATAATTAAAACATAACTCTGTTATTTCAGGGAATCCACAAAACAGTTCTGAACTTGCATTTCTCTACATAAACCTGTTTTTAGCACTTGTAGAATAGACTGCAGAAAGCCATTTCTTATCAGAAAAGTCTGGAAGCACATCATGGACATTCAAGTCTTATGTACTCATTATTTATCAGTTCCAAATCCAAATAAGAGCATAAGTTTCTAATGTGTTATATGCAACTTCTGAGGACAGCGATTTCAACCTTTGTATGATCTAGATATGATCACTAGTTCTGTGGAATTGAATAGTGTATAGTTAATGGGTGCTGTTGAATGAGGTATCATTTCTTCAGTGGTGTAGCTAGTGATGTTTTTCAATTTCCAGAAGATAAGTCCCTATGAAATTAATCAACATTTAAAAATAAAACAAATTTAAAGGAGGCTTATTGCAAAGAAGAATTTCAGCAGGAGACAAGTGAAGATGACAAAAGTTATGAAATAGTAAAAATAGTTCCAAATTCAGTATATATGTATACAAAATTGTCAAAGGATAAAATAAGAAAATTTATTTGTACAAATAATTTAAGATTACTTAAATGTTTGTTACTTTTAACACTGCCAAACATTGTTTTTTATAAATTTTGCACAGAAAATGATCTCCAGATAATGATTTTTGAAATGCTATTTACTCAGGAAAAATTTATTCACAACACAATAAAACATCTTCTAGTAATTTGGCATGTTTTTGTGAAGAGATTTTCTGAAGAGATTCATACTTTATTCACATCAGTTTGTACCAGATCAATAGTATTGAAATTTCTGTGACATGGACTGATTTGATTTAGTTTTTTTTCTTTATGATCAGATGTCAGGTACTCTGTATGTATGTGAAATATTGCAATTCTTTTGAGAGGCAGTGTGCTTTAAAATTAAGAGCTTAGAATCTGAAACTCTACCAATTCTATATAATGTCAGATTTTTTTGGATATCATATCATTTATCTGTCTTATGAGTTTGTGTTACAAAGTTAATGAATTACCATCTTTGTAACATATTTAATTTCTATCACAAAATAACTAATATAACTGTTATCATAGTATGACAAAAAGATTTCAAAGCTCCATAAGTTATTGGTAAAGACATACTGTCTTTTTATGATGTTTATGGATTATTAGGAAATATTTTAAAATTTAGATTTTGATTATAAAAGTACCATAATCTCATTATTACAAACCTAGAATATAAAAAGGCATTAAATCTGTTTTGACAAGTAAAATCTGTGATGGGCATCACAAAACATTTTTTATTTCAAAATCAGGTTAAGGACAGACATCACACTATCATCAATGTGTTTTTTAAAATGACAATAATTAAACTTTAATGAGGCTGATTGTTTTCAAAGATGACAGTAAGATTTTTTTAAACATCACTCCCTCTCAAAGTTGATTCTTCTCTGAGGAAATCAGAAGCGCCATATCCTGTTTACCTATCTTGTCTCAGAAAGAGAACTTACTGTCCTCCTTACACAGGAAGGCAATCATTTCCAAAACAGTAGAATATGATAAACTGCCTTTTGATTTAGTTTTCTTTTGATGTGGTTGGTATCTTTAATTTGTTTATAACATTTTGAAGAAAAAAATGCTGAATCACACACAGCAAACTGACACATGTCATCATCAATTAAAGAATCAATTGTATTACCTTAAATAAAAAGAAAGCAAAGCGAATAAGCAATCTTTATAGAAAATGATTTGCAACAGGGATTGTATAACCTTTTTCTTTGCCAAATAATTCCATTGAACTGATACTTTTTTGGTTGGAATTATGTATTGTCTCTTATTGTATGCCAGGAAAAAATAGCCATGATATGAACTTGACATTACATAATGGGGAGAGTATGGAAAAGATTCTGAGAATGCCATTTAACTTCCATATGAAAGGTCAGAGCGCTCTTCAAATCAACATTTTAAACTGGCTGGTAGGAGCCTTGGACATTTGGAAAATTAATGTGTGCATGTTTTAGACTCTGTGTGTGCACTCTCTTAAAATAAACATTTTCATAAGACAGAAGACACCAGGTCCATCTAATTTTACAATGGGCTTTTTTAAGAAAGAACTTTCAAATGCACAGGATTACTTACAGGATCACTTAACCTAGCTGAAATAGGGGGAAAATCCTTTTTAATATTGTGCTCTGAATTATTTTAGTGTGATATGTACTCCAGCTCAAAGATTTAACAGATAATCCTCTTGGGACTCTCAAAACTTTAGCATGTCTAACCATTTATGTCTCCCAAACTATGTCAAGTGAAACTAATTCAGCAAGATATTCCTGGGGAATATATGTCATTGTAACTTCATGTCTATCATTCATATAAAAGTGATGTCTCAGAGAATGCAGTTATATTCATTACAGCTGCTAGTTATACTTTTAAAAGCATAAGTAGTGTTCACATGTGGCTTAATTTATTCATTTTTATGCCCATATGTAATAATTGGGGGAGCACTAAGTGGGAAGTGAAAAAATGGTAGTGTTAGAATGCTCTAAAATTAACTAAGGCAATTTAAATCATTGAATATTTTCTGTGTGCCAGAAACCCTTGAATTACATGCATCGATACAGGTATTGTCTCAGAAATTGAGTAGGAACTATTAACATCTTCATTTTGGAGGTGAGAAAGATCTAATGGTAGTTGGAGTAGTGTACCTTTTTTGGTCACATCATTCAGGCAAAGTAACCCACTTAGCATGTTCTCCATCAAATAGAATAAATTTCAGGGGCTGGAGAGGTGGCTCAGGAGTTAAGCCTCTGCCTTGCAGGCAGAAAGTCCTGAGTTTGGATCCCAGATCCCACGTAGAGACGCCAGGCGGAAGCTGGGCGGCCTGCGTTTCTGGTCCTGGTAGGGCAGAGCCTGTGAATCCCGGGGCGGAGGAAGTGGAGGCGTCGATGATGGTTCCCGAATTCGTCCGTGGTTCTACACACACAGACACACACGCGCGCGCGCACACACATACATACACACACACGCACAATTGAATAAATAAAAAAAGAATAAATTTCAGTGGTAAAAATTAATTAAAGTGTCTATGTACAGATATCCCACAAAAGAACTTTGAAAGATGTTGAATTTGAATCCTTACTCCTCTTTCCCAGGTTCAGGGGCTACCAATTTTTGACAAAGGCAGTGAAGATAGAAGTACCATGCTTTTTTAGCAAAGAAAAAAAAAAACTGTTCAAGAATGAGATTATCTTGAACTTTTGTACTGTCCAGTATGCTAATACTTACCATCCAAGTTTCCTTTGAGTGAAGCAAAATCAGAAGTGTGCTTGATGAGGATGACATTATATCACAGATAATGGAGAACATTTATGACTCTAATGAGGCCTTGGAGAATGACAAAGCTTTTATAGGAGTCTGATTCTGCTGACACATATACAGGTCTGCCAGAATCACTTTGATAAATGCTGGTTGCTTTATATTCACTATAATGACATATTCAAGATAGTTAAAATAGTTATTGAAATTTTCCCTACAACTATTCCACTATACCTTCCTTTCCTATGTTCAATTCCCTGTATTTATTGGCCTCTTAAATAGCAGTAATATGATTTTAAGGAAAATGTGCCTTTTGTCATTTGGTACTAATTTACTAGGATCCACTTTCAAATTTCACTTCTAAGGGGTACTTCTGAAAAGAAAACCCTCTTATAGACATCTACAGTTCACTCTCAGGAAATGAAAAAAGAAATAATTAAATATAACAAATGTTGTGTACACCATTATATGCTTCAACAGCCTTCCAAAACAATCATAAGTATTTGTAAAAACAGCCATTTCAGAGTAAACAATATTCTTACTCTGTGGAAAATTTAAGATAAGCAATTGTTAGTCATCCACACAACACTCTTTTCCAAAAAGCAATAGCATATTAGTGTATCATCAAAATTACCCTTTAAAATAATTACTTTGAATTCTTTCAGATTAACACTAACACTTTCCTGTCCAATGGATCTCAAGAATTTCCCAATGGATGTGCAGACATGCATAATGCAGTTGGAAAGCTGTAAGTATGAGTATTTGACTGAATATTTTTATTTTATAGGCTCAGAATTATAATTTATTTTATAATCTCTAGTCACAGTTTTACTAAATAAGCATGTAGTCTTTCTGTAGGTACTGGAAGTAATGCCATCCATTAATATGTGCTTGTTATACTATAAAAATGGTACAAACTGAGGGTCTAGAAATAAATTTTTAGCTTGAAATCAATTATAAGTCTCCATCCACACCATCCAAGGTAAAACAGGCAATAATCAAGAACAGGCTATCATTCTATTTGTTAAATGTCTGCCATGAGCATCTTTTATACATCACCTCATACTTATTCCAATGAATTCTTATCCTAATGTTTTCACTTGTGAAAATCATTTAGGCGTCTTAGGTAATGAACTAAAAGTAACAAAGATTATGGCAGTAAACTGTCTAGTGCCCACTTGTGTTTCAATTGAATGTTTTGTGTGTGTCGTATCAGAAAAAAGAGAAATTTCTTACAATTTATCAGACATTTTCCCTGACTTTTAGGTTCTCCTCTACATGTCTTCTTTGAAAGTGGATCCATATTCACTGGCCAATGTTAATACAATTCAGGGTCAGGTTCATATTTTTAAAAAAAATTTTATATAATATATAGAATATAATAAGCTCTTATTTATAATGCAAACAGATTAGTTGGTTAAAGAACTTAACCAGAGACAAATAGTAATGGATATGTCACTTTTCTGTAAATATATAATATTAGGTTAAAAAAGTTTGTTTTGAAATCTTTCCTGAGGAAATCTTGAAAATGATCCTCAGACTTCAGTGTGAGAGGTAGACTTTGTAGTGCTGTGGAGCTGTCACTAGATGGCGGGAGTAACTCATGGGGGAACATGGCCCATCCACTCAAACCCTGCCCTATACTGTTTTTCTTAAAAGCTTCTACTTATAAATTTTAAATGGTTTCTATAAGTAGATGTTAAATATTAAATAGTATTGTATAAAATGCTAAAGTAAGAGAAAGGAAAACAAAGTAAACTGAAATTGGGAGAGCTATTTAGTAATATAAAAGAGGAAGATTCCCAGCAGTGCAAACTTTAAACATTGCCTTGAAGAAAAGCAGTTTGAAGATGGGTTAACTATGTGTGTTATCACAATGCTAGCTAGGATTGATTAGACATGGGTAAAACAATCGTCTTGGACAAATCAGTTCATGGATGCCCTGTTTACTAAGCAGAGGATGCTAGTTAGGTGTTATCCAAGAATTCATGGGGATCTGTACAAAACTTGAAGGTACAAGAAAATTATTTGGTCAGTACTTCACCTCTTTTTATTATTTTACTTTTTTCTTTCTTTATTTCAACTGAGCTTATACACTTTTGTTTGTGCACATTTGTGCAGGTGCACATGTACTGTGCACTAGTGAATCTGAAAGCCAAAAATATTGGATGCCCTTTTAATTGCTTCTTTACTTTAACTGGTTGAACTAAATTGGATATTCAGCAATCCCTAGGGATCCTCTTGTCTCTCGCTCCCCACTCTGAGATCACAGGTATACACTGTCATGTCTAAATTTTTATATGTATGCCTGAGAACTCAGGTCCTCATGTTTGCAAGCAGCTTACCCACTGAACTCTTTCCACCCCCCCCAAAGTTTAACCTCTTAAAAGATTATGCTATCAATGAAACAAGGTTACTTAAGGAGTTTACAATCTTTTCTAGGAAAAAGAATAGAAAGTAGAGACAAAGCAGAATCCTTTGGCCCAGGTCCATAATTGCAGATATTTGGGAGACTGGGTCAGGAGGCTCTAATTTAAGGTCTATCTCAGCATCTTAATGAGACCTTGTTTTAAACTAAGAAAACATTTAAAAAGAGGATTTAGGATACCTATCACTCAGTAATGGGTAGAGCACATGCACATGGACAAAGAATCCCTAGCTTAAATCCCTGGTATCAAAAATTTTAGAAATTGGAGCCAGAGGGAAAGGATGTAGAAGGAACAAGCTACTAATTCATTGAAGAGGATGTAAAAGTACTAGGCAAATGCAGGTCAGAGCTAAAAGATTGAAAAAAATGCATTATATACACTTACAAACAATGGAAATATAGAAAAAAGCAAATATCAATGGGAATATTAATGACCCCAATCTTGGTGTGCTTTGGTAAATTTAGGTCTATAATCAAAAGGAAAGAAAGATAAACTGTTAAAAGGCACTTCTGTAGATATTTTTTAAATTATATGAAATTGTTGATAAGGAGAAACTGAAACCACAAACAAGAGCAGACACTTAAGGATTGACTACACTGGAGGTTGGAGGAAGAAATCCTAAAGAGAGTTGTCATGGGTGAAACTGTTGAGCCCTGTTAAGAGGCAGTTTGAGAACAAATTTTGAGGAACTTTAAAAAGAACCATTCAGTGCTACTGTTGACATGACAACTGTGAGGAAAATATTGAGAGTTAAAGTTCAGTTCTAGAAAGTTAAATTGAGTAGGGATCTTTGAACCTGGATTTGTATCTCAGATCATCTTTAAATTGAACCTGGAAACAATCTTTACTATCTGAAACATGTATCAGCCAGGAAGATGAAGAAGAAATGTGAAATTTTGGTAAAGCCCTTGGTTCTGAGTCAGGGTAGAAAGACAGTGAAAATAAATAAGGAAGTAGACAAATTTAAAGTTGAAAAGTGATGAGATGAGAAATCAACGGTAAGATTTAAGTCTGATTTCTTTTTTAAAAAAGATGGATAACAAAAACTGAGTTTGAGGGATAACTACATCATTGTTTCTTTAAAGATAAGAAAAGCTTATTTGGGTTGTTTTGTAGGATCTAAGAAGTGGTGTGAGAAACATGTGTGCCAGCCGTTCTCAGACCATGTCTATAGTGACCTGAATGTGAATAAGGAACACAGGGCCTCTGGCCACTTTCCTCTTCCTGTTTTAATTTATCATGAATGAGTGTACTACTTCAAGTGGTCGTTTAGTGTTTCAGTCATTAAACATGTCCTGCTTCACAATTGAAACATAATTTACTAAACTCCTTAGCAGATGATAAAAAAATCCTGCTTATTAAAATAGAAGCTACATCTTTGTATTGACTTTTCCTGCATATACTTTCTACTCAACACTATGAATAGCTTCTTTTCCTCTACATGATGAATGGCCTACAGTTTTAATACTAGGTCATAAATAATACCATGAGACATTTGGTATCATTGTCAATTTATATAAAAATACATTTTTTTCTTTTTTGTTTCCATTACTTGACAGTTTCATAAGTGAATACTTGAATTTATGGTATCTTCACACCCAACTACCCAATTCTATCCCACCTTTTCCCAATGTCCAAATATAAATCTTCTTCCCAATTAATCTCCCTCCTTTTATGGCTTTTTGCATGTGATAACTGAGTTTCCTCTGCATTATTTTTATTTGCATATGCCTAATTACTTACTGAAGCATGGATGATTTATCATTGTTATAATATTGACAAAAGTAGGTACCCTTTCTCCCATCCACCATTAATCTTCAAAGATATCTCTAGGAAGATGGTATCCTTAAGATCATTTCCTTTACAAGGTGGAAGATTGATAGGCCAAATCTTGTGCAATTCTTCTGGAAGTAGATCTAGTTACAGTGGGTTCATGGGTACAACAGCTCTGTCATACCCAGAAGTTACTGTATGTTAGCCCCTTTCCCCCAACTTCTGGCTCTTATATTCTGAAACATATTTTTCTAAATATTTTTTATTCTGAATTCCATTCTCTTAACCACAATCTATTCTTTAGGCTAACAGTATCCCTTTGCATATTCCTATTGTGTTTGATTTCATATTTATTTGCATAAATAGCTTCCTAACTTATACCTGAAATCTCTGAAAGTAGACTTTCAAGCTTTATTTAATATTCCATCACCTAACATACATGGAAAATATTAGGTATTTGGCAGGTATTTTAAAATTGAGGTTTAGATGTTCTCCAGGCTGCTTAGAACAATCCTGGTCATTGATGCACATATAGTAAATATTTGTTGAATTCAAGAAAGATGAATCCTCACAGGCCATTATGGTATTTGCACATACGTTTTGTTTCTTTTTTGCTTATTTTACATGCCTAGATATTACTGAATATTATTTTCCCTTTCATAGTCAGAGATCATCTAAAAGTTGACACTGATTTTTTTATAGTTCTTATTTTATAGTAGGTTGAATGCCTTTGCCTGCTTTTTGGTAAGTTAAACTTGCTTAATATCATTTTACTTGCACTTTTAAGAGCTGACAAAGTGAAACAATCTTAAGAAAATACCTTCAAGCCACTTAATATTCAATATCCAACTTTTTTATGGGTATCCAAAGAATATTTTAAAGTGAACAACTTGTTTTCTTGTTTAAATAAGACATGAGAATATTTTATTCATGCAGAGTCCTGGATAATAACTAACACAGTCATGATTATCAAGCTGTGTTGTTGAACAGAACATATAATTATGTCATAACTGTCATGACATCTTCCAGGGTGTCATTCTATGGTTCAGATCCAATGAATACAGATAGCAGAAGAAGATGTCACCAATATGAATACTTAAATAAATTTTGATTGCTGGAAATGGAAAAGAAATACTAAAGAAATCTTTCAATAAAGCATTACTGTTTTCACACACATAAAATGGTGATTTAAATCACTATTATGTCAAAATGTGGGGGGGGGGGAGATTAAAGTGTTTAAAAATAAACTTAAAGTGAAACTCTAAAAAATATGAAAATTCTTGGAATATACTTTTTGTAAGATTTTGGGACAGGAGATAGACTAAAGATAGGCTATGATTTGTAATGTTGAAAAGAAATTTCTAGTACAAGGAAAGGTTTATATTTACTTTTTCAGATTGATTTCATAGTCAGTTCCAATATTGTATAGATTGGTCATTCTGTAACTTAATGCTGATGTAGCTATGGCAAGAAATAAGGCTTGTAATGGTTTTTCACAATTATTGGCTAATAATCTTGACTGTTCTCCAAGATCTCTCATAATTTAAAAGTTTGCATATTTTGCAACATAACAGTGTGCTTTTGTTTCCCAGTCAGAAATACAGATGGTTCTTGTTTGGTGAGTAGTCATTATTTAATCTCTGTAGTTCCAAATGGCAACATTGATTAGAAAGAAACAGTCCTCCTAAAAAAAAAAAAAAGTTCACTAGTTAACTAGCTATCTATAAAATAAATTCCCAATTAATTTTCAAATATTCATCTTACCTAATAACAGTAACTATTAATTTTTGTTCTGCCCACATTTTCATAGGTTAGAATTTCCTATCAGATATTTCCAAATGTATGACAGTATAACAAAAAAGATGTAGTTACATATCAAAGGATGACATATCAAATAATTTTATATGCTTTTTATATATTATGTTTTTGAATACTAGCCAGAACTTAATGAAATAGACTTATTTTCATTTCAAAGGTCAAAAAAGAAGGCTTAGAGAAGTTAATTGACTTTTCTAAGGTCAGAAAACTAATGTGTGAAACGAACAGAGCAAACTCCATGACAAACACCAGTCATTTTAAAATTTATCTGTTGAATTCCTGAAATTCACCAATTCTGATTATGGCATTCTTAAGTTATCTCTACAATTTAAATATGCCCAATAAATAGTATTGCTTGCTTTCCTACATGATAAATTTTATTTCTTTGCCCATTTCCTCTCCCCTGCATATCTCTTGCCATGTGTTAAAATTAGCCTAAATCAAATCTTGCAAAATACAGAACCTCTACTTGGGGAAGTATAATCATCAAATAAATATTGTGCTCAATGATTACTCACACATTACATGCAGGAGTTGCAATTTGACCCAGACTACAACTTGGGGATACATAGTACAATATGTTCTTTGTCTTTATCTTTGTTCATCTGATTAAGGTAAATAAATTCTAAGTATTCAATTTTTCCCCTAGCTACATACATATCATCATAGTTGATTGTCTACATAGATGATCCATATTTCTCTTGATTAGTCATTCTGAAAATTAGACAGCAAACATTCCCAAAAGGGCAGGCCTTAGAAAACTCTACAAGAAGGCACTAACGATAATTTTTTTATTTCCACTTTGCAGGGGAGGGGCTGTTTTAATCCTTTGGAGTTAATCTAAATCATTATCAGTGACTTCTGATCAAGCCATTTTGAAATCCTGATTCAAACAGTATTAAGATCCATTAAATAGAACACTGTGTAGGATCACTTAATGAGAAAATAAAAGAAGATCATGGCATAATATTAATATGGCATGACTTCACCTTCATGATCCTAAAACATACTCCTACTCGTTAAACTTCATCCTGCTTGGTCAAGTATAATTTCCTTTGGAATCATGTGGATTTGGTCTTAAACTCTGCTATCTTTAAGTGACAGAATTTACCTATTAATAAACTTCAACATATTCTTAGTGTTAACATCTTTGCAATTATTGTTCACCAGCATCCATGATTCATTTTAGCTACAGCAATCTAATCTCCAAAATACCTTATTTTCCCTAAATTGTATGTTTCTTCAGAAAGATAGAGATTTTTTAAAAAGAATTATTTTTTTCTTTCGTAGCAGTGTTCCTACCCCTTTCTTTGTTGCATCATTGGACAACAACTTTCTTGCTTGTATTTTTAATTTTAAAGTAGATAAAATTAAATGTGTAGGGCTGGAGAGGTGGCTCAGGGGTTAAGCCTCTGCCTTACAGGCGGAAGGTCCCGAGTTCTGATCCTGGGCCCACGTATAGACGCTAGGCGGAAGCGGGGGCGGCCTGCGTTTCTGGTCCTGGTAGGGCAGAGCCTGTGAATCCCGGGGCAGAGTAAACAAGGAGGTGGAGGCGTCCATGGTGGTTCCGGAGTTCGTCCGTGGTTCTACACACACACACACACACACACACACACACACACACACACACACACATACACACGCACACACATGCATACACGAACAATTGAATAAATAATAAATAAAAAAATTAAATGCGTAGCTTCCATTCATCAAAAAAATACCTTCTATTGTTCAGTTTAATGTTAAATGAGATGTTTATTTCTTTCAACCTAAATGTCCAACAGTTGACGAGTGGATAAGGAAACTGTGGTACATCTATACAATGGAGTACTACTCAGCCATCAAAAATGATGAATTACTGGAATTTGCTGGGAAATGGATGTCATTAGAAAGAATTATATTAAGTGAAGTATCCCAAACCCAGAAAATTAAGCGCCGTATGTACTCCCTAATAGGTGGCTCCTAGTACCAAACTCACCCAGCCCACATTGAGACACTCAAAAGTAAACCTATGTAACACAGTAATTGCAAGGATTATGAACAAGAGAGATGGGTTAGGAGGGCCACACCATAAACAAGGAGAGAGGAGACCATGTTACAGCAGAGAAAATAGGCCTCCATCAAGGTCTGCAAGTAAGTAATGAGAAACCTGGTTAAGTTCACAGACGTTCTTTCCTGATCTCACCAGAAGGGGAGGGCATATAGTCTAGCAGATAAAAAGTAATCCATTTGCAAATGGGTGATGGACCCCTCCCTCAGTGAGGTTTCCTACTCTTATTACATCTACCCTTGAATGTGCTATTACAACAAGACTCCAGTTTAACAGCTTTTTGTCTCTGGCCAGGGGGTGACATACAGTGCCCAGCAGAATGGAGTGAAGGGAATTGCAGGAGCAGCAAAACTGCAAAAGAAAATCAACAAACCACAATCCAGAACTTCAGAGACTCTATATCAATCACATAGAACTAGGACAGCCTAATCTCTCCCATCCTGGAGCTCAGGGACATTTGCGGAAGAGGGGGCGGTAAGATTGTAAGAGCAAAAGGATGGGAGGAGCAACGATTTGCAAGATTCTCAACAATAGTTGGGGCCAAAGCAATCATAATGGGACTTTGCATGCCCTGCGCAATGTCCAGCGCACTGTTGCCCTCATAAAGTCTAGCATCTGTTAAGGGCACCGAGACCCCTGGAGGCAAGGGATTGACAGCCATAGTAGTGATCTTATGCTTAAGGGGAACAAGAGAAAGGGCTTATGGAAATGCCACTGGGTCCTTATATGTCATCGGAGAGGAGGACCCAGTGGAGAGTTAGGCGTACACAATAAAGGACTCTCTGGGAATTGGGGGGGAGGCACTGGGGGAAGGGGAGGGGGAGGAGGAGGGAGGGAGGGAACTGGTAAAAAATTTTAAAATGTATAATTAAATTTTTAATAAAAAAAATAAGGAAAAAGCTTGTTAGGAAAATTGACATTCTTCTGTATACATGGCCAGACATGTTGGTCTGGCAAGTGAGGATTGTTCCTTTCTCAGCGGTCCTGTGGATGTAATATGGTCAGTTTCCTTGGTGTTGACATAAGCTCTCCTACTAAGTTAGACAAGAATCTGTTATAACAAGTTGTATGAGAGAATAAAACCCCTTAGTCCCCCTTAAAAAAAAAAAAAAAAAACAATGTGCTTTGTTGTTCTTAGCTATGCTGATGCTTTCTTCCTTCTTTCCTCAAAAAGCACTTGGCTATTAGTATAAACAAACTGGCTGAAAGAAGTTTTTTTTTTTTTTTTTAATTTGAAAAATTCAAGATTAGGAGAATTTTAACATTTAAAAGAAGGAAAGGCCATGAAGTCATTGTTTTTAGATTTTGGTTTGTTTCTGTGTGAAATTTTGTTTCAGGTAGCTGTTCCTTTGGAATAACTGTACTGCTAGAGCTGTCTTGTGAGTGTTGAATTCAGCAGGCCTTTCACAACATCAAATGTCAACAGTAACTAGAAGCATCACTGTCCTTTACAGTTTCTGTGACCCTTCATTGTTCCGGTCCATCATCACTTCTTCTTAGTTAATTCTGGAAAGAACTAAGCCTTCATAGCTTTTTGTAAGCAGACTCACTCAAAACACGGGTAGCGTACTCCCTAGGGATGACTCTAGGGTGAAATCACTATAACCCCAGAAGTCATGTATTGACAGCACAACATAAGCAGAGGAATCAGCAAAAAATCAATATGCTGTCTAGTCTTTTGTTAAGAAGCTATAGAAACTATTTAAATCCACTAATTTTTCAGAAAGTTGGTGTCTCTTGTATAAAAACAAGCAGTTATATTACTGTAAAACTCATCTAGAAATTAGAATTCTGTAAATTATTTAAATATACATGATTGCAAGTCAATCAAAATTATATATACCATATGGCAAAGGTGGAATATCCATGTGAAGGATTAAAAGGAAACAATAAAGTCTATATAAATCATTCATGTGATCATCAAGAAGAAAACACAGATGAGATAGAATATGAAAATAAGCAAAAGTATATGATGAGAAGTTTGGAGAATATGATGTATTTTTTAAGACTCATGAAAATGTGATGAATACCTTCATTAAATTGGTAAGGTGAACTTTCAAAGTGTCTGGGAACTCATCTGAGATATAAAGTCAGGAACTGTGAAAACAGGGAAATACATTTTCTGATTGTTTTCTGCCTCTCCTTCTGGACAGCCATACTCCCAGAGCACCACCAGATTCTTATTGTCTGTATGACCAGCTTTTGCTTCACATTCCAGGAGATTTTGGGAGTCTCTGTAGTATTCAGGGAACGCCTGGTCAAATTTATGAGCTCTCAGAAGCCCCAAGTGGCCCTTTCTTCAAAAACCACACCACCTGTATGTAATCCTAGTTAATAGTAATTTGTGGGTTTTTTTCTCTGTCTTGGTAAGATTTGAAAAGAAAACCCAGAGAGTCGAGAAATATAAAATAAAAACCTTGCCAAATCATTAGCACTTGGAAGAAATAATGTAAATCCATGCCGTTTAAAGTTCATGGGCCTTCCAAAGAACCATATATTTAACAGATAATAATAATGTGTGAGTCCATAAGTGTGAAGGTTTTCTAAACATGTCTTTATATATGAATGTAATAGGAAAGACTATTATCAGACGTTACATCATTTCCACAAATGGTTATGTTTTTCCCCTAAGTCAGTACAATTTTTTTTGGCACAATTGTTGCTTACTGAAGAATCATGAATTAGAATAGTCAGGATAGTAAAATTTTCTTTGGGTGAAGTTATCTTGCTCATTTATCATTATTCTTACATCCTCAACTTAATTACAATTACTGTCTCTGACATCTCTATGAGGAATTAGCCATTATACATCCTCCAGATACAAAAACTTCCATCCACAGGATTTGGTTTTCATATCTACCTGATAAATATCAATTAATTGTATATATTCATTTTTATATAAAAGTTATTTGTACTTATGAATTAAAACATTCATAAACCGAGAAAAATAGCCTGGGAATCTAGTTTATAACAAATTCACAGATTTAATAAATATTTCCATCAATTAATACAGCATGTGTCAGTTGTGTGATTAATATAGGAATGATTTAAAGTGAGTAGATTTTGAACTTCTGGTTCATTTGTGATGAGAAATTCAAACAGCTAATTAATTAAAGATAAGCCTTCTTGATGTGACATTTGTAAGAAAAATATATGGAACTTGAAGATATTATAACTTAGGAGGTTTTTTATTATAGAATTTCCCATGATAATATTTTGAAAGCTGTTTATAAACCATAATTTTATAGATTATTACTGATTTTTATGTGACTTGACTATATTAAGTGAAACAGTGTTTCTTCTAATTATTTGAAAAATTTTTGGTAGAATAGGCCATTTTTATTTTAGTCATATATGGTATTATAAAGCCTCAGCTGAAAATAAATCATGTTATCTTGCACTTTTAACAAGATAACATGTAAAAATGTAAACATGTAAAAATCAGGAAAAAGTAGTTGTATCAGTTACTCTTCTCTGTTGCCATGAGATAATACTCAAAGTCACTTAATGGAGAAAAGGGAGATTAAGTCAGTTTATGGTTCCAGCAGGGAGATACAGTCCTTCATGGTGGAAAAATGATGGGTGGTGGCAGAAGCTGGAGGAGATCTAAGTCACTGCAGACATCTTGGAGATTGAGAGCTGCTGCTGCAAGCTGAAGAGCAGACTTATTCAAGCAGAGTATTCCTAACCAAACCCAAATCCTGCCCCAGGAACAGCCTTCCTCTAACTAGACTCCATCTACTAAAAGTGCCATAACTTTCCCAAACAAGTAAAGACTCAAATACATGAGCCTGTGGGGGGAAACTCACATTTCAAACCATGATGAGAGTATTACATCTGAAAGAAAAAAATTGGCTTTATGTGTTAAATTAAGAATATTAAATAATTTGTGGTAACATTTAGATTTCAATAATCCATGTGTGTCAGTTTTAGAATCTAAAATCTATCTATTGCCATGCTGATTATTTATTTCTCTTTAGCCTTCAGCAAATCCATTATGATAACAGACATTTTATGATGGTCCACTTTAAAGTGTAACTATTAAAAGTTTATATTTTTATTCTGCTTTTAAACTAGTCAATCATGTCAATCGCATTTATATTTTGAATTCTATTTAATTATGTTCTTTAGATGTTCCCTTAAAGGTAAATCCAAGGTGGGTGTAATGGTTACTTTTTGCTATTGCTGTGAGAGAGCACCCAAAGTCAAACAATTTATGAGAGAAAGGGAGATTTATTCAATTTTCAGTTCCAGAGGAGAAATAGATACAGTCTTTCATGGTGGAGATGGCATGGCTGGCTGGCTGAGATTGGCAGGCAGGCTGAGTCATAGCAGACCTCCACATGGCTTGAACATTCCTGGAATATTACTGGGAGGTTCCAATGACATCTATGGAGGTTCCCATGGGATATAGGACGGGTATAATCCTTTTAAGTGGTCTCAGTTGATCCTTCCAGATGTGGTCTCAACTGATCTTAGTTAATACTAGGTATGTCAAGTTGACACCCAGGATTAACTATCACAGTGAGTCTTCCTGCTAATATAATGTAAAACTTTTTCTTTAGGATTATCCTAGTTTTAGAGTATGATTATAGTGTTCATCTAGACTGTCCCAACATGAATTTTTGATTTGGTTCACAGTTACACATTTGTTGTGATATAAGACCCATGAAATTAATTATTTTATAAACTTGAGAAGATCTGAAGTTTCAACCCTTCTGGACACACACATGGAATGTTTTCCCACAGTCTTAAATCTATTCCAAAGAAGTAGGCAGGCAGTGTCCTCCTATAACCTTTTCTACTACAGTAATCCAAGTAACCACAACACCTTTTTCTAATTAAAATGGACTGGCTCAAGGTCAGATCCCTTTCCAATTTTAATTGAGATTTGTCAAAAGATGTTTAAACACTGTATATTCAATGTGTGTCAATTTTGGGAAGTCTTAAGAAAAGTGAACAATTATTTGTGTGGTTTTCACTTAGGAATAAGAATAATTGTTGCGGGGTTGGGGATTTAGCTCAGTGGTAGAGCGCTTGCCTAGCAAGCGCGAGGCCCTGGGTTCGGTCCCCAGCACCGAAAAAAAAAAAAAAAAAGATAAAATTACAAAAAGACCAAAACAAAACAAGGGAACAAGAATAACTTGTTATAGTTGCACCATTATCACGAGAAAAAAGGTGGGGGAGAGCCAAAGTATCTGGTCTTCAAGGAGAAATATATCCAGAATTTGTAAGAACATAGACAAGAGAAAGAATAATAATCAAGTGAATTCTTAAATTAACAAAATTACAAATTTAAAGAAAACCATGTGTGATAGCCCAAGTTTTTGTAAAAGAATTCAATTCAATGCACAAATCATAAGTAAAAATTATTTCAGTTAAATTCATTTTAACAGAGCAGTTGTTTCTTGTCAGGTCAATAAAGTTTACTTGAATAATATTCTCCTAGTAAATATCAGCACGTGTCAAGAGTGAGCATTTTTGTTCATTTGTTTTTTTAAATTCCAGCTGCTGAGTAAAAACACAGGAATTTGCAAACTAGGTCAAGCTAGAAACACTTTCTCTCTCTTTTCTAATAACATTTGAGATAGCTGAACTACATCTTATTTGATTTAAAATTAGATGTGAACTTAAAATCCTTTAATAAGTCTCTAAACTCACTTGAGTTAAATATGTTCTTAGCCCATATTCTTCATTTGAATAAATATATTTTATATACTTTCTACAGTATGAAGAATACAATAATATACAAGATACAATAATGTCTTCTCTCTTATATAATATCTTATACCATGGGTAAACTTTCAAAGATTACTTGATTTTAAAAAGTGGTCATATCTATACGACATATTGAAAAGGAATAAAATGTTTATATTGTCAACATTATAAAAACTCAATAAAAACTAAAAAAGAATTTATTAGCCTCAACTCATATTTCTCTTATGACTCCTTACCTATGTCCTATGCCCTTTATTCTTATTTCCTTACTCTTTTCTAGCATACATATATGTAGATATAGTTCTATGCATATGTATGTGTGCATTATATTATGTATCAAGCCAATGAATGAATGTTAAAAATTTTATTGTATCAAACTCATGGTAAGATTGCCATTTTATTTTGAATCGAATGTTTTGTTAAAGTGAAGAACACCCACTTATATTTAACTCTTTTCATAACAATGTTCATCTGTAGTTACTATTATTATTTTGTCTGAATTTTTAAGGCATTGCTCAATTTTATTTATTTATTTTTCACTTTGTATTTTTATTAACATTTTTATTATTATTTCTGCTCATACAAACTTAATAGCTACACCACTTCCCTCCCTCCCTTCTCCTCCCCCCGAACCCCCTGCTCCCCCTCCCCTCACCTCTCCTTTCCCATCCCCTGGTGCCTCCCCCCCCAATCCCCAGAGAGTCATTTATGTGCATGCCAGACTCTCCTCTGGGCCCCCCTCTCCGATGACATACAAGGACCCAGTTGTATTTCCCTGAACCCTTTCCTGTGCTCCCCTTAAGCATAGGAACACTACTGTGGCTGTCAATCCCTTGTCTCCAAGGATCTTGGTGCCTTTAGCAGATGCTAGACTTTGTGAGGTCAATAGTGTGTTGGACATTGCGTAGGGCATGCAATGTCCAATTATGATTGCTTCGGCCCTAACTTGTGTGGAGTATCTTGCAAGGCATTGCTCAATTTTATGTACTACTGTTTTCTTATTCTTATTTTGTTATTGACATCATCCATTGAGATTAGTTAAAAGATCTTTAAACATTGTATGTTCAATATGTATTCAATATGAAGGGTTGTAACATTCATCACGTATTTTTGATATGGGTATATTTAAACATATACTTTCAAATTATTATACATAATCCAGTGTTTCAAGCATTTTATTTTAATTCAGAACCTTAATAGCATAGCTATTTCTACATTTTAAATGCAAATATAATTTATTTTTTATTTAATTTTAAACTTCTTTATTTTTATTTCACTATTTTTCTCAGAATTTTTTCTCATTGTCATTGTTAAGTTTTTCCATGCCAGTAAGGATTTCTTTGTTGTTTTGGATGATTCTGGCCACACTTTACCACTGAGCTACATTCCTAGTTCTATCATGCTGATATGAATTGTAAGTTTTACCTTAAATTTCTACTTACAAGAGAGATTCTGAGCTCTGTACCAAGCATTTTATTTGCCACTCCTGAGATATTTAAAGACTATAACTTTGTCTAATTTTTCGTCTTTTTTGGCAGGTCTATATTCAAACTGCCATTGTTATTTTTATACTTGAGATTAACTTCCACTTGAAAAATCACATGAATATTGCCACTTAAATTGCACTGGAATCACAGAAGAATTTACGGAGAGCAGTTTCATTGTCTGTGAACTCTAATCCACAACATTTCATGTTTACACTCTTCTCTGCCTGTCAATAATTAATCATTTAAATTTTACTTTTGTTTATAAACTCATTTCTATGCATATTATATGCTTTCATAGTGAGAATGATATTTTACTCATGTCAAGTTTAAACGGTGCAATAGCATTTGAAAAAAATCTATTTTCTCAAGATATTACATTGAAAAGCTTCTTTTTCTTAGTTCTCCAGAGATGAGAAGGGGTGAATAACCTAGAGCAGATAAACCAACTGAACAGAAAAGACCATAAAAAAATAAAAAGTGAATTCTCAATGATAATATTAGGCAATAGTGTTAATGGGAAGGGAAGTTCCCTTAGAATTCTTAATCTCATTAATGAAATAATTAAAAATGGACTCACAAGAAAATATGAGGATCATTTTATCTAAAATTGAAAGAAATACAGGAGAGGGGAAACTGTAATTCTCAACACCTGTGGGGAGAGAGACACAGAGAAAAGAAAGAATATTTCTATGTTCTGTATGGAAGATGGCAAGTAGCTGTAGAAAGTGTGAAAAGTCTAATGTCTCCAGATTTAGGTTCTTGGGTCCCAAGACAAAGAATTGCACTAGAGACACGTGGTTAGAAACAGAAATAGACAATTTAGCTTTAAAAGAACGGTTACTCTGGAGACTGGACCTTGGCCAGAGAACTGAAGAAAAGGATCATAAAGCTTTCTTCCTGCCCTTATTAAGCCATTAACAGATCACCTGATCTTCTCCTTTCTATACTGAGGACTTTTCTTGAGCATGCTTGTTCCTCAAATATGCACAGGTGAGAAATGTTGCCTATTAAGGGCCTTGTTTTGTTGTATGTTTTTTCTCCATCTGTAGTCTTTACTCTTCCTGAACAATAAACCCTTCTAACATTAAGGAGAGATTTTCAGCTGGAGGAAGAGAATAAAGAGGACTCTTTTGGGGGATTCTTGGAGACAAAGTAATTCCCCCAAACTTTGAGATGCCCAGTGGAATTAGAGAGCAAAAGAAAAGTTTCAGAAAGGTAGAGAGACTTGGAGGAATGGAAGTGGTTGGATCCCATTTCTATTCAGACATTGTAAGAGAGAATTACTGCTGAAAGCGGGATGAGTCAACAGAGGCAGCCATAATGAGGAAACGGTCCCTGCAGCAGCATCTTGAGGTCCATCAGAATGGTTGAGAAAAGATAGGTGTATTGTTCAGTGCTTTTTGCTTTGATTTGTTTTGCTTTAAGGCTGTTATGCTACTTGGAAATGGTCTAGACTGTAGATGGCCCTGTAGGGTGCCATAAACCGTAGCTGGTAATTTTGATTCTCAGCTTATCTATCAAGGGATTTACAACAAGAGAGTTTCCATATCCTGTCATTTGAGAGAAGGCAAAAATATCTTGAAAAAAAAATCCTGAAAGCTAATTCTGTGTAGATAAGGACTCCTAAGAGGATAAGGCTGAAACAGTCTCACTGTTATAGCAGGGAATGAAAGCATCAGAGCTAATGATGCCAGTAAAACTAACCATTGATTTTACCAGTTTCATATTTTATCTGATGCTAGGGCCTAGTCCCATGACAAAAGTTATGCTTGCTTCCTAGTTCCAAGAGGCTTATCTCTCTCTAGTTCTGTTAAGCAACCTAAGTTCCTTTCTTGTAAGAGGGTGGTTATTTACAATGTAAATGGGGATAATTTTTAAAGTGAAAGAAATTCAAGCATATATTTAAATTAACGTGTTTATGCAATAGTTATTTACTGACAGGTCTTCATATAAATGATTGACAGCTTCAGTGATGTGACTGGGTCTGAATTGTACCAAGTCCAAAACCAGATTATCTTGGGCCATCTTTAGGCCTCTATAAATCATCTATTATCCACCTCTGTATGTGACCTAACATCCTAATGATTATTAAATGAATTCTTTTTCAAATTTAAGAAGATCCCTGGTTTCTACCAATGGGCTAAGAATGTTGTCAGATAGCATTTATAGTTTGTAACAGAGAACTTACTTTGCTGTGATCTGTCTACTTGATGTTTCCAAAAATGTTTTGACTTATGCTCACCTTTGTGAGCATGTGAAATTATAAAAATTTTTAAGATTTTTTTTACCACAGTGGAACATGTGAAATTTGGGATAATCTGAATCACTGCTCCTGGACCATGGTCACTCATATTTGGTTTCATAATAAACTCTATTACCCCCTTTAAGGAGAGAGTGGTGTTTCTTAGATAGCAGTTCTAAAGCTGTAAATTCAGGTAGTGAAAATAAATCAATATCAAATGGAATCATTTTTGATGTAATATTTGTTATGAAGTTTGAACTTATTGACACTTTCAATTGTTCTTGTCGTATAGACCATATTTTTTGTTAAAAGATAATCTCTTCATGACATGGAGAAAAGAAAACAGGAGAAATCCAAACACTGAAAACCTTCCTTTAAGATTTTAAATTCCCTGAAAAAGACTGAGCTATCTTAATTGGTAAATTGAAGTTCCTTTCTGTTGACCCTACCTCTGTGAGAGGCATGAATGAAGGAGATACAACAATTTGAAAAGTTATAAAGAAATAAATTTGAAAACAATTTAAATTTTCACTCTTTAAAGTGGTATATATGTATTTCAATCCAGTTACTTTCAAATAAGTAGGCCTTATCCTTATTCACACTTTGGAAACCTTTCCAGAGTTTGTCTTGTGGTTTTAAGGCTTAGTAGAGATAGGTATTTGATAATTATTTTTTAAATCAATTGATAAATAAATTAAGTCTAGGATCTTTCTCTTATCAAGTAATATTTGAATGTTTTCCTTCGTTAGTGAGATATTTCTAAAGATAGATTTAATCTTTTAGCATAAATTTTGTTTACAATAAAATTGAGCAGAACTAGAAAACTGCCATGTACTACCTAGTTCTGTGGACGTGCTGCATGAGAGAATACACGTGTTATCATGCTGAACCTGCATGGTCACATCCCTCTCGTGCATATCTACAATTCACATTATGATCAGTATTGGTATTGGAATGTCTATGGACTTGGACAAATGCCACAGAGATGTTTACGAGATCATTAATACAGTATCATCCAGAATAGTTTCATTGCCCTAGAATTCAAACCTTCTAATTATTCATCTTTCACTCTCTTATCACATCCTTGTCAACCACTGATGTTTCTGTCATCTAAATCATTCTGCCTTTTATTGAGTAGCATATAGTGGGAATTATATAATATGCAACTCTTCTGGGTTGACGCTGACTAAGTAATATGGATTTAAGTTTTTCTGTGCTTTTTCATGGGTTGGGGTATTATTTTCATTCCTCTAAGAGTTTATATCCCTTAAGATCGCTTTTAGCTTCACAGGAAACATGAGAGGCAATTACAAAGATTTCTTTCAACTACCTCCCACAAATACATATTTTCCCATACCAAAGTGACTTACTTTATAGTTAAAGATAACTATTAATATATCACTTTCACAACCACGCACAGTACTTAATAAACATTGCAGCTCATTATTAGTGCTGTGTACTCTATAGGTTTGGATATAATGACATATATTCATTGCTATAATATTAGATGGAGTAGATTCATTAAATATCTGTGTTCCATCTACTCATACACTTGGCATTCATTGATTCATTTACTGTCCTCTATATGCTTTTACCCAGTTGTAGCATAGTTGAAATAATGCAACATATAAAATTTTCATAATGACTGGACACAAATAATATGCATTTGAAAGTTATTCAATATTTTTCAGGCCTGAATGGCGAATTTAATTTTAGTACTAAATAATATTCTTTTATTTACTTATAATACAGCTCACCTACCAATTCATATTGAAGGACATTTTGGTTATAATTATGAATGAACTACTATAAGAATTCAAGGTTTTGTGTGATGTAAGCTCTCTATTGTTTTGGGCAAAGGAGCACAGTTCTTGGTTGGATACTAAGAGCATTTTTAGATCTGCAAGAAAATTATCAAGTTATCTTCTATTAATGAAGTGATTGTCCTGTTGTTGAAGTTCCTTAAGCAATGGCTGGAAGTCCCTGTACTATCCTCAGCATATAGTGCTCCAAGAGTTTAAATGTTGGTCATTCTGATAGATTCCTAGTTGTCTCTAATCATTGTCTTAATTTTTATTTGCTAATGACAAGTGATATGCTTACTTTAAAATTATAAATCTTCTGATAACTTTACCATGTCAGCATGGTAAAAAAACAAGGTTATATTTTTCCCAAAATAAGCTGCTTTCTTAACTAATAACAAAAGGGGAGAAATGACACTATTATTATGGCAAAATTACAAATCATTCTTTAAATTATTATAAACTTCTATAGCACAAAGGATTATGCATAAAATCGAGTAATTTTGAGTAAATGTCATGATTGAATATCTTCTTTGCAGACATTTGCATGCAAAAAGTCTGTTTTCAGAGCATAAGGATGGGAGGAGCAATGATATGTAAGATACTCTATACTAGTTAGGGCTGAAGCAATCATAATTGGACTTTGCATGCCCTGCGCATTGTCCAACACACTGTTGACCTCACAAAGTCTAGCATCTGCTAAAGGCACCAAGATCCTTGGAGGCAAAGAATTGGCAGCCACAGCAGTGTTCCTATACCTAAGGGGAACACGGGAAAGGGTTCGGCAAAGGCCACTGGGTCCTTGTACGTCATCGGAGAGGAGGGCCCAGAGGAAAATCAGTCATGCACAAGAAAGGACTCTCTGGGAATTGGGGTGGGAGGCACTGGGGGATGAGGAGGGAGAGGGGTGGGGAGGGGGAGCAGAGGATACGGGGGGAGGAGGAGGGAGGGAGGGAACTGGTGTACCTAATAAGTTTGTATGAGCTGAAATAAAAAAAAAATAAAACTAAGCAATTGTGAAAAAAAAAAAAGTCTGTTTTCAAAAAAGTGATATGGGTGTTGGGGATTTGGACTTCAGTTCCTTTACTGTAGAGCAAATGCTATTATCTACAGAGCCATCTCCCTGTCCCTCCATAACACCATCCCTGGCCCTCTTTTCTTTCTGGTGTAGATGTGGGATGAGTGTGTGAATGAGGGCACTACATGTGCCTTGGGAGCCTAAGGGTGCCTTTAGGAATCATCCTGGATTGCTCTACTTTCTTCCTTATTGCTTTTTAGTTTCCCAAGTTCTGCCTTCCAGGGCTGGAAGTACATTCTACTACCATTTCTGACTTGCATTTGATGTGGGATCTGGGATCCAAACTGAGGTTTCTTTTCCTTGTGAGACAAAGGTTTAACCCCTGAGCATCTCCCCTGAGCCATCTATCCTACCCCTTTATATCTGGTGAATCTCATTGACTTCCTGAGCTGCTGTGGTGGGACACATGATGTTTTGTGATGTTACCTAGGTCTCATATGCCAAAGGACACAGAGCACCTGTTACTCCACTTGAGTCTTGCTAGCTCCATGAAAGCATTCCAAAGAGTGGACCTTTTCCAGAAACTCCAAACCTCATCCTCTCCTCCCACTAGCCAAAGTAAATCTCTACGTCATTTGGGGAAGGGCTACTGGGAGACATTATATGCATCACAAGTAACCTTACCTGTGCTTCATTCCCTACAACAGTTTCTCTAAAACCGTTGGGGCTGGGGAAAACAAAAGATGAAAGTAGACTTATGTGTCTATCAAGCATCAGTTTGGCTACCTACTTGAGTCGGGGAAAGGAAAGAAGAAAAACAAGGAACAAAAGGAAAGTAAACGTCAATATCTCAGAATATTATCTATCCATACATAGTTCCCTCTAGTGAGAGATTGTGGATCATTGGTTTACCAGTGGAAGGATCTTATGAAGCGGAAACTAACTTCAAACTCTATCTGCATCTAAGGATGACATTGAACTCCTGATCCTTCTGAAAGCTGTGCTTATTAACTGCCAGCTTAAACTTATGTGTCTTTAACCAATACTAATTTAGGGACAGAAAAATATATCAGAGATTAAAACTCTGTGAAAGAAAAATTCATGCTTATATAAAGTTTAAACTTTAGAAGGCAGGGTAATAAAACAAATGATGCATGTGTACAATACCAAAAAAAAAAAAACAATAAGTAAAATAAAGTAGAGGAGAAAGGGGTATTGAAGCATAATGGGAGGAAATATTTTCTAATAAATAGGAACCTACTGTAACAGTGTGGGCACAATATAAAATCAGACCACAGTGCTGCTTTCAGTCACAAAATAGAATTTTGAATTTTTCTTGAACTTTTTAGTTTTCTGTAAATATGCAGCCAATGAAGCACCTGCAAATTTTATCTACTGAAAAAGCACCTTTGAGTGATATTACTGGTAGACACTACAGAAGAATGAGAGACTTTTTCAGTTTGGTTTACCTTCTCAGGAATGTAAACATTAAGCTGCAGAAGTCAATTTCAGTTGCAACATGAAATTGGAAGCCATGTTCACTCTCCATATTATTTATCTGTGCATAACTTGCTAACATAATGTTCTGATCACTGTAAAATATTGTTATAACCAGTTATTCATATCTTCCAAATATTTGAAATATTTCATAATATGATATAAAACGATTAGCATCTGTTACTGTTACCCTTGAGGTCACCAAAAAGTATCATCAAGAATTGGGAAGTTCCCATGTTCATAGTATGGACTTCACAAGTCCAGTTTGGTCTTGAAAGTTTAATTATTGACAGTAACTATTCTCAGTTTTCCTGGAGATGGTAGTAGCCTTACATCACGCATGTTCAAAAAATCATCTTTCAAATGCCTAGGGATAATAACTATATCAATAACATTCAACCTCTCTACCCCTCCAGAAAAGTCACCTGGTTCAACTTCTAACTAAATCGCACCAGGTTTTTTTTGTGTGTGTGTGAGAAACATCATAATGTAGTTGTGACTGAGTACTTCATACAGATGTTCCATTTTCTCATGTAGATTAGAAAGATTTATGTAGGATCAAAACTTAACAAAATTGGTGCTAGTTATTTTCATGGATCAAGAAAATTAGATAAAATGTTACTGTTTTATTGAGTAATAAGCCAATAAAGAATATAACTTCTACATAACCTGATGTTACTGCCTTTAGCCTGGTGTGATAGATACTAGCCTGGTACCTTGGACCCTAGACTAATGCCTTTTTCCACTGCCCTAATTTTGCTAAAACACTACCCATCATTTTGGTTCATCATTAGTATAAATGTCAAAAAACTGAAAACTGTAAATTCTATGTAACTAAGTCCATGAAGTTAATTTAGCCCTTATAAATTCTATGAATGGGTTCCTACTAGGGTAAAATTAGTAAACTCTAGTTCTGTAATGTCTTCAACCTGAAACTTAAACTTTACATACACTTCTATTAATATATCTGATCACATGTGCTCCTTTACACAAATTGGGTCTCTATGAATACAGTTACTGCTAGTTTCTATTATAAACCTATAGAGTTTTCCATTTCTTTTGAATAAACTTCTTTTTATATGTATTTCTTCATCTCTTCCATTATTTCTATGGGAGCCTTCCATGTTTCCAAGATCCATCTCCAATGAGAAAAATTCCCTCTATACAGTTGGTGCTTAATAATTTTTTTCTGAAAAACAAGTATTGAGCCATTTATTTATAGATTTCACCATAATCATGAAATGAGATGTCTGACTAAAGTTGAAGTTAACTCTCTTTTTTAATGATTATTTTCATTGTGAAGCATATGTCAACATAAAGAGATTAGACTCACCCCATGTTCTCCTTACTATACTCCAGCTTCAGTGAAAATCTGTTGACTCTCAGGATAGAATAATAAAACTTTCAACTTTGTTGATGAGAGTCATTTAAAGTTTTTTTGAAGGTTTACTAAGGCAATGAGGCTGTTAAGCTTCTTTAGCTATCCACTAAGACACTTAGAATAAACCACTGTTCTCTGATGGAGACTATCTCATTTTCCTAATGGTTTCAAACTCAAATATCCTATGAATTGTAACTAAGAAGAATAGTATGATTATAAAATGTCCATTCTTAAATCACTTGGTGTGAATAATTACTTAACACAATAACAAGTTTTATCTGCATCTATAAATTGGATTAGAGTTTATCTTGAAGGATCTTGAGAGAGCTAGTTTATCTTTACTGAAGACATATGAAGACTTTAGTTTGTAAAAACTGTAGTATGTCTTTAGCTAAGATCTTACTATTAAACTGCCTAAGTTGGAATATCTCAAATTTTTCATCTTCAGTGATTATATGTGTAAAGAATAAGAATGTCATATCTGGCAGAAGATAGAATTGGTGTTTATTTTTATCACTGAGAATTGTCCATGGATATTTCTCTTTAGTTAAAGTGGTAATTTCAACAGGCATATTGAAGGATTTATAAGTGAATTAATTTCAGGGCCCACTAAAAATATTATTCTAGTATAAACCAATTGTTAATTTTTTGTTATGTGAAAATTCAGTCATCTAGAAGATAGCCCCGTGGTTACCATGTTTGTTCAAACTCAAATTCAAACCTGGCTCTTTTAGTTCAGATAGCATTACAAACTCTACCAAAGGCTACTTACTCATAATGAGCCATCATATTAATGATAACTGTTACAATTTGGTCAGCAAAATCCCAGATAATATATAGAGCACTGCCTGATGATGCTTGTCAATATTATCCCTGGTGACCATGCAGTGACTGTGGCTAGGTATTGCCAAGTGTCAAGTGGAAGTGGTAAGTAACCACACCACAGATAGACCAGATTCAATTCTCCCTGGAAGGTTCTTTTTCAGATGTGGGGAAGGGTAGAGAGTGAGGGGTTTCCCTCCTAGCACTTATCTTTTGTGCCTAGCTTACCCACAAAGTCTAAGCACCCATGAGAACATTACTAATCCTGTCCACATTCATTAAGTCTTCTCTACCATAATTTTCAATCATAAATTTCAGTAGTGTCTTGTGTTCAGAATAATCAAAGGATAAAATTCTGCTCTTGTCAAATTCTGCTCATAGAGAAATATGATATTTTAACTTAATAAGAGCTGCTAACTTACTATATTACAAAAATTGTTTTTAATGAATTTATTGATACTGTGTGCAAACTAGTCCATGAGTATTTTCTTTTTCCTAGCATTTCTCCTAAATTGAAAAAAACTGCACTTTGCGTATCATCTTTTTTCACACTGGGAGTAAGAATAGAGAAGTAAATACCCTAAGCTGAAATTATTAAATCAAGAAAGAAATGAATATTTGCACTTTTATCAAGGATGTTTATAGTTTAAGACATTTTCTAGCCAGTGACAATTAGGTTGTTGAAAAACCCTAAAGAGTTTGAAATATGGTAAGAAGCAAACTATGAAATAGTAAGAAATTGAATATTAATGAGTTAACCTAGTAGGTTTGTATTTCAAGGAAATAATGCATACTTGTGTCTACAGTTGGGCTACAGAATGGGAGAAAATTTTGGCTAGGTATTCATCTAACAGGCAATTAATATCCTGAATACATAAAGAACTCAATAAATTAAGCAGAAAAAGAGCACAATCCATAGTCTATTGTGAACTGGAACCAGGTAGTATACTACTGAATCAGTAGACTGAAATTGACAGTTTATTCCTGTCTGTACAAATATTTTTTTCTTGTTTTTCCTTCTCTATGAATGATTTTTATTGCATAAAAATATCTTTATGACATTTTGCCTAGTTGGGTACACAATGAATGATCTCATTTTTGAATGGCAAGATGAGGCACCAGTACAAGTGGCAGAAGGACTCACTTTGCCCCAGTTTCTGTTGAAAGAAGAAAAAGATTTGCGATACTGCACTAAACATTACAATACAGGTAAGGACTGAATATTAATTGCACATATTATCTGTGATTTCAGAATGTACAGATATTTCTTAATTATATTGCTAGGTAGATAATTTTAATTATTTGGAATTCAGTATTTTCCTAGTCATCGAGTAGAAATCAGATGCCTTGGAAACCTGTGGATGCTTTCACTCATTTTGTCTCATCTTATTTGGTGTGTATCAGACCAAAAAATGCTTGATGTTTAGTTATATTTAAATATTTAGAGAAGCCAATAGTTGGAGAATAACAATGCTTCTAAAATGTTCCTATTTTAGGGAAGATATTTAATTTCTATATGAGAAAATATAAATGTTTCTTTGAAATACACTATGTGGTAACAGAATGAAGGATGTATTTTATGTATACCAAGATTGTATCTAATCATCTGATTCTCACATTGAAACAGGAACTTGAGCCTCTGAAAGTATATACCAATATAATAACCAACACTAAGGATAAGCAATTCAGCGTAGCATTTGTACACTCATTAACCCATTCACTTCTCTTAACCGGCGTGGTATATTCTCACAACACCCACTCAATTACAAATACTATTAAATTGCTCACAATTGAAGTTTTCATCCAATGTGGTTGATGTATAGCCTGTCACTAGCATAAACCATTGTTCTTATCTGTTTGTTGCAGTAAAACCATGAATCATCTTGGCCTCAGTATCTGAGATTTCATATTTCAAATTTCCCAGTCTGTCTTATCTCCTTAACTGACAACATATAATATGATAACATGACCTTTTTCTTCAACTCAGAGATGGTATTTCTATTCTTCTATCCTATTACAGAGTTCAAGATTAGTATTACAGAGCAAATATAAACAGTAGACAAATAGATAGCAATGTCCTTCTATATCCTCTGAAAAATAAAACTCCTTTTAGGAAAATGGTGAAAGGTTTGGGTAGATAGCTCATTATTTTCTTATGTCTGAAATCATACACTGTGACATATTTGGTGGATTAAAACAACAGAAATTTATTCTCTCACAGTTCTGGATGCTAGAGATGTGTAAAATCTTAGTATTTGTGGGCTTATAGATCATCACTTTAGTCTTTATCTTCACGGTCACTGTCCTACCTGTTCTCTGTGGGCAAATTTTCCTCTTCTTATAATGATAACAGTAATATTGGAATAGGGTAAATACAGAAATAAAAAAGAAACATTTAAATTTGATCAGATCTATGATCTAATTTAATTTTTAAATGTTGTGTGTGTGTGTGTGTGTGTGTGTGTGTGTGAGAGAGAGAGAGAGAGAGAGAGAGAGAGAGAGAGAGAAAGAGAGGGCACTATGTCCTTGTGGAGGGCCAAGTGTAACTTTGGAAATCATCAGGGATTGCTTCTACTTTCCTTTTGCTTCATTCTGGGACTTCCCAGGCTCAGCCCATTAGGGCTGGAAGTGTAGGTCACTGCTATTTCTGTCTGGCATTTTTATGTGGGACTCAGATTTCCAACTCAGGTCTTTCTGCTTGTGAGGTAGTCTTAGCCCAGTATCACCTGAGTAAACAAATATACAAAAAGCACCAGAAAAAAATCAGTGAAAATTCCTTTCACATAACAAACATACATTTTTCTGTTTACCTGTGAACAATTGCTACATGAAGTGAAAATACAGATCTTTGAGTAGCTTGACAGGTATGAAATACTACTCAAATGTGGAAATAAGATTATATAGTGTTTGCAAAATCTCTGTTTAAAGATGCAAAAAGAAGAACCAATTTGGATATGTAATTTAGGTATCTTTTCATGTTAGTGGAAAGTTTTATAAGAAATGCTATAAAAGTTGAATTTTGAAGCTGACAAAGTAACCAAAACTGACCTTTACTTACTTTTTGCATTTATTTAGGAAAATTCACATGCATTGAAGTGCGATTCCATCTTGAGCGACAAATGGGTTACTATCTTATCCAGATGTACATTCCTAGCCTCCTGATTGTGATTCTCTCCTGGGTTTCATTCTGGATCAATATGGATGCAGCTCCTGCCAGAGTAGCCTTGGGCATCACCACTGTGCTAACCATGACCACACAGAGCTCAGGATCCCGGGCTTCCTTACCAAAGGTATGTGCACTGAAGCAACATATGCATATTTGTATGTGTACTTCTGAAGATATTGTTAGATGTGTCAGACATTTTTCAGTTGCATTTATTTTTTGTTATTGATTTTCAAAACACTGAATTAGCATAGAAAATTCTTGCAAAATGCAGTAAAAAAGATTATGGAAAATATTCTACAAAATAGCAATAACTACTACTTAAATAATGTAATATGGATTTCCATTATTTAAATATCAGCAGTCATTATATGTATTTAAAGCATATTAAATATTTATTTAAATTTAATACATGGCTATTTCAAGTGTTGATATAGTACATATATATGCATGCACACACTTAATTTCATTGTATTATACATTACATTTTTATTAAATGCTTAGAATATGAATTGTGGCACTTACAGCTATATGTATAGATAAATTTATCCAAACTTTTGAGAAAACATTATAATAACAATACTCTTATGATATTATATTAGAGTACCACAGTTTAGTAACCTGGGTCAAATATGGTATCTACTCATCTTTTAGATAGCTGTTGGTCAGTAGATGAGAATACTTATGTAATTCTATAGTTTTAGCCCATGCTAACTGTAAGCTTGCAATAGATTAGGATTTGTTTTATTTTGTATTTGTACGTGTGTGTGTGTGTGTGTGTGTGTGTGTGTGTGTGTGGTGTTTATAAGAGAGCACTTGAGTGTGCATGCCTGTGGAGTCCTACAGGTGATATTGAGAAACATCCTGGATTGTTCTATCTCCTTATTTTCCTCTAGGGTTTCTCAGTCTCTGCCTTCCAAGGCAGGAATGGCAGGCGGCCGCCATTCCTGACAGGTGTTTTTAATATGTGATCTAGCTCAGGTTCTTCTGCTTATGAGGCAGAGGTTTTTAACTCCTGAGCCATCTCTCCAGCCCAAGTTTATAAAAATTTAAAACTTTTTCTAAATTCTTCATAAGATATATTGAAAGCCACAGATTAAGTTCTAATCATCTGCTTGCCTGATAGAAATATAAATTAATTTTCTCTTTATAAAATTATTTCTAAAAATTATTTATTTTCTAAAAATTGTATTTTTAGTTTTCAATAATCTTAACTATTATTTTTATTGAAATGACACACTTCAACATAGTGAAATTATATTAACTTCTCTTAAATATCTGGGTGTCCTAGTTTGAAATGTGTTCCCTACAAGCTCGTGTTTGTGAAGGTCATGGCATGTTTAGGAGGTGCTGGAAGAAGGCAGTCACAGGGCTGAGCCTTGAGATGGATAGTTCAATTTTACTTCCAGAAGAAGTCTGCTCTTCCAGCAGGCAGTCTTCCAGTTCTCAGCCTCTCAGATGGATGTAACTTAGCCTGCCTCCAGCTCCTGCCAGCCAGTTATGCCTTTACTGCCTTGAAAGACTATATCTCTCCTCTGGAACTATAAGCTGAATAAATCTCCCTTGTGTGCTATGTACTTGCCTGTCCACATAAACAATAAATGTACTGAACAGCCTCCTTGGAAATTTTTATGTATTGCATCTTTTTTTTATTTTTTCCACTCATACAAATTTAATAGATACCCTGCTCCCCTCCTTCCCTCCACCCCTCCCTTTTTCCCAGTGCCCCTCCACCTCCCCTCATCCCTGGAGCATCCTTTAGTCTGCATGTCAAACTTCCCTCTGGATCCTCCTCTCTTATGAAGTGTAAGGACTCAGTAGCATTGCCTAGAGAGAGCTCTTTCTTGTGTTCCCCTTTAGTATAGGAACACTGTGGTTGTTAATCCCTTGCCTCTAAAGATCCTAGTGCCTGTGATGCATACTAGACTTTGGGGGAGGGGGTTCAATGATATGTCGGTCATTGCGCAGGTCATGCAAAGTCTTATTATGATTACTTCAACCCTAACTTGTGTGGAGTATCTTGCATATCATTGCTCCTCCCCATCTTTAGGCTCTTACAATTTTACCGCCCCCTCTTCCGCAAATTTCCCTGAGCTTTAGGATGGGGAGAGATTAGGCTGGCCTGGTTCCAGGTAATTAATGTAGGATCTCTGATGTTTTTAATTATGTTTTTTTTCCAGTTTTGCTGTTCCTGCACCACCCTTGGCTTCATCCTGATGGGTATTGGATGTCACCTCCTAGCCAGAGATAAAAGGCTGTTAGAATAGAATCTTACTATAAGAGTAGATTCAAAGGTAGATGAAATAGGAGACTGTGGTGAGGGGGGTCAGTTTCCCATTTGCAAGATGGTTACCATCTATCTGCCAGACTCTATGCCCTCCCTGACTGGTGAGCTCAAACCCCATCAGTTGTAAGTGACCAGGAAGGAAAGTGTGTGTGCTTAACCAGATGTCTCATTACTTGCAGTACTTGATGGTGGCCTATTTTCTTTGCTATAGCATGATCCCCCTCTCTCCTTGTTTCTGGTGGTGCCTTCCTTCCCCTTTCCTCCTGTTTATAATCTTTGCAATTACTGTAGGTATTTCTGTATTGCATCTTGAGTCAATTAATTGAAGTGTTTGTGTAAACAAAGGCAGCCACAAGATGTTTTATCATTGAATGTGTTACATGATATCAGAAAGAGCTTAAATTTAGCAAAGTTTATTTTTTAATGAAGTTGAATGTGTTTAAGTTTTTTTTTTTTATTTATTCAAGTGTGTGTGTGTGCGTGTAGAACCACGGGTGAATTTGGGAACCACCATGGATCGCCTCTACCTCCTTCTTGTTTACTCGGCCCAGGATTCAGGGGCTCTGCCCTACCAGAACCAGAAATGCAGGCCGCCTCGCTTCCTCGCTTCCTCCAGGCTTCTACAGTGGGATCTGGGATCCCAACTCAGTACCTTCCACCTGCAAGGCAGAGGCTTACCCCTGAGCCACCTCTTCAGCCCCAAGTTGCATGTCTTTAAAAATAGCATCTTGTCTTATTGCTACTTTGTTTTATTTTTAAAATACTCCAAAACAATTTTTTTATTTTAAAAATGGTCTCTCTATGAAAATTATAAATCTGGCTGATAACAATTTTCTAGTCAAATTGTGAAGGAGACCTTTCATTATCTCTCTCAACCAAACAGAAATGAAAACATGTTTGATCTATGAGCAGGAACTCATTTATTGTAAGCAGTGCAGGATTTAGCTGAAAACTAAAAAAAAGCTAGGTGCAAAACAGGAAGCCAATCATATTAATGGTCAGTGCAGCACACAGGCTACACGGGCCAGGGTCAGCATTCATCTATATGGGGGACATGCCGAGTTCACGTGTATGGAACTCCTACACACCAATCAGGGCTCTCTGTGATGCAAAAAGGGTTCTGCCCAGCACACTAGCTCCCAGCGCCATCTTAGGTCCCATGTGCTCAGCTATGCCCTGCTCACTTCCTCCCAGTACCATCTTTCCTGGGCTGGCCCAACGTATGTGTCAGATTTCAGGGAGGCCAGATCTGAAAAACAGACTTAAATAAATAATTAGCATAATGGATGAGACTGTTCAGAAGAATAGAATATCTGAAAAAATACAATTCTGATTTGTGATTTTCTGGGAAACAAGTAATAATTGTTTATCCTTGCATTTGGGGTCAGATATCTAAAGCTACATGCTACGCCTTCTGTTGTTCTCAGCCTCAAAGAGCTCTCAAATGTTGGTAAACTTTGCTACTGAAACCTCTATCACTTGCCTATTGACATTTCCTAGGAGTAGAAACAGTAACTAAATTTAGAGATCATTATAAGATAGATTATCAAATAGAATAAAGAAACAAAAACTCATTAATTTATGATCATTGTCCTGTGTTTTGCATAAGTTCCATTCCAGTGTATGTTCAGTAGGATTTTTAAAAATGCTTATAAAATAGTCAAGACTTGGAAAAGAATTTCTGAAAATATACTTCATTCAGCTCCTTGAGAACCAGTGCCAAAATACCTCTCCAATATTTTGTACTGCATTGACCTTTACAGAGTCATAAGTCAAATGCCATAGCCCAAAATAAAAGAGTTCCTGTAGTGCATTCCTTGTGACTTAAAACTATTTTGTATGTTTGCAGTACTTACATGCAATAGCCAAAAGAGGTAGCATATGAATTCTATCGCCAACATATTTTCAAGATTGTATAATTTCATGAGTACCTCCTTACAACATGGACTTGAATCAAATGGATGAAGAAAAACTTGGCAGTATTATGGGGCCAAGTTATGAATGGTTTTATAATCCTTGGTAATAATCAGATTTGTGCACACAGTTGTAGGATAATCTGATACAAAGTTGAAGGAGACATTAGTTTCAGTCTGTATGACATTGAGAAAGCAGGAGAAGAACTGGAAGTGAGAGTATTCACTTGTTCTTGTCCACAGTGGATGACGCCCTTTCATAAGGACCAAAGATGAGCTTTGGTACAAGTATTCAGTCATCTTCAGAAGTACATAATTACCATGAGAATGAACTTCAAACCTCAATTTAAACTGGGCAAGACTGGAGAAATCTTGGATTGAAAGTTCATCCAAATATCTCCTCTGATGCAGTATATTTTGAGGCACTTCGTGTTAAGTATGGTCTCAGCCTGATTTTGCAAATTATTCTGTGTTACAAATACTCTCCAAATCTTGATAGCCTGCAATATCTCTCCTTGTGTACACATGTATAGATACTGTCTCTTTTGGGATTTTCTTAGATTGCCTAAATGAATAGAGTTTGGAGCTAGACTGGTGATTGGCTTGGGTGAATAAACAGAGTTTCAGCTAGGCTGAGAAGTGTTTTGGGTCAGCTCTTTGTTGTCTCCTCATTTGGGAGCTATGGTTTTTGATACTGTTTTCTTCTTCCCCTTTCACCAGTGGAAAGGTCCAGAAGCTCAAAGGCAGGTAGAAACACAAAACTTTTGCTTAGAAATGGCACACAATCACTTCTGTTCTCATGTCATGAATTGCTTAGAAATGGCACACAATCACTTCTGTTCTCATGTCATGAATTATATGAAATTTCTAGGGACGCCTTGAAGAAGATGTAAGAGGGCTCAAGCAATCATCTAACTCAGTGCTATGAACTGTAAAGCTTTCTGTCTCTTAAAGTACATTCTGATTTATTAGTACATACTTCTTAAAAGCAAGAGGTTTATGACTACATACCTTTAAAAGTAATGAAGGATGAAAAGGGACAGAGAGAAGAAAGGAGAAAAACAGCCAGAGAACACTAGAATCATTTGGGAAGATTCTGAGTGAATTTCTCTCCCTTTGCCCGCATCACTGTGGCTATCTTATTTTTAAAAAGATTTAATAAACACTAAAGAAAAAACTAAAAATGTTTGAAATCCCAATGATGGCTAAGTAATTAACCATGTCACATTGCTTCAAAAACTTTAAAGCCCTGAAGATTACAAATTCTACACAAAAAGTTGCTATTGTGTTAAGGACCAGTTAGCTAGGATTTCACATTTCAAATTTCTGATATTTCTCCATTCACTTTATTTTTCTTGTAAAACCTTCAGAAACATAGGAGAGAAAACATCTTTTGCAACATGCTTATTTTCACATCCTTCCCAGTATCACATGGTATTTAAAGACAACATGAGTGTTTAAATTGTTCACTTGATGTTTAACCTTGAAAAGCAATTAATTGTGCCATTTTCATCTTTCTAGAAAAGTGTGCGAATATATAAAATATTATAAACTGAAAAATGAACTGTTTTCCATTTTAATACTATGTTTGTGTTGGAACACATACACATGCACACCCATTTGGAGTTATTAAACAAAATATAAGGGATGAAAAGAAAAGGAGTCTTTATTGCTGTGTTTCACAAATAGAATTAATGACCACATTTTCTTTATAGTTTCAATCAGTATGCTGAAGTTTCAAGTAGGATAAGTTTTTATATTTCTTTATGTAAGTGGGTTGATGGAGACTCATAAAATTCACAAATTTTAATCTTGCAGCAGAGAATAGCCCTTCTGTTAGCAATATTTTGGTCCTTGCCATCTAATTCATTGATATCACTTCAACCAAAATCAATACAAATATGGAACACATGGATTTGTTTTTTGTGACAAAATATTTTATGACTAAATCTTTGATGGTCAGTGATATATTCATTTTGAAAGTTTATACCACATACTAATTCTATTTCCAATCTATTTAAGAAAAATAGCAAAAAGAAAAAAGTTACAGAATACATAAGGATTAGTACTCATTCTTTCTTGCTAGGTACACAATATGTAATGCTAAATGACTTCACTGTTGATAATGAATTGGCCTATTTGATAAATATGTTTCATCAAGTGAATTGGTCCTATTATAAGAATGTGAACATATGGGGATTTTCTTCATTTCATTTTCTGGTATTTACTAGGTTTATTGAATTCCATTAAGCTTAAAACTTAGTGGTCAGCCAATATTTCTAATGCATTTAAAATGGAAACAGCTGCATAAAGTATAAGAAAAATGGAGGTTTATGTGTTTTATAACTGCAATATCTAATTACTGTGTCATAGAATCAAACTAAAAAACAAAAACCATGATTGCATATGTAAAACCGAGACTATTTTCATCTAAGAATTATTTAAAACACCTTTCACTGCCTAATCACACAGATAAAAATGCATGAAGAACTGCACCTTTATTTGAAAATATAGGACTTGGATCCACAAGTCATTTTTAAAAGACCCTTCTAGATTTTATCTGTCTACATGGTTCCATTTTGAAGTGATATGGCCGTCAGAGTCAGAGACAGGAGAAGCAAGATGACTGATAATTGTGAGGAGCATGCAGATTCAGAAATGTGAAATTTATAGTATAAAAAGAGAGAAGAGCAAGAAGTCACAGATTAAACTTTAGCTGAGTAGGTCAATAGATATAGATTATGAAATGCTAGCAAGTCTAAATATCATTAACCCAAGAAATATTTCTAGACACATCCAGATTTATTTTCCAATTTCATATAAACAAATGTTAAATACAAGAAAAATTAGTCACACACCACAGAAGTGGTAAACAGAAGAGGATAACAGTAAAACTCAGGAAAGCGAAATGAGAATTAGAGGTTCCTATGCCATTTCAAAACTCTTTGTCCCTTTTGTGGTGGTACTTTCCTGTCTGGTGACTAGAAGGATGGATGAAGTTCCTCTCACTAACTCTGTGCAAGGCACCTTGTATCCCTGTTTGGGTGCCAGATGCTACAGACCAGAGCCATTGCCTTAAGACCAGGGCTCCCCTGGACCAGGTGGAGGACAGAAACACACAACTCTCTAGGCTAGAATCTAAACCCATTTACTGAAACTTTTGTGACAGCTTTTATACAGAAAATTTTGGGGTAAAGAATGTTGCACCTACAAATAGACATATAATTTCCTAGTCAGCAGTCACCTTCGGGAAGGACATTTTTTCAAGAACCTAACCCATTGCTTGAGGGTAAAAGCACTTAATGAAACATTCTCCCAGTATTTCCAAATCTAGCTAGTCTATAATGCTTCACTGGATAGCCATGTGAGCCCACATAGTTGTCATTGTTCTAAGCCCCTGTAGTGTGGTCTTGTTGACGGAGCGCTGTTGAGAGATGTGCCGAAGGAAACACTTAGGCAATATAATTATTAAAAGAATAATTTTCCTATAATAGTGTCCATCCATTCCTTAATAGTAAGGTTCCTTATGTCTTTCTTTGAAGAATTCTAGAAGTATATTGCCATCAGTTGTAGATGACCCATCTGTGAACCACGCATTCTTCAAACCCAGGGTCCATACTGTCTGGCCCCATATTGCCAAGGGTGTTTCTTTCAGGGCGGAAGTGATAATTGGTGGAGGTGTATTCAGATGGTCCATCTCTGTGATTTTCCGTAAAAGTGATGTTTGGGAAAGGGAAGACACGGCCCCCTTTGCTACCGACATGGATGCTTCCAGTTTGGATTGCAAATACCATCTCCAGTGGATAATCTTGGCATCTAGAATTTGGCATGATGGTCTCTTCCTTGGCCTTCAGCCAGGGTAAGAGGGTATCACAGTTCCTTTTAAAGTTCTAGTGAACAGATAGCATAGTCTTATACTTCTGGAATTTCTGAGTTAGTTTATAGATGGAATTTTATCCACCATGTTTTAAGACTCTTGAAGTTGTTCTCTAATTTCTTTAAAATCAGTGTACACATTCTGGCTAACAAGTCTATTTATTGTGAGTGACTAGACATGAAATCTCTATTTAGAATTTGACTTAAAGTTAAAAAGCAGGCTTTTTCTCTGGATCAGGAAGCAGGAAACTAGTCCCAAAAAAACCTAAGAGCAGGTAAAAGACACTCCTAATTCCCAGAAAAATTCCTCCTGCCAGCAGCAAAACTTAAATTACCTAGGAAAGACTGCCCAGCAAACACCAAGGCCTGACAATTTGCATATTTTTCCTTATTTCTCTTAAATAAAGCCATGTCCTTTTCCCAGAAAATATTTCCTTGAAATAATATTCTCTCATGCTAGGACCTTATCCACCAGAATGGTTGGATAAGGACATGGCATTACCTCATTTCAGTATCTCTTAAACTAAAAGAAAACTTTTGTGTGGGAAATGGATAAAAAGGACTAATCAGTCCTTATACCTCACTAGAATGGAGGACTCAGAGGGAAGTTTGCCACTCACACAAAAGGATGCTCCAGGGAATGGGAGGGGGGAAGGGGAAGACACTAGGAAAAGGTGAGGGTGGGGGGGTGAAAGGAAAGGAAAAAAGGGGGGAGGGTGCAACGAGGACTAGAGAGGGGTGGAGGTAGGGAGGGGAATGGGGTACTTTTTAAGCTTGTATTATTGAGGAAAAATAAATAAATATGATAAAAAGACCCACAAGATTAAAAATCAGAAAAAAAGGACTGCAATACATCTTTCTCATAGAAAAGAGAAAATTTGGAATTGAGAAAAGAATTGACAAACTATTCATTCTTAAATGGTTTGTGGAAATTCACCTTAGAAATACCTACATACATTGACAAGGATATTAGTACTAGCATCCTCATATAAGAGAGAACAAGCAGTGCTTAACTTTCTGTGTCTGTGATACCTTGCTCAGTATTAAATTCCCAGTTCTATATTTGCCAGCAAGTTCCACACTCATCCTTTCTGATGGCTGAGTAATATTCCATTGTGTATATATACACCATATTTTCATTATCTATTCATTTGTTGATGGCCATGTTGGCTGATTCAATTTTCTCACTCTTGTGAATAGAGCTGCAATGAACTTATTGAACAAATGCCTTGTAATGACAAACATGCCTCCATAGATTATCAAGGAACTCAAGAGAGATAAGAACATACAGTGGAAACCTTAGGGACTAAAGCTGGATGAGTGAAGGGAAATGCCCTTATCAGTAGGGTGGCTCAAAGAGCGGCAACTTGGTATGCCACAAGAGACCTGAACACCCCCACCCCAGAATAGACAAGCCAGAGGGAGCTCTGGGGTCCATAGAAGGGTGGGAGGGAGTGGGATATATTGATGAAGGGAAGGGAGAGAAATGGGAGGTAGGGGGAATAAAGGGGAGCAGGAATAATTACTCAATAGTCTTGTAAAACTAGAAAAATAAAATAATAAAAATACCTACATAAAAGTTTAGAAGCTTACAAAGATTTCGTTGTAATTACCTTTCAATTCTTAAACTTCAACTTTCAAAGGTCTTTGAAATTCTGTTTCTGTTTCTAAAACCCCAGATTAACAGTTGTTTAGGGAATGACTTAGTAAACTACATCCAAAATAACTTCATCTACAGCACAGGACTTTACTGGAGTCAGAATGATAACTTTTTTTTCCAATAGTTTTCCAGCTTTACTGTACACTCTGCAGTTAGTTCTCATTCACTGTCTGTACATTTTTTTTGAACATGGTCACAGGGACATAGATTATCAAAGTGTAGAGCTTATTTGGTGAGTCTTCATCCTCATTGTATTTTCTGGACAAGTGCACAAGGCACTTGTTGAGCTTTGTTGAGCCTGGTGTGAACCCAAGAATACACTATCGATGCTCACAAGTGCATCCATGAAGTAGGTTTCAAAAAACACGCCCCTTGGGTACTCAAAGAAAGCAGGATGATGCCTTTTATCACCTCTGGTGGACTATGGTGTAAAAATCATGTCTCTTTGCCAAAATGTTGACCACAGCACCTGATGCCATACTTGGTGCTCACCCTCATGTGCTTGTCAGGGAATATAACCAAAAGTAGTCTTATTAAAACCTTGTGTAAGTTTTGTGAAGGGCTTCACAAATATATACAGCCTAACTATCCTTCTGAATCAGAGAGCACAAAATGAAATAATTTCAGGGATCAAATAAGCAAATGACTGATCTCTATCAATAGCTATGATTGATGGGAGGAAAAGGGGTGAGCACTACAGCTAACATATCTGGAGTAGCTTGTGCTTAGAAGCATGCTATTTCCTCTCTCCCCATCCTCTGTCTCATCCTCCTTCATCTTCCTTCTTCTCTCTCAACCCTTCTCATTCTTCCTGCCTTCCTATATCCTCATCCTTCTCTATTTGTCTACCCATTAACCCGTTCTTCTCATTCTCTCTCTCCTTCTCTTCTTCCTCTTCCTTCTTTTCCTTCTTCCTATCTCTGTCTTTGTCTCTGTATCTCTCTTTCACTGTATCTCTCTCTCTCCCTTCTTCTATCCTTCCTTTTCTTTCTGAATATTTTTGAGATGCTACATGTTCTATTTTCTCTTTATGTAACTGATATTACAGGACCAAAAGAATTTAGGGGAAAACAGAGGTTTTATTTTGGCCTTCAAATGATTCTCAATTGCACTTCATCAGCATGACTTGAGACATCAACATCACTGAGGGAACTAACCACATTATCTCCACCGCAAGAACTGATAGAAGTGCATTATTTATCAATTACCAGAATGCCTGCATGCTTGCACCTACATGCCTATCTATGCCAAATACTGAACCAACTCTCTCCATCTCATCCACCTGCCAAACAGATGGCTCCACTCATTGTGTGCTCGGCCTTCCCCCATCAATTAGGTAATCTCCTATAGACTTGCTCAGGCCTTGCCTTAGCTATTATTTCTTCACAGACAAGCCCAAAGCCTCATCCTTAAATTCTCAAGACATGTATCTTGCTGGCATACTATGTGATACAAACAAACTCATTCCTATGTCTGACTTTGATTTGCAGCCTTTCAGCCTTAGTCTCTGTGTTTAGATGATTGATTATCTGTCATGACACCAGCATCACCTAGAGACCAGTATTTGTGTATCTTACATCTCATTTACTAAACATAACACGATACTCTACTTGTTACAGAAAAGTGATGAGGGATACTCAGGATACTCAGAGACGCAGAATAATATGGTTTATTTGCACAACAGAGCACCGCAGGGAAAATTCTTGTCTCCAAAAACTAAGCATTGTTCTTTGTTTCACTTGTGTACAGTATAGCTTTCCAGCCCCTCCTCCTTCACAGGAGGCTGGATTCTTGCCATTGCCAAAGGCACACTAGGTTACAGAAGCAGAAACCAACAGAAGCTGTTATCAGAGGCAAAAAGAAAAACAGTGCGCAAGTTTAGGAGTCTTGGCTGAAGCTCAAGGGATTTTTTTTCTTTCTCTTTTACCTCACAAATGGATGATTTCTTCCTGTAAGGCAACAGGTTTGGCTCTTTAACAAAGCGCTTTTATATATTGTTCAAGATGTTATCACTCAAGCTTTCCTCAGCCTTGAGTTTATGGGATCCTTGTGTTCATTACACAAGGACCGCTAGAAATCCAACACGCCCCTCCCACCACCAACTCTCTCTGGAGTCTAGATAACTCTGGTGTCAAACTCTCTGGGTTTCTCTCCCTGTTTGACACTTAGCAAAGTTGCTTGTCCTAGTGTTTTGAAGTTGATAGTGATGGTGAGTTGGTGAGTCATTCTGGCTGCTGAGTTCCTATGCTTCTTCTGGCCTGTACCATTTATCACTGAACATGACAAGTACAAGTGGCCTGCTTTCCATCTGCTACAGTATCATAAGGACAGCACAACCACTGTGCCAAGATTCCACAGAAGGTGGAAATGGACCAGGCAGAAAAGTAACTCCTTGTTATATCAAGCCAGTGAGACTGGATACTGTCTTTCAATGCTATCATATCCTGACTTGATTCCCTCTAGAGATGCCATCATAGTTTCATGTTTTAAAGGATCACATAGAGTGATCCCTAAGACCTAGATGACTTGGTCCTATCTTTCATGACTAAAATTATTAATAGTCAAGCAATTTAGTTACCTGCATAGTTTCTTGTTTGGAATATAGGCTTGGTCCTTTTTCTAGTAAAATTACACAGTACAAAATGACTCATTATTTGAAATTCAAGAGTGATATGAGTCACAGAATAAGTAAGGTTCATATTCCTTTTTCTGGATATAAGATTTACTCATTGAATAAACAAAAGCAAGTCCTGTAAGTAATTTAGTTCTAGAACCTCTTCATATGTTATCAAGCAGATAATATCTTCCTAGATTTTTATGTACCAGGGAGACAATGGTCTCCTGGAGCAGTTTTGGATCAAAACCACTTCTACATTTTGTGTGTTTTGGAGATTTTGTGTTTCAGAGAATGAGGTGTTTCTTAAATCTGAACAGATTTTTTTTTCTCCTAATGAAGGAGATCTTGTTTCTCTTGTCTCATCTGGTTTCTATCTTAAATATGACTGATTCTTCACTCTATATGTTAAGAAGGCGATTTTGAGATCAAAACAAGCAAAAATGGAGGACTGTATTTTGTATACTTTGACTTTTAACACTGAGGCAATAGTTAAAGATGCTAGATTTTTGTTTTGATATAGAAATAATTGTTTAATACATTCCGGTCTTAATTTGTAGTGGTAGCCTATACTAGCTTGATAACTAGGTGATATAGAATAGCAGTTAAGTTTTATTTAAATTCTATCTTTGCAACTTGGTAGCTATGTGATAAAAGCAAGGTACTTCACCTTATCTCAGTGTTGTTTCTTAAACAAGCAAAGTTGAATCTGGTAGTGACAAAAATGGACAAGAGGGCTGAGACAAGAGGGCTATTCTGTCCTGAACATTGAGGGAAAGTTTCCATGAGAAAGTGGTTTTTAAGCTGAGACCCAAAAGATAAACCCCTAAGAGGGAGGCACACATAGGATTGTAGCTGCTATGGCAGGAGGGAGCATGTCAGTTTCTCTCAAGTTCCAAAAATGAAAAGAGGGAAATTGCAGTTAGAGCATAAGAAACAGGTCAGAAAGTGGCAAATGTGAGTAAATAATGCCTCCTCAGTAAGATATGATTGCCTGATGCAATATCCTTTGTCTAGCTGTCCCCTTTACCCATTTGCTACTCTCTTTGCAACAGTTTTCTTGTTATCCCACTATGTATTTATGTATGTTAATTGCATGCATTCCTTAATTTCTTAAATGTCATTAATAAATTAGTTACATAAACTCCATTAATGATGATTATGGCATGAATTACTCATGTTTGTTTCTACTACATTAAGAATAAATCTTGGGGGGGGGGCTGGAGAGGTGGCTCAGGGGTTAAGCCTCGGCCTTCAGGCAGAAGGTCCTGAGTTCGGATCCTAAACCCCACATATAGATGCCGGGTGGAAGCGGGGGTGGCCTGCGTTTCTGGGCAGAGCCTGGGAATCCGCAGGCAGAGTAAACAAGAAGGAGGTGGAGGTGGTCCATGGTGGTTACCGAATTCGTCCGTAGTTCTACACACACACACACACACACACACACACACACACACACACACACACACATACATACACACACGTGCACACACGCACAATTGAATAAAAAAAAATAAATCTTGGGTAAATCATTGTTTTTTAATCAATGTTGAATAAAAAAACATGAAAAATTGTCCAAAATCATTTATGATTCATCCTTTTTCCTATGTTTTAAACAATTGAGTAACTCTTAAAATTCAATTTCCTTCCTAGACCCAAACAGCACATCTTGTACCCAGTGAGAGAGATAAGCTGGAATCTATTAATACAACAGTGTATGTGTCATACAATAAATTTGAGTTTTTAATTAATGGTAAAAATATAGTGAATTTTGAGTTGAAGAAAATGAGGACAGATTTTTCCCTTAAGATAATCCTGAGACTTTATCTCTGTTCTTTTGTTGCTGCTGTTTGTTCTCAAATATTTATCAATTTATTGTCAAGACAGTTCCTTCCAAAGGGCTGATAAACAGGTTGTCAGGAAGTGCATCAGTAGGATGGCCTTGGGAGAAATAGCAAGAAGACAGGACTAATAGGGCTGGTCTTTGATATTAAAATGAGAAAACTCCAAGATTTAGGGAAAACAGCCACAAACATACTAGAACCTTGTAACGATTAGGAAGACAGAGATATTTGTTTTCATTTCCAAGAAATTTGGTAATGATTCAAGTTCCTTTACAGTTAAATTTGAGCTACATAAGAAATCCAAGATGTCCTATGCTTAAAGGAAACCCCGGAAAGGGTTCAGGGAAATACCACTGGGTCCTGTACATCATCGGAGAGGAAGGCCCAAAGGAGAGTCAGGCATGCACAATAAAGGACTCTCTGGGAATTGGGGCGGAAGGCACCTGGGAATGGGGAGGGAGGGGTGAGGGGAGGGGGAGGAGAGGGTTGGGGGGGGAGGAGGAAGGAGGGAGGGAACTGGTATACCTATTAAGTTTGTATGAACGGAAATAATAATAAAAAATGTATTAAAAAAAAGGAATCCAAGATGTGCTGTTTGGATCTAGGAAGGAAATTGAATTTTAAGAGTTACTCAATTGTTTAAAACATAGGAAAAAGGATGAATCATAAATGATTATGGACAATTTTTCATGTTTTTTTTTGTAGAGACAGGTAGTTGAAGATGAGAAAGGAGATTGCAGGATACCAGGAGGTGAGAGCAAATGGAGGTTAGGAAGCAGACAGCACAGGTTAGTGAAGGAAGTCCTGGGGCCTCCTGGCAGCATATCTAATCAGTAAGCCTTTAGACTTTTTCTTTCTCTGTCTCCTCCCTCCCTCCCTCCCTCCCTCCCTTCTTCCTTTTTTTCTTTCTTTTTTCTTTCTTTCTTTCTTTCTTTCTTTCTTTCTTTCTTTCTTTCTTTCTTTCTTTCTTTCTTTCTTTCTCTTTCTTTCTTTCTTTCGTCTCTCTTTCTTCTGTCTCTTTCTTTTCTCTGTCTCTTTCTTTCTGACTCTTTCTCTGATTCTTTTTTTATTTAATCCTTATTTTTCTTTCCTTCCTTCTTTCCTGTCTTCCTGTCTTTCTTTCTTCCTATCTTTCTTCAGTAATACTGAGGAGAGATTGCTTCCTAAATACTATGAAGCTTTGTAGTTCACGGTAATTATCATGAATGTTGGCCATAGGTTACAGATATACCAAATAGGAATAATTACTTCCCAAAGACATAACAAGTAAGGCGTAAAAGCTAATCCTGAATGGCATTGGAGAGTACATAATATGTTGCCAGTGTGTTGTAAAGTGCAGGAATAAGGTCTGCTGTCTGCATTGTGGAGGTACCAGCTCTAGAATTCCAAACCTGTCAAATCTTGTGTTGACTATATTTGGAGGAGGACGAAGAGGGGAAGAATTATAAAGTGGTAAAGGGAACAGGAGACAGGAGAATGAAAGAAGGTTTTTAAATTTCACTACTCAAAAGCTGGTGATAATTTGCAGAGTCCTGAAAATCACAATTATTTCACATGCTTGCCTTGACTGAAAACACTCATTGAATGTATTTGGAAATTGTAGTTCTTACTTAATCTCTTTGTCACATCTCATAATATGTTCAGGATGTTAAAGCCTATGCACATACTTTATAAGTCTTAGTCTTCCAAGAATCAAGTGGTGGGACAGTATCTTTGAAAGCTGAATTATATTTTCTAAGGCTGTGTTTATTCTGAAATTACTGGAGCCAAATTATAGAGTTTACAAAACAAATTTTTACACTGTAAATGTATTAGATTACTTCCCCAGAACAAAACAGGAGAGCACTCACTGTTCTTTGCTCAGTAGATACCACTCCTGCTAAAAATTATGCAGGAATCTTCTTTATAGAAAGCCTTCATATGTTAAGTTGATACCACTGCAATTCCCAATACATAGAATCTTTCTAAAATTAAATTTGTCCAATAAAGCATCATTTTAGAAAATGAATTTCAATATGATTCACTTTTCCTTCCTTTCTATGATATTTGACATATCCATTCATTCTTCTTGCTCATTTACTAAATATGTATAAATGTAGCAAACATTCTTGTGTTGATTGAAAAAAGAAGATAGATAAGATGTTATTTGCCCTCAATCAGTTCATGACCCAAACAGAAAGGAAATAAGAATGAGTAATGTCAAAGGGAAAAGTTAAGGTAACCTGTAAGTGCAGGTGTGGTGAAATTCTGAGGCAGACTTGAGCCTGTCGTAGACCTAAAAATCCTCCTGGCAAAGGGGAGAGTTGTTTTTGTTTTATTTCTTTAATTGTAACTGTGTCTTTAAGTGTAACTATCTCTCAAATGATAATCATTTGTTTTAAAACCAAAAACTGTGTTTTGACTGATATTTGTAAAAAGAATAAAGACAAAAAATGTAAAAAAATATGAGATTGAAGAAAAAACTAAAAATGATATAAAAAGTATAGAAAGTCAGATTTCAAAAACAGAAGGCTCTGTCATGGAGGTAACCAATATACTTGATCCAATGAAGCAATACACATTGCTTCAACATACCCTGGTATATTAGAAGTCTCTAGAGGAAAATAACCAATAGAATGAAGGTGCATTGCAAAAAGCATTTATTAGATTTAATTCATGCTATGGACAGGTAGGGCTACAAAGGTTCTCTACCTTCTGGAAAGGCTGGGGACTGGAAGCTGTAGTCCTGTTTTGTCAGGAAGGTACTGGAGGAGTTCTGGAAAATTGTTGGCTTGCAGTCAATATTGGAAGATAGAAGAAACTCTGTTCTGATGGCAGCAGCAATAATTGTATAGATGCACTCACAAGCAAGGAGCTAATGCAAGTAAGAAGCCAATACACACAAGCAAGAAGCACTGCTTTTTACATCTGGGCTGCAGCCAAAAGATGTTACCCTCTCTGGAGGAAGATCTTTCCTCTTTAGTTAATCTTCCCAGGAAATACCTTTGAAGACCTGCCTAGTATATCTGTGTCTGTTCAAATCCATTAAAGATGATGATCAAGATTAATCATCATACTTGGCTGTCTGCTCTTCTAGGTCCATGTCTTTTTGAGTAAAGAGGCATTCCTTTCTCTTTAAATTAGAATTATCATGTTATAATCTAGCAGATACAAAGATTATCTACAAATCTACACTAGTCTAAGTAAATAATGATTAAAGAGATACATGTAAAGAATGAGACCTTTCTTTACAACTTGAGAAGTAGTAGCAAAATGTCCATAAATCCTAAAAGTATGACTAATCTAATAGAAATAGCATTCATGTTCTTAATGAGAAAATTATTTCATTTATTTTTTAAATTGATATACTTACATGAAACCTAGAACCAGATAATTTCAGTTTTGTTTGTAAAAGCAGTAATAATAAACCAATCTGTTTTCTCTGTCTATCTCTGTCACTATCTCTGTCACTTTCTCTTTTTCATCTTCTAGGTATCATATGTCAAAGCTATTGACATTTGGATGGCTGTATGCCTCCTTTTCGTGTTTTCAGCCCTTCTGGAGTATGCAGCAGTAAATTTTGTATCAAGACAACACAAAGAACTTCTGAGATTCCGACGAAAGAGAAAGAATAAGGTAAGATATTAAATTTACTAATTATTGTGGTGTTTTATTAACTTCCACTGGAAAGTGATTTTTATATTTAGTGAGACTCTATATAAAGAAATGGCATAAGGGGGTCATGTTGTTCAGTTGAAGACAAATATAAGAACTGATTCAGGGAGAAACTGGTGATTCCTAGCTCCACTTAACTAGTATATCAAGCGATAAGTGCTTTACCAATTTCTTTAGTGTATTTCATGGAATAACAGTTTATGCTCCACTAAATAAATATATTATTTCTCATTTGCACTTAGAGAATTTCTGATGATATTACTTGATATAAGTTGTCAAATATAGCTTCAAAATTATTTCTTTTTCTGAGATAATTAAGTCATTGATAAAACATCATGGACTTACGCCATGATAAGTCAAAAAACACTGTTTCCTTTCAATGCATCTTTTCACATTCTTAACACATGTGATCTTAATGCTATGTAAAAATCTAATATGCTATTACTACTATTTTATATCTAATAAAAGATAAAGACATGAGATAATATATTAGACCATCAGTAGGAAGCCACAAGAATAATCTCCAAGTTGATTTTGGATGTGCAGAATCAGGTTTGTTGCTCTCTGTTTAGACCTATAATTGCATCTCTTGTTATGGTCATATGATTTTTGAGTAACCTCCTTTCCTTTTTCAAAACAGAGGGCTTCTCTAAACAAAAGATCTATGGTTACACTTCTTCCAATGTGAATGCAACAACTGACATCGTAAAAACAAATAGACTGCCGAATCAGAATGTATATTGCCATTGTCTGTGTCCAATATACTGGAATATTTAGAAAAATGATAATAGTATGGTTTATAATGTGAAATTTTAAGCATGTTTAAAAACTTGGTAATTTCTAAGTTATTCACTATTTATGTATTTATTAGGTGTTTTGAAGCAACAGATCTTGATCTCCCATTTCTGGAGTCTACTGAGCCTGAAACACACATATTCTAAAGTAATAACTTAGTCTTTCAGTTGACCTTTCAAAAATGACCTCTACTCCAATAAACACTTCTAAATTTCTACATGAACAGAAGATTATCACTAGGAGATAAAGTAATATATTGGATATACAACAACACTAGACTTTACATTTTATAAAACTGGCATTAAAATAAAAGCATATCATAAAAGTATATTGAACTGTGATAGGGTGATTAACTTTTATTTTGTTTCATAACTTCCCAGTCTCCTTTCTACTTAAATTTGTTCCCTTCCTCCTATCTGTCTTCAATCTCCTCCCTTCCCTTTCTTTTTTCCCTCCCTCTCTCTTTCTTCCCTCTTCTTCCCTCATCCCTCCTCCCTTCCCTTTCCATCCTTCTCTCTCTCACACATACAATTGCTGTCTTTGTCTCCTGATCCTTACAATGGCTAAAACACCATGACAGAGCCAATCACAATGGTGAGGTGCTTGCCTCTCTTTAAACTGATACAAGTTTTTAGTAGTATCATTTATTACAGCTAAAGCAATACTCATTTTTTCTACCATTATGATGTGCTTTTGCATATTTATCTTTCTTTCTTTACTTTCCCATTATTCCTTTAGAAAAGAATAGAATGTGACCTATCACATACTACAAATACTAAAGATGGGAACTATTATCCATCTAGTTTCTAATGAGGAAAGTCTGAGAGCTAATACCCAACAGACACAGCATCACTGGATAAAGTAATAAACCACCAGTGTGGAGACTCAAATTTGGCTCCTCCTCTAAAAAGGATTATCATTAATAAAGTACCTCCTTGCTTAGTTTTACCTCATGTGTAGATAAAATAATAATATTGAATATCCCTAATTCTTTTGCTCATAAGAAAACAGAAAGTTTATTTTTTTCAGTGACCAGTATTCTGAGAAAAATTAGAAAGAAATGCAAGAAAAATGATGTCTTAATATTTTCTAATGATGACTTTGAAATATTCAGGAAGTAAATGTTGCTAAGTATCATTGAAATATAATGCAAAACAAGCCAGTTATTTATAAGTTCATTCCTTGTCTTGGGACAAATACCTTGCATATGTGACAATTGATATATATGTATGTTAAAATGGTATATCTGATTAAAATCAATTGTATAATTATATATGCATTGATTTTTCTGGTTTCTCAATCCCTCTTGGTCCACTTTACCTTCCCACAGACAGAAGCTTTTGCATTGGAGAAGTTTTACCGTTTCTCAGACACGGTAAATTCACTTTTTTAACTCTAAGTAAAGGAATGCAATCATCAGTTAGAAGCAGACAGCATATTTGGCATGGAAGCAGTGTGAAGTGGGGAAACATGGCTCCTTTAAATTTAAAACCAAGCAAATAGCACTTCCTGTCAGCTAAGAACAGTTTTCTCTTCTACACAGAATTATAGTATTGTCTTCCTTTTCTCAACAAAAGGATATTTAAGTGTAATAATGTGACACATTTTGGTAATTGACTTTTTTAACTTTTCGAATGATTTTAAACCTTTGTTTAAAAGTAATACTCTATAGACAAGGAAAATCCTGTAATGACAAAATTAACCTTGAAATAAATGGAAAATTTATTTATATACACAATTCTGAAAACAGAAACACAAGCAATTTGAAAAGAAAGTATGATCAAAAATATTTTGCGCAGTCTTAGTAGCCTTATAGCATGTGCTACATGATGAAATTATGCAAAGAAAATGAACAATTTGGTTATAATAGCTGTAGTTTTTGAAACTTTCAGTTGAAAAGGAATCATAATATCACATATACAAGTGAAATATATAAATGTTTAGAAACACAATCTAAGCTATAGTATACATGGACTGTTACAGTTACACTGAGGGCCTATAATATATGCACTAAAGTTAAATCTAGAAGCACAAAGATTTGATCTAGGAAATTATAGACAAAGAGTTTGGCTTACTAAACTGAAATATTGGGGATCAAACATTTTTAGAAATAGCTCCTAAAATGATTTTACCATGTATCCTAAATAAGAATCCAAGAAGAGAAAAAAACATAAATGAGCATTTTCATTATTCCAGCTTCATTACATACTGTCTAGACCCAGTATTATTTTAAATTACTTACCAAGTTCTCCATGGTAATGTAGAATCATTTATTTTTCATTGTTACTAAAATTAAATATTATTTCCTAATCCTACTTACAATTTTTCACCACAAAATTATCATATGATCTATTTGCCTTTATATATGTTCACTTTAAGTTTCTAATTGTACAGAATTTGAATAACCAGATGCAGTTTGCAATACATAATATTTTGTCTACGTTTACAAGTAAACAACTAATATAGAAACTACAGAATTAAAAATGAATATTCTATTAATTATGAGTTTACACGGACCCTAGTGAGAAGTCAGCCTTGTCTCATAAGTTCTCCAGAGTTATTTTTAAGTAGAAACAATTTAGCAATGTAAGCTTTTTAGTTAGAAAATCCATTTTCTTTCAAAATAGAATAATCATTGGGCAAATCTGAGAATAGCTTGCTTTGATTTTCTGAAAACTCTTTTTTTCAAATTAACAATACACTGTTTGACCAAGCTCATCATTCTTTTAAACTATGCATTATACTATGATGCTGCCTAAGTATCCAGTTCTTAAAGTTGACATAATCCAAATGAGAGTTAATGTTGGCAGTATTTTTACTATCAGTGAACTGCTGATTTATTAGTTTCCTGTCCTACTTTAATTCATCAGAAAAGACAAAGCCAGTAAGCTTGACTCATTGATAGTTTATCTCAAGAATGAACCTTACATTAGTGCAAATCTCAATGTTCTAATTTGATTCAGTGCAGGGCTAAACATTGTTCGCAATCTTCAGAACTTTACTTTTTTGCTTATCAAATAACAAAAAATCCTTTGTTCATTGTGGAAAAACAGAAGTTTGCTCTTGTGTCCAAATTCCCCACCCCACACTGTCTTAGCCACCTGTGTGCTGATTCCCACTGCGCTGTCATAGATGCTACCTCCAGTGCTGAGTATGTGTGGCTGCATGTGTGATAGGAAGTATTTCCTTCAGAAGTCTTTACCTAATATATGATGATTTTATGAATTATGGAGGCTTATGAAGATACCAAAGTATTTTTAAATCTATGTTATTCATTGGGAGATGTGAATGAGATGGGACTGCTTTAATGCATTTCATGTAGCTTCTTTCACATTTGGTGTAGCAAAGCAGTCTTGCTAAGAGAAAGAACATTTGAAGTCTTCTAGTACTTGTCTTCCTGTTATCATATAGTTTTATCTAAATATGAACATAAGATATAAGTTAGATATTAATTTTAGATTTAAGAAATAATAAACAATTTTTATGTTTAGTTTCAATAGTTATGCTTTTAAAATAAATATCACTGTATTTTGATAATCTGTACAATAACATAACCGCATTACTTGTGGTTACATGCTTCCATGCCTCAAATATAACTCAAGATGCTTATTTTCTATATTCTATGAGCTGTCAGCTCTACAGACTTAATGAAATGCAAAAATGTTTGTGTTTTACCTTAATTGAAAAGATTAAGTCTTGTGGCTTAAAACACGTGGCATCTATATATGTTAAGCTCTTTATAAATGTTGCATTGTAGGTCTATTTAGACTATATTCTGGATAAGATGTTCTTTAAGTAGTATTTTTATGACTTTTTGATACAGACTGAAAAATTATTCATGGGGCACTGAAATTTTATTCACTCAAATGAAACAAAATTTCTAGGATCTCAATTATTTCCTGAAAACAACCACTTACAGTATATGTTAAACTATCTCTTTGAGGCATAAACTGTTAGAAAAGTAATAGCAAAGTTAGAATAGTAATATTTAATAAAATAATATCATCTATACTTATTCTAAATTCAAATACACTGTGGTGACTTCTACCTAAATGATAAATAAAATAAAAATGCTGTTCTTTTTCATCTACCATTGAATGTAATATTTTTGTAGCACTCAATGATTACAGTTGACATTGAAAAGATAAAAGTAGGGTACAGAGTCTGAAAAAAATTCTATTGATTCCTCATCTATTCTTCAAAATAAATGTATTACATTGTCACATTTCATCTAGATTTAGAACATTGTTCTTTGAATTTTACCACTTATTAGTCCTAATCATTTTGGAATTAACATCCAATATATATGTATATAATTTGGCTCTGTAACTAATTGAGATATCTTTTATAATAAAAGCAAAGTTCTCTAGGTTCTTGATTTCAACAAATTTCATATTTATACTTTATCAACATTGAAATAGTTTTAACATCATCTTTAATGGTATTTTCTTAAGATTTTTATTTCAAATGACATATAAGACATATAGATAAGTGAAACTGAGTTATCTTCTTTTAAATTAATACTTTTTAAAAAATAGTTAATTCACATATCTCTTCTGATCTGACTTCTATAAATGATCATTTTTTTCTCAACAATATACTCTTCTTGTATTTACTAGTAATTTCTAAAAGTCCACATACTTTTAAATCATTCCATGGAAATTAACTTTGTTGCCTTCCTCTTACTTATTCACATGGGAATGAATTTTAAAAATTACTTTAATAAGGAAAGCTCTAGAGTAATCTACTCATCATTTTACTTGCATAAAAATGGTCCAAAAGCATATGCTTATTAGTGAAAAACATTTAGATGAAAATTACATATTTAATGCAGCTGCATGATACAATTCACACAACTGACATTTCATAAGATCTTGGTTGGTTAATGTTTTTTGATAAATTTGCACACTTTTGCTGCCTGAACATTTTCATAAGCAAACATTTCTGTACTTATTTTTGAAGAATCAGAACAATATAGGAAATCAGTTCTTACTTCACACTTAGGCTAATATGCTATTTCAAGGACAATTCTATTGAATGACTGTGCTTAACCTTCCACATTGAATGTGTGTCTAATAATTCTGGCTGTAGGATACATTTATGTGAATTTTCCTTTTGTAAGAATCTCTAAATTAAAGGAAAAGAAACAAAGTTTCACAATGTTGTACTAATGCATAATTGGTACACTTTTTTTAGTTTCAAATTTAAAAATTGAACAAAGGTCTTTCTGTGAAAAGAGATCATACAATAGATAGTTCTTCATATTTTCATTGTCTACCATCGAACCTGCTTAAAGCAAAAAGAAGTTTATCTCCAGGTAAATTAAGCTGTAGCATTTGCTTTACATTTTAATCAATCATGCTCTTTAGTCAACTTTTAGATCATTCTAACTGGTCATGCTCTTTAGTCTACTTTTAGATCATTCTAATATTTACATATACACATTTATGTATATATATATGAACATTTCTTCTATATCTAAAACATTTTCCTTTAAATTTTACCACTTGTTAATCACCTAAGCATTTTGGAATCAATATTCAATGCATCAAACATAACAGCTTTGTAGCTGATATACATGAATATATATATATATATACATCTTATAATTTAGTTAAAATATACCTTAATCTTATGACCATTAAATATTAACTATTTTATACAATGTTCTTAAGCTACATGTTCATGTGTTTCCAAAACAATTAGATTAAGGATTATGACTGACAGGTTAGCATACATGAATATTAGATAATTTTATAATTAGGTTATTCAAAACTGAAAATTAATTTCATAATAAAACAATTTATTGTATCACTTTCTAGTTTAATCTAGGAAAATTTCACCTTTGCTTTATTATTTAATATGAGACTTCAGAGATATTATAGGAAACTAGCCACTTGACGAAATTCAGTTTATCATTGTATGATCTAGCAAAATTGATAGAAAAACTATTGGTTAGGTATTCCTACTGAAACTACATTCCACATATTTTTACAAATAATATTGTAATAGATCAAAGTATAAAACTTGTAAATACTTGTAGTTTATCTCCTTGAAATGTCTCTATGTCTTAACAAGGGACAAAACAGAGACGTCAGATGATATGTAGAGCCTACATTTACAGAAAAATGATTTGAAAACAGATTCACTTAAAGATAAAAGAGTAGCTCAATATTAGTATAGAAGTAATTACAAAATATTAAGGTTATAAAATATAACTTTGTAAATATAGGAATTCAAAAGTTTTGATATCACTATGAACTCCAGCTGACTTGAATTTTGACTTTGCTCCTATTGGAAACTGTATCTAAACTTCACTGTGTATTTTAATCCCCCATGAGTCTTCTGGAAATTCAATGTCCTACAAAAAATTTGAATGTTAATGACAAATAGTATCTGCAAATGAAATCAAGAAAATTTGATTTCACTAATCTGTTCATCGATGTTGAGCAGGTCTTAGAAACAAAATCGCAAGCAACATTATGGCTTCAGTTATTGTCATGAAAAACATAGGATGGTGATTATATTAAAATTGAAGACTTATGAAGAACTCATACTATATGATAATGATTAAATTTCAATTATTCAAATAGAATCAATAAAATTCAAAATTCTAATGAAAATACTATCCAAATGTGAAGTAATTTTGCTCTGTACAGCTTTACAACTCAGGTTATAGGTTTGATAAGGTAATCATATAGATATGAAACAGAACTAATCTTTAATTTCATTTGCTACTTATTTAGTGCATTAGTTATTTTTGCCATGACTTTAACAGAATAACTGGCAAAAGCAACTTAAGAAAGGATGGTTTTCCTTTGATTCCCAGTTAGATGGCATACTGCACCATGGTGGGAAAGCTATGAATGCAAAAGCTTCAGGCACTTGGTCACTTTACACCAAAGTCAAGAGGCAGCCCACTTTTTCCTTTCTATACCATCTAAGATTCCAGCTGGTGCATTTGATACTTCTCATAGTTATGGCAGGTTTTTCTAATTTAGAAACTTCCCATTGACATGTATATTGCTTGCTAGACAGTTGTAATTCCTCTAAAGTTGAAAGTCGCTATTAACTATTTACCCGTACCTTAAAGAGAGGTTGAAAAGCAGCACAAATAGTGATATTTTTCTCTCCATCCAACTATAAGGTCTTTCAGTTACTAAAGTTTCCAAAATATTTTGTCCATCATCAGCACTGGTTTGAATGACTTTAAAGTTTAAAGAAACAGATATAGAACCTAAAAGTAGCAACGGTTTCTTGAAATCATATGAAAAAGCAGATGAAAGTGTGGACTCAGAATCACTATATCAAATTGCACAGAAGAAAGTTCTGTGACACAGAAACAGAGTAATCAATGTCCCAAACCCTACATGTTTACATTCAGAGAACATAACCCTAAGACATTACTTTTCACTGTCACTCAGGAGACAAGATTCTGCTATCCGATGTGGTATGCTAGGGTTATTTGATTTATTCATCATGTGAAAAGGCAATCATTTGCCCAATTAAATAACATACAAGGGCTTAAATGATTTTTTTATTTACCTTGTTCCAAGTTCTTAACAATGTTTCCAGCTATGACTTTTGCTACAATGTAACTAATGGTTGTTGACAAACTCCATTGAATTTTCCTGGAGCCATGGGTAAAGATTTTAGGATTCCATCTGTCATTGATATTTTAGATTCTTTCTGGGGCGACTTAACCCTAAAACCATATGTTCAGAACAAACTCTCAAATAAATTACTTCAATGAGTGACAAACAAAAATGTGACAGTTTTATGTATTACATGTATTGGATATCACCCAAGCTATATCAGTGATCAATCCAAGAAAACTAACTGCCTTAGGCTTTACTTTCCTGTTGGAGATGGTAATTTGGAAGGTATTTTCATGGCTGGAACTTAATTCTCCTTTAACATTCCTAAAAGAAATTGCATTTCCAAACCTCGAATGTTTTAAATACATTTACATCCCACCCCTTGGGCTCTTCCATGCTCACAGCTTTCCCTTCCTCCAGCCTTTCACATTTAATCTATTTTCTCATTATTTTGTAGCAGGGCCAATAGAATTTCAAAAACATATTTCAGCATTTTGTTTTCTCAGTTGATTCCAGAACAGCAATTTGTTCTTTAATACTTGTCTTCAATGATGCTATAGCAGTGAAAAGTTATTCTGAGTCTGATAACAGCTCAAACCTGATGAAAACACATTGCTCATGTCATCTAGGTAGGCAGACAAAATAAGCCACAATTTACTTTGCTAAACATGTTCATTTAAAACAGGTCAGCTCAATTTGAAATGAGTAGCCAGGGTCTCAAAAGGTTTTAGAAGTTTTTCAGAACAGATGGTAAAAAGAGGATTGATAATTCTCCTTTGCAAAGCACTCATATAGTAGAATGCTGAAAGTTTTGCATTTTGATAATGAATTTCCCTGACTGCTTCAACTAGTATATCAAGATATGTAAGTGCTCATGGAGAAAATTATTTTGTTTTATTTTAACATATATTTAATACTCATAAGTTGATGTAATTTAAAGGCTTTATTATACTTTGACATTAGAATGATTTGTACATGATTACTGAAGTTTCATTCCCTTCTGGAGTACAGACACTAGCATACTTAAATAAATTATGAAGACGTCAATATATATATGAATGAACACATATACATATATAATATTCAAGATACAATGACAAGGCTTACAATAACTTGCCATAAATTTTGTATGGAACCTAATGTAAAAGCAGTCTAAGTAAGCACATTTATTAAAGAGTATTGGAAAACAGATATCACAGGTAACTTGTACTGGAAGATTTATTTTCAAGTGATTAGAATTGTCATATCTTAATTCAAACTTGTTTTACATCTAATTCAAATGCTAATGCATCTTACAAATGAATTTTTCCAATAATTTATGCTTTTGTTTTCAGGTGGAATTGCCTCATTTTTATAATTCTTCCCCCCAACAAAAAACCCTTTTTTCTACATCACTGAATCAGTTTTGTTTATTTTCTCACTCTAATAAGCCATTATTTCTAACTTTCATTTTCATATTTTATATTATTCATTGAGTAGTAACTTTCAGAGACCAAATCAAATTTTGAAGTTGAATAAAGTAATTACATTTATCTTTATGCTAATATAAAAATATTATCATATGAGGGACAAAGATGTAAAGACTATTACCTTTAAATTTTATTATCAAAAAAGTTTTTATACCTTCAGTTTATTTATCCCAAATCCCTTTTCCTTAGTAGTCATCTATTCTCACATTCTAGATAAATGCCTTAAATTGTTCATTGTAAATTAGTAATTGTAAATTAATAAATATTAGTAAATATTATTGTAAATTATAATACTAACAACCATATTTCTTTACCACAAGTCCAACTTTATTAAAATTGAATTGAATTTTTACTTAAATATACAGAAAGTTCTCCTCAGTTTGTCATATCTAAAAGCAATGATTCAAATATTATTGTGCATAAGTAAAATAAGTTTATTTTTTGAACTTAAAATAAACTTCCATTAAATTTAATAAATAATTCAACTAAACTGTTGTACCTATAAAGTGTTATATAAAGACTGGAATATATGACTACCTTGCAGGTCTTTCAAATAATATAGAAAGAGAAATACCATAAGGAATGTCAAAAATTAAGTAGGGTTGATGTTCCATTATGTTTCTCCAGAAAGTAATTGAATTTAAAGAATAAGTATTAAGAAGTTGTCTTCATAAAAAGAATAATTCAACCCATGATTTCAGTCATTTTCCCTACTGCCATAGTATATTTGTAGATTTAGACCCAAACAAAAAACTATAACATATGAATACATATATAAAATATCTCAGTAGCTGATATATTTGATTTCTCTATTTAAATACTCTATCAAATACAAACTCAAAAATTTTGTATCTCCACTGGAACAGCTTTTGAGAGTTTCATATCAAGGACATGTATATAATGTAGCAAGATAAGCAAACTTCAAAATAAAGCAGCAAGTCATCATCACATGCTTCAGTTGTTTTCCTTCATGTCAATGCAAACATATATCATGATAAAACTTAAATTGTGAACCAGAAATGGCTGTTAAACATGCTCTATCCCCTTACTAAAAGACTTTCTATTTTTTGGAAACAGGATGATGAGGTACGAGAAAGTCGATTCAGCTTCACAGCCTATGGAATGGGGCCATGCCTGCAAACAAAAGATGGGGTTGTTACCAAAGGCCCAAGCAATGCTTCCCAGGTAATGCCAAAGAGCCCTGAGGAAATGCGAAAGGTCTTCATTGATCGGGCCAAGAAGATTGATACTATCTCTCGAGCCTGCTTCCCAATGGCTTTTCTGATTTTTAACATTTTCTACTGGGTTATCTATAAAATTCTTAGGCATGAAGATATTCATCAGCAACAAGATTAAGGTGTGTAGGGGGGAGGACATGCAAAAACGTTCAGATTGGAAGAAAGTTTTGCTGCCATAGGTGTGTGTGTGTGTGCGTGTGTGTGTGTGTGTGTGTGTGTGCGTGGTTTGCAAAGGAGAGACACTGCACCAAAATGGTGTATGAAAAAGGAGTTTATTTTAACATTCGATGTAAATCACAAGACGGATTAAGATTCTTTTAATTGATTCAAAATATATATTCTGGGATTCTACTCTTATTTCTTCAAGATGATCTGATTTCTTCATAGTGAAATATGAATGGAAGCTTTGCTGCTGTCAATGAGTGTTATATATGTTACATGATATGAAAAATAGTACACGTAAAAATGCTTTGGAATTTCTTGATTTTTATTTCAGTTGTATTAAATATTATGAAAGTAAAAATTTCACAGTTAATATTTTGAATGAAAAAGAAAATGTTGACAGTATAATAGCTTGAAATATCTATTATACTTATAAGAAAGAACAACTAGATAACACTTTCTATTAATACACTTCTATTAATAAAGAATTTTTCTAGAAACATTGTAGAATCAATACATGTAACAACCAAAATTATAATATGATGATCAAGATAAAAGACATTATTTACAAATCTAAAAATTCAATGGCCTAGAATACTAAATTTTTCTCTAGGGCAATTTAAAAGGAATGTTTGAAGAAGCATATATAGAAAAAAAATCTACTTTTCTTAAGCTTTATTTCTTCAAGAATGAAGATGAAATTATTACGGATATTATTTGTTTGTAAGCAATTATTTATCTATGGATTGATAATTAGTGCCAAATGCTGCAAGATTCATGCCAACACATTTGTTTTGTTAAATTTTCAATAGTGGCTTAATTGTCTACATGTGGTTTTATGTAATTTTAAAAAAATCAATGACTTTTATATTTTTTGTTTAGAATAGCATTACAGTTTAATGGATTAATGTTTTTATATTTTGATAAAGACATATTCATTGAAAATAAAATAAGAGATTCATGACAGATTTTCAGTAAGGACACTTTGCTCATTAAAGTTATATGGGCTTAAATTGTCACTGATTATATGGACAGTAGATTTTTAGGTCTAAATGATGTAATCACATCAATTCTCTAAAGTGTACATTACTAATTTTTCTGAATTCATGATATAAGTCCTTAAAATTATGAATAAATCTTACTTGAAATTAATCAATGAGTCATAAAATTATTTCAACTGTAATTAGCTATTAATGAAACTATTTCAACTATAATTAACTTCATACAGTATCAGGGGAAAATATGCAAGATATGTATCTTAGCTAAATTTAACCAAACTTTGATTCATTTGTAGTTTTGTTTCCTAAATCATTTTTATCATTGATAATACATTTGGGAAAATTTTTTTAATTATTTCAAAATTTTAATTATTAGTTAATTAAAATCATTTATAGAAAAATGTAAAACTTAAGCAAACAATTAATTCAGATATATCACAGAAAATCAGCCACTGTTTGAAATGATGGCATTACTTTCTGACCTTTAACCAATCTCAAATTCAAAGCAGAAACTGCCATTTTAAAACTACAGATGTATCACAGAAAATCAGCCACTGTTTGAAATGATGGCATTACTTTCTGACCTTTAACCAATCTCAAATTCAAAGCAGAAACTGCCATTTTAAAACTAAAACTTTTCAATGTTTCTTAACTTTTTGGCTTATTCAACCATAGTATTTAAAGCTAAGTTAGAGAACACTAAAAAGATTCTGCTATAATAGAAAACAACACCCCTTTTATAACTAATTTACAAAAGGAAAAAGATAACTTATTTAGAAGACTTCCCACCTACAAGTTAAACATATGTGTCTTTTTTTGCTGTCTATAAACTGAAGCTGTAAAAATATCCTGATGTACTAAATATTAGAGAAAGACATGTTGTTCATGCTCCCAAGGAATTAGCTGGAGGGTTTGAATTAATGATAAAGTAGTTTTTGTGTGTGTCTATGAAGTATTTGAGAACATTTTTTCCTATACTTTGTACATCTTTTATTAAGTGTTCTTATATTGCTGAAATTGATTTAAATCTGCCAGAAGCAAGCAGAAACAATGATCATAAAATACTTACTCTCCCAAAATGAGATGTTTGCAGATATCAAATGCTTCCATATTTTAGGATAAGAATGTTAGACACTTTTAAATCTGAAATCAGAAGGTAAATATATCAGTCATGAGTAAACATTTTTAAAAAGAATTTATACGATAGAAATCTATCTCAAGGGGCTGGAGAGGTGGCTCAGGGGTTAAGCCTCTGCTTTGCAGGCGGAAGGTCCCGAGTTCGGATCCTAGACCCCACGTATAGACGCCAGGCAGAAGTGGGAGCAGCCCGTGCTTCTGGCCCTGGTAGGGCGGAGCCTGTGAATCCTGGAGCAGAGTAAACAAGGAGGTGGAGGCGTCCATGGTGGTTCCGGAATTCGCCGGTGGTTCTACACATACATACACACACACGCATACATGCACAATTGAATAAATAATAAAAAAAAAGTTTAAAAAAAAAAAAAAGAAATCTATCTCAAAAGTATAATTTCTTTACTTTTTTGATAAGTAATTCTGCTTTCCATTATGCTCATCAATGTCCTCCTACACTAAAAAACGTGTCTAAGGTGACTTTTCATACAAGGCGACAAGATAGAATTGAATTATCAGTGCTTAAGTTTAAGGACTATGTACCTCATGAGATTTCTTACCAAGCCTTAAAACAAATCCCTACAGCATCCACAGGCAGCGTTTACCTCAAAATGACCTGGTCAAGTCTTTGAACCCAGTCCTTTTGCACAGTAGTAATAACATTTACTGGACTATACTCCATTTTCCAAGAAAAATCAGAATATTTTAAATGAGACCATCCAGAGAATAAGTAATGGTGTAAAAATTTAAGCTTGTTTATATAGTTTAAGTACCACACACTTAATTTGGAATTTCAGTGTAAATATGTGAAAACATTTTAAGACAGTTAGACTAGAAAGTGTAAGAATGTTTTATGTAAAGTTTATTACCACTTCTTATTTCCTTGATTTTTTTATTTTTTATATTTGTATTTTATTCATTTATTTATTTAAGAGAGGAGAGAAAGAGACGGAGATAGAGAGACAGAGAGAGAGAGACAGAGACACAGAGAGAGAACACATATATACCATGGCATACAGGTAGAAGTCAGAGAACATCATTGATGTTGAGTTAGCAGAAAAATAAGATACTTGAAACATAAAAACTTGGATATCAGAATTATCATAAGTGTGTTTTCTACCCATAAGGTGGATTAATTTTGACAGTATAGCCGATGAACATGCTTATCTTACTTAAGTGAGGAGGAGTTGGGTATTATCTTAGTTACTGAAAATACTTCTATTTTATCTTCACAATTACAAGATTCTTTTAAATAATATTTGCCTGTTAAGCATAACTAAAACAATTGCACACCCTGACTATTAATTATCATGTTTTGAACAAGATTATTATGTTTCCCAAGATTAGTTTCAAGACAGAAATATATATTATTTATGTATGCAGAGGTATACATACTTTTAGTCTTGTTATGTCTAGGAGAATGTCAACTTGTCAGTTACTGATTTTTTGTGCATTTCAGGTAAAAAAAAATTGAGCTATATTCAAAATAAAAGTCCTTATAGAATTCTAGATTTAGGTCATTCATTTCACTTATTCAGATGAGTCTTTTTTTAACACATTTTTTATTATTACCGCTCATACAAACTTAATAGGTAGACCAGTTCCCTCCCTCTTACTCCCCCCGAATCCCCTGCTCCCCCTCTCCGCCCTCCCCATGCCCCAGTGTCTCCTCGCTAAACCGGGAGAATCCTTTAATGTGCATGCCAGACTCTCCTCTGGTCCCTCCTCTCCGATGACATACAAGGACCCAGTGGCATTTCCCTGAACCTTTTCCTGTGTTCCCCTTAAGCATAGGAACACTACTGTGGCTGTCAATTACTTGCCTCCAAGGATCTTGGTGCCTTTAGCAAATGCTAGACTTTGTGGGGTCAATAGTGTGTTGGACATTGCGTGGGCATGCAAAGTCTAATTATGATTGCTTCGGCCCTAACTTGTGTGGAGTATCTTGCATATCATTACTCCTCCCATCCTTGTGCTCTTACAATCTTACCGCCCCCCTCTTCTTCAAATGTCCCTGAGCTTCAGGATGGGGAGAGATTAGGCTGGCCTAGTTCTAGGTGGTTGATATAGAGTCTCTGAAGTTCTGGATTGTGGTTTGTTGATTTTCTCTTGCAGTTTTGCTGCTCCTGCAATGCCCTTCACTCCATCCTGATGGGCACTGTATGTCACCCTCTGGTCAGAGACAAAAAGTTCTTAAACTGGAGTCTTGTTATAATAGCACATTCAAGGATAGATGTAATAAAAGTAGGAAACCTCAGAGAGGGAGGTGTCAATCACCCATTTGCAAAATGATTATTTTTTATCTGCCAGACTATATGCCCTCCCCTTCTGGTGAGATCATACCCCCTCAGTTGTAAATGATCAGGCACAAACGTGTGTGAACTTAACCAGGTGTCACATTACTTACTTGCATTCCTTGATGGAGGCCTATTTTCTCTGCTATAACATGGTCCCTTTTCTCTTTGTGTCTGGTGTGGCCCTCCAACCCCATCCCTCCTGTTCATAATCCTTGCAATTACTGTATTACATAGGTTTACCTTTGCGTGTCTCAATGTGGGCTGGGTGAGTTTGGTACTAGGAGCCACCTATTAGGGAGTACATACGGTGCTTAATTTTCTGTGTCTGGGATACTTCACTTAATATAATTGTTTCTAATGACATCCATTTCCCAACAAATTACAGTAATTCATCATTTTTGATGGCTGAGTAGTACTCCATTGTATAGATGTACCACCGTTTCCTTATCCACTCGTCAACTGTTGGACATTTGTGTTGATTCCATGATTTTGCTATTGTAAACAATGCTGCCATGAACATGGTCGTGCTTGTGCTCTTGAGGTGAACCTCTGCTGCATGGGGGGTTATTCCCAAAAGTGGAATAGCAGGGTCATATGGCATTTCAATCTTTAATTTCTTTAAGAATCTCCAGTCGGCTCGCCAGAGTGGCTGAATGAGCCTGCATTCCCACCAGCAATGTAGGAGAGTTCCCCTCTCTCCACATCCTCTCCAGCATTTGTTGTTGTTTGTATTGTGGATTTTTGCCATTCTGACCAGGGTGAGATGATATCTCAGGGAAGTTTTGATTTGCATTTCCCTGATGGCTAAGGAAGTGGAGCATTTTTTAAGATACTTGTTAGACATTTTAATGTCATCCTTGGTAAAAATTTCTTTAAAGTTCCAGGGCCCATTTTTTAATTGGACCATTGTTTTCCTTGGAGTTTAGTTTTCTAAGTTCTTTGTGCACTCTGGACAGTAGAGCTCTCCACATGCAGAAGATTAAAGCTGGACCCGTACTTGTCATCATGTACAAGACTTAATTCCAAATGGATCAAGGACCTTGATATCAGGCCAGAGACTATAAAAACCGTAGTTGAAAGGATAGGGAACTCCCTCCAGCTGATTGTGCTAGGCCAACATTTCCTAAACAGACATCCAATGGCACAGTCACTGCTACCAACTCTGAACAGTTGGGACCTTGTGAAATTAAAGAGCTTCTGTTCAGATAAAGAGATTGTAACACGAGCTCAAAGGCAAACCACAGAATGGGAGAAAATCTTCACTAATCAGATGAGTCTTTTAAAGAAAGTGGTCTTATTAAAATTATTTGAAATATCGTCTTCTACCAATTGCTTCAATTACTTGACCAGATTAGATAATGTGGGATACAATATTAATAGATACTTGAAATTTAACATTTAAATATTTTCCTAAGTTGGCTTTTATGACAACTGAATGCTAGTCTCAAAAATAGCTTCCAAATTAGTAGCTGCATCCTCTTTGGAATAGAGGTACAATTTTATTCTCCAACTGAAGGAATAATTCTGAGCATTTCAGTGATCAAATAATTCTCTCCTTAAACTAAGCTTGATTAGTTTCTTTATGCTATAGGCATGGTATATCTCCTACTTGGAACTCAACTAATTACCACATTGGCATTTGAAATTTTGGAAAAAACAATAATGAGAATTATAGCTTATGTCTATAAAGCATTTGGATGGTTTTCATTACAATCATTTAGAAGACATCATGCATAGGAAACACAGAGATTCTTCTCATGATTGAATGCAAATAAATAGCCATAGATGTTTCTACTCTTTTTTGAGACATTTTCCTCAAAAGATAGGTTGACTTTAACTATTAATATACTCTAAAAACCAGTAACATATAGCGATCACATTCTATTCTTGCCATTTTATAAATATTCCATAATACACAAATATATACACTGAAATATTGTTAATCTAATTAACTCTAAGATCAAACTCTTAATCTATCCCCATGCCTCTTAAAATACAATCTAATATTAGAATATGATGGTTTATAGGGAAATAGTGGCCATTATTGCTACTTAAAGAAGAAAGTGATGCATTTTGTTTCCATAGCAGAGATACTTATAATTATTGTGTAAAATATCGTTTAAAAAGAGCAAGGAAAACATCTTGAAGAAGCTTATCCTAATCAGACAAAGACATTAAAAAGTTACAGACTAGGAGATACACTATATTTTTACATGTACATTTTTTAACCTTACTTTCTCCTTCATTCTCTCTCTCTCTTTCTCTCTCTCTCTCTCTCTCTCTCTCTCTCTCTCTCCCTTTCACACACACACACACACACACACACACATACACACACACACACGCACACACACGCACACACACAAACTTACTGTCAAACAGGGTAAATTCCTTGGAAGTTGGAAATAGGAAGTCAACTTTCCTTGAAAAGTCCACGATATCATGATATGTTTTACACTGTAAGTTTCTGTGGAAAACACGAACAGTCATTTGATATGGTATTGTCTTAATTTTGAAGCCATCATAATTTACCTCAAATACATTCGAACAGGCCTATGTAGATGGCTCAGTGGTCAAATGCTTATCTTGCAAAAATGGTGACTTGAGTTTGAATCTCCAGAACGCAAATAAGTCAGATACTATGATGTGCATCTGAAATCCCAGTGCTCCTATAGTGAGTTGGGAGACAGAAACATAATCACCAGAGGCTGGCAGGCCAGCTAATCTGTCTAACACAGAGGTGAGCAAGAGATTCTATCTCAAATAAGATGGACACACAGGTCCAAGACCTATACTATTTCATTCTATTCTATTTCAATTAGAAAGTTCAACATATTTTCTAGTATCTGCAGCCAGTGTTTTGCTCATTCAATACCCTTACTGTTACCTTTATTATTATTTAAGTCGTTCATTGAAGCACTTTGTGCTAAATAATGAAATGTATTCAGAATAGTGAAATATAAAATTAAATGTTGATAAAGAGAAATTGGTTAAAATATGTAAATTAGTTGCAGTAACTTTAAATGTCTTCCTATAATTTGGTAATAATTTCCAACATTTTCAAACTATTTCAGATAGGGAAATACATAAAATCCTAGAAATAAATACAAAAATCTAAAAACTATCAAATAAACACAATTCTTTATTTAAAATAAATCTATGGTTAAGATATAATGAACTAATTAAGTATTTTTGAATAGGTGGTTCTCTTCTGGAGTTGTTAGTAAAGGTGCCTTCAGAAAATCCCATTTACATATACATGGTCTAACCCAACATGTTAATGTAGGTGAAGAGGTAAGAAGCTGTGAATTAAATGTCAAAAAAAGATTGGAATGTAAGCTGTACTTGAACTTGCTGCTTGAATAATTATTGCTTTCCCTTACTTTTATCTCTATGAATTATGTAAAAGCTTTTCCTTAAGTTTGCATTTTAATGTGTAATGAGTGATTGTATTTGGGAATTAGAGAGGTATCTTGACAGTCTATTGATACTGTAAAATAAACTGAGGAAAGAAATGTGCTGTATATTTTTCCATGGTGTATTGTAACATGATCTACATTTCATATTAGTGAGAGAAGATGTTTTAAAAGACTACCATAATAAAGGTATTGCCAATTTGTTAATTATTTTCTGTAAATCTTAAATATATCTTCATGCATTAGAATTCTGAATCTGTTTTCCTATTCAGATTGTGATATTTTTCAAGTAGCTATGCTAAAATATATTAAAATTTATGCATGATTTTATCAACTTGTTTTTCATTATATTACCTTTAGTTCATTTTAAAACTAATGAACACTAATTAATCATTACTCCATGAACTCTATATATCTTATGTAAATACAGACCATTGGATTACAAAGTAATAAAAAATCAACATTTTCAAGACAATGATGCTTCTGTTGACTAATTTTTCTTATATCAACCTTTATCAAAGGATTTTATTATTTAAAGATATCATGCTAAACTTCTGATCTACCAGAAATCATTGAATCTAGAATTATACAATCCAGTGATATAAAGGTAAGAGAACTTTTTCACTAAAGAATAAAAAAACCTCATACTAAATATAAAATTTATTTAGCATTATGATGACTGTGGCTTTTGTTTTCTTGAAAGTCTTGTTTCTTATAATTTATTTATTGAATGAATCATTTTTACTTGGCTGACCTATATATATTATTTCAGGGTAGAACATTTATTAGTCTTCTGTTTTTCAGTCTTTAATTTTGTCATGCTTTTGTTCTTCACACAATTAGTCTGGAATTTACTTGTAATACAATAGTGAAGAAAAGAGAGAAACTTTACTATATAAGAAGTCTATTAATAAGGTATGGCAGAGCATGTGATGATATCTGTCTCCTATTTTTGGAGTTTCTATAATTTTTATGTAACAGTATTTGTGATACTCTTATGTACTTAATGCATAAGGCTCAATAAAATTCCCTTGCTAAGTTGGCATGATTTTTCTTAAAAATGTGTTCTTCATTGACTAAAATGATTTATAACTTAGTGTTGACAAAACAAAAACACAAACAACAAAACTCTTTGCTGAAATGTACACAGGAAGTTAGACAAAGTCCTCTCAAAGTTAGAACCCTAGAGTTATGGTACCTATCAACAAAGTAATTAAATGAAACACATAAATGTAAAGTGACTAAACTAGCAATGGATAAAATATCATTGAAAAGCTAAAATTTCCACATTCAGCAGTGAGACAAGAATGGAAACAACATCTGACATAGAAAAAAGACTTATTTATTAGTACTTTTAGAAGCATTTTTCATAAATAATTAATAATCCACTCATTATTGAGATAGTAAACTTCAAATTGATTCTTGAAGTCAATTGAAATATATTTCAATTCACTTAAGAAATTTGTGTTTCTTCTTTTAGATGGAAAAGAGGGCTACCAAGAAATAAATGGAAATGGAATAGTCTCTGTAATTTATTTCAAATCAAATTTGACTTCTGAATTGGTATGCATGCCAGTTTTTTTTTTACTACGAGATAGTTAAATAAAGAAATAATGAAGAAATATATATATGGAAATCAAGTCCCTATTTTTACTCAACAATTCATTTCGACCTACTGTAAGAATTAATAATGTAATACTCAATATTGATAAAATTTAAATATCTGCTCCACTATTATATTATATTAAGTATATTTACCATTTAAAAAATTGCCTGTTTATGTGTGTGTGTTTGTATGTATGTGAGCATTTATGCATTTTGTGTGTGTGTGTGTGTGTGTTTGTCTGCCCAAGGTGGATACTGAGTATCATCCTATGTTGTCCATCTACTTTATTATTTTCAGTCTGTATATCTAATTAACTCAAGAGTTCACCTACAGAGCTAGTTTGGCTAGTCAGCTTGTCCTGAGGATTCCTAGGCTAGGACTTCTGGAGCTACATGGGCAACCTTGCCTGCCTGAGTTTACATGTTTTCTAGGGAGCTAAACTCTGGTCCTGTTAGTGTCATAGCAAGCATTTTAACCATTTCCCCAGTCTGTAAACATTCTTACCTTTAGTCTATCATATTTTATGTTTTTAAAAGGTAAAATGAAATGAGCTCACATACTATTATTGCATGTTTGATTTCCTAAGAAATCAAAATACTTGATTTGTGTGATTTTGAAATATAAAGAGCAAAAAAAAAAATAGTTTGTTGTTGTTTATCTTAATGTCATCATCTGCCCCCTAAGTTACTTTCCAAGTGAGATGGTTGTAACATTTGTGCTGTCTTCACCAAATCATTACAACTATTCACTTAGTACCTATTGCAAGCTTCCACTGATTTAGTAAATAATTACATGAAGCAATAGACTTTGTGCTGCACACGCTTAGCCTCAGACAAGTCCTCTGAATTGTGTAAAGAATTCCTTAGAATTGGTTTAAAATTGGAGTTTTTATTGTACAGAATTTAAAATTTTATCTTGCAACCACAAAATGTATAGAATTATTAATTTTGAAAAAATAAGTTTTTTATCTTACAAATATACATTGAATATAAGTCACTTTGGATCTGCATCTTTGCATGGTCCCTTAAATTGTTTAAGATATATAAATGTCATTCTGACAAAAACACAAAGAAATGAGTCTAATTTCATTATCTACTGATCACATTATTATGCCATAAAGTAGAGTAAAGTGAAAAAAACAGATACAGCAAGTCAGATAATGGTGCATGTTAACATTTTTACCAAATAGAATTTTGATGGTAACACAAAGTGCTTATTTTAAAAATACACATAATGGAATCTTTTATTTATTTATTTTTTATTTCCACTCATACAAACTTAACAGGTACACCGGACCCTCACTCCCTCCAACCCCCATCCCCCTGTGCTACCCTCACCTCCCCCTTTTCTCCCCATCCCCCAGTGCCTCCCCCTCCCATCCCTCATCTCCGATGAGGACCCAGTATTATTTCCCAGAACCCTTTCCTGTGTTCCCATTAAGCATAGGAACACTACTGTGACTGTCAATGCCTTGCCTCCAAGGATCCTAGTGCCTTTAGCAAATGCTAGACTTTGTGAAGTCAACAGTGTGTTGGACATTACACAGGGCATGTAAGTACAAATATGATTGCTTCAGCCCTAACTTGTGTGGAGTATCTTGCATATCATTGCTCCACCATCCTTGTGCTCTTACAATCTTACCACCCCCTCTTATGAAAATTTCCCTGAGCTTCAGGATGGGGAGAAATTAGGCTGGCCAAGTTCCAGGTGATTGATATAGATTCTCTGATGTTCTGGATTATGGTTTGTTGATTATTTTTTTCAGTTTTGCTGCTCCTGCGATACACTTGGCACCACCCTGACAGGTAGTGGATGTCACCTGGCCAGAGATAAAAACCTGTTAAACTATAGAGTCTTGTTATAAGAGTATATTCAAAGGTAGATGTAATAAAAGTAGGAAACCGCAGTGAGGGAGGGGTCAATCACCCATCTGTGAAATGGTTACTTTCTATCTGCCAGACTATAAACCCTCCCCTTCTGGTAAGATCATACCCCATCAGTTGTAAATGATCAGGAAGGAAAGTGTGTGAACTTAACCAGATGTCTCATGACTTACTTGCAGTCCTTAGACAGGGGCCTATTTTCTCTGCTGTAACATGGTCCCTTCTCTCGTTACTAGGTGTGGCCCTCCTTCCCCATCCCTCCTGTTCATAATCTTAGCAATTACTGTAGTTATTACAGAGATTTATCTTTGAGTGTCTGTAAGAGTGTTTCATACTAGGAACCACCTATTAGGGAGTGCATGCGGCGCTTAATTTTCTGTGTGTGGGATACTTCACTCAATATAATTGTTTCTAATCGCATGCATTTCCTCACAAATTCCATTAATTCATCATTTTTGATGGCTGAGTAGTACTCCATTGTATAGATGTACCACCTTTTCCTTATCCACTCCTCAACTCTTGGACATTTGAGTTGATTCCATGACTTTGCTATTGTAAACAGTGCTGCTATGAACATGGTCGCGCTTATGCTATCTAGATGAATTTTTGCTGTATGGGGGGTTATTCCCAGAAGTGGAATTGCAGGGTCATATGGCATTTCAATCTTTAATTTCTTAAGAATCTCCAGAGGGCTCGCCAGAGTGGCTGTATGAGCGTGCATTCCCACCAGCAATGTAGGAGAGTTCCCCTCTCTCCACATCCTCTCCAGCATGTTGTTGTTTGTATTGTGGATTTTTACCATTCTGACCGGGGTGAGATGATATCTCAGGGAAGTTTTAATTTGCATTTCCCTGATAGCTAAGGATGTGGAGCATTTTTTAAGATATTTGTTAGACATTTTAATTTCATCCCTGTAAAGTTTCTTTTAAGTTCCAGGGCCCATTTTTAAATTGGGCCATTTGTTTCCTTAGTGTTTAGTTTTCTAAGTTCTTTGTACACTCTAGAAAATAGAGCTCTATCAGATATGTGGTTATGAAGATTTTCTCCGATTCTGTGGGTTGCCTTTGTGCTCGTGTTACAACCTCTTTATCTGAACAAAAGCTCTTATATTTCATCAGATCCCAACTGTTGAGAGTTGGTAGCAGTGACTGTGCCATTGGATGTCTGTTTAGGAAATGTTGGCCTAGCCCAATCAGCTCGAGGGAGTTCCCTACCGTTTCACCTATGATTTTTATAGTCTCTGGCCTGATATCAAGGTCCTTGATCCATTTGGAATTAAGTCTTGTACATGGTGACAAGTATGGGTCCAGTTTTAAACTTCTGCATGTGTAGATCCAGTTTTGCCAGCACAATTTGTTGAAGATACTGGTTTTTTCCATTGGATTTTGTGGGCCCCTTTGTCAAAGATCAAATGGCTGTAGTTGTGTGGGCTTATATCTGGGTCTTCAACCCTTAGCCATTGATCTGTGTCTATTTTGGAGCCAGTACCAGGCTGTTTTTATAACTATGGATTTGTAGTGCAGACTAAGGTTTGGTATGGTAATACCTCCAGCCATGTTTTTGTTACTCAGGATTGTTTTTGCTATCCTGGGTCTTTTGTGGCTCCATATGAATTTTGAGATTGTTTGATCAACTTCTTTAATTGATATAGCATTGAATTTGTATATTGCCTTTGGTAGGATGGTCATTTTTACAATGTTGATTCTGCCAATCCAGGAACATGGGAGGTTTTTCCACCTTCTGGTGTTCTCTGCAATTTCTTTCTTTAGGGTTTTAAAGTTTTCATTGTAAAGGTTGTTTACCTCTTTGGTTAGGTTTATACCAAGGTATTTCATTTTTTTAGGGGCTATAGTAAATGGGATTGTTTCTCTCAGGGCTTTTTCACTACTTTCATTCTGGGCATATAGGAAGGTCACTGATTTTTGTACATTTATTTTGTATCCTGCCACCCTGCTGAACTTCTCAATTAGTTCCAGGAGCTTCCTGGTGGAGTTTTTAGGATCACTCAGATATAAGATCATTTCATCTGCAAATAGAGATAACTTGACTTCTTCCTTGCCAATTTGAATCCCTTTTATGTTCCTTTCTTGTCTTATGGCTTCAGCTAAGACTTCAAGTACAATATTGAAAAGAAGTGGTGATAGTGGACAGCCTTGTCTAGTTCCTGATCAAAGTGGGAATGCTTCAAGTTTTTCCCCATTTCGTATAATCCTTGCTTACTGTATACAGCTTTTATTATATTGATAAAGGTTCTGTCCATTCCTACTGTCTGTAGCGTTTTGATCATAAAGGCTGTTGGATCTTGTCAAAAGATTTTTCTGCATCTATTGAGAGTATCATGTGGTCTTGGACTTTGGACTGGTATATATGGTGAAATACATTTATTGATTTGTGTATGTTGAACCAACCTTGTGTGCCTGGGATAAAGCCTACTTGATCCCCCTGGATGATCTTTTTAATATGTTTTTGAATCTGATTTGCTGAAACTTTATTGAGAATCTTTGCATCTGTGTTCATCAGAGAGATTGGCTATAGTTTTCTTTTTAAGTGTATCTTTATTAGGTTTTGGGATTAAGATAATATTAGCTTCATAGAAGGAATTTGGTAGTGTTCCTTCCTTTGCTGTTTGATGGAACAGTTTAAGGAGTATTGGTGTTATTAACTCCTTAAATGTCTGGTAGAACTCTGTGCTAAATCCATCAGGTCCAGGACATTTTTTGGTGGGAAGATTTGAGATTACTTCCTCAATTTCCTCATATGTTATAGGACTATTCAAATAATTCACAACTTCCTGATTCAATTTAGGTAAGTTGTGTTTACTTAGAAATTCATCCATCTCTTCTGAGTTGTCACATTTCACAGAGTATAAGTTTTTGAAATATGACGTTATAATTCTCTGGATTTCTTGGGTATCTGTAGTGATAACTCCATTTTCATTTCTAATTTTGTTAATTTGGGTTTCCTCTCTCCTACTTTTGGTTAATTTGGCTAGGGGTATCAATCTTATTGATTTTTTCAGAAAACCAACTTTTTGACTACTTGATTTTCTGTATCATTTTCCTAATCTCTATTTCAGATTGCTCCCCTTATTTTGCTAATCTCCTCTCTTCTACTGCTTTTGGGATCAGATTGCTCTAGTGTCTCTAAAGCTTTTAGGTGCATTGTTAAATTATTTATTTCTAATGTTTCCTTTTTTTGATGTAGACATTAAGAGCTATGAACTTTCCTCTTAGGACAGCTTTCATTGTGTCCCAGAGATTTTGGTAAGTTGTATTTTCATTATCATTCATTTTCAGGAAATCTTTAATTTCCTTTGCAATTTATTCCTTTATCCAATTCTCATTTACCATCATAGTGTTAAGTTTCCAGGAGTTAGTGTATTTTCTGTTGCTTGTTGTGTTATGGATGTTAAGCTTTAGGCCGTGGTGGTCTGATAAGGTGCAGGCTAGAATTTCAACTTTCCTGTATATGTGGAGATTCGTTTTGTGGTCCAATATGTGATCTATTTTGGAGAAAGTTCCATGTGGTGCTGAGAAAAACATGTATTCTTTGGTGTGTGGATCTGTAAGGTCCATTTCAGTAAGGGTTTGATTAAGCTCCAAAGTGTCTCTGTTAAGTTTTTTACCTGTAGATCTATCCCATGTTGAGAGGGAAGTATTAAAATCCCCAAGAATTATCGTTTTGGGATTGATTTCTCTCTTTAGACGTTGCAGGGTTTGCTTAATGAATGTGGGGGGGGCGTATTGGGTGCATATAAGTTCAGTATTGTGAAGCTTTCTTGGTGAATTGTACCTGCAACTAAAACGTAGTATCCACCTGTGTCTCTTATGATTTTTTTTGGTTTGAAGTCCACTTTCACTGATAGCATAATGGCTACCCCTGCCTATTTTCTTCTTCTATTAGCTTGTAGAATTGTTGACCAGCCTTTTATTTTTAGGATGTGCCTATCTTTTGTGGTGAGATGGGTTTCCTGCAGGCAGCAGATTGATGGATTGTGATTTTTAATCCATGTTTGTAATCTGTGTCTCTTGATCAGTGAGTTAATTCCACTAACCTTAGTGTTATAATCGAGAAACTATTTTGAATTCTGGACATTTATTATGTTTAGTGGTTTTTGTAAGTATATTGCTTCGCTTTTAATGGTGTTATACTTCCTTTCTGTTCTCCCGGATATGCCTGTTTTTTTCTTCACGCTTGAATATCATTTCTAGCATTTTTTGAAGGCCTGGATTAGTGGACATGTATCCCTTCAAGTTGTCTTTGTGCTGGAGAGATTTTTCTCTCTCTGTCGATCATGATGGATAGTTTTGCAGGGTATATCAGCCTGGGTTGACATTTTTGCTCATTCAATACTTGAAGTATGTCTCTCTAAGCTCTTCTTACTTTTACTGTTTTGACTGAGAAGTCATAGGTTTACCTTTAAAAGTGACTTGTTTTTTTTTCCCTTGAAGCTCTCGGCACCATTTCTTTATCTTGAATGTGGAGTTTTTTAACTATTATTTGCCATGGCAAGTTTCTATTTTGGTCATATCTGTTTGGGGTGCGGAATGCCTCTTGTATATGGATGGGCCTCTCTTTTTTTAGATGAGGAAAGTTTTCCTTGATGATCATTTGAAAAATTTCCTCAGATGTGGTATTTTGAGATTCTTGCTCTGGTATTCTATGAATATGCATGTTAGGCTTCTTCAGGGTGTTCTATAAACTCCTTAATGTTTCTCTTGAGTATCTTTTTGGCTTTACCAACCTCTTCCATTGAGCTAGTTAATACTCCCACTTTATCTTCAAGATCTGAAATTCTGTTTTTTGCTTAGTTAGTTCTGCTGATAAGACTCTCTGTGGAGTTCTGGGTTGAAGATAACTTGTCTTTTAGTTCAATTTTAAACTCTGCCTGAGTCTGTTTTAACTGCTCTATGCCTGTTTTTGTTTCTTGAACTGTTTTTCTTAACTCTTCCAAGTGTCTGTTGTTTTCCTCTTCAAAGAGATTGATGCGGTTATTTAATATCTCCCGGATTTCCTCTTTCATAGTATTTTTTTCTATTTTTTTTATTCAATTGTGTGTGTGTGTTTTGTGTGTGTGTGTATGTGTGTAGAACCACGGACAAATTCGGGAACCACCATGGACCGCCTCCACCTCCTCCTTGTTTATTCTGTTCCGGGATTCACAGGCTCTGCCCTACCAGGACCAGAAATGCATGCCATCCCCGCTTCTGCCCGTTGTCTATACGTGGGGTCTAGGATCCGAACTCAGGACCTTCCACCTTCCAGGCAGAGGCTTAACCCATGAGCCACCTCCTCAGCCCCTCCTCTTTCATAGTATTGAACTCATTATCCTGGGTCAGGCTTTTTTGGCCGTTTTCCGTGGGTTTGTTCTGGTTGGAGTCTATCATTATGGGTTTAATTCCTTCAGTGGGAGTTTTGTTTACTTGGGTATTGCTTCTCATGGATTTGCACTTTGACTTGGGCATTGTCGTTTAACTCTTAAGACCTTCTTTCAATTTCTGTGCGTTTTTCACTGAACTGAATTATTTGGCCTGGGGTTTTGGGGTTGGGCGGGGGGCGGCGTTTACCTAGGTCACGGTGAGTCCCCACAGGACTGCCCCTGTTCCAGGCAGAGGAATGGGGAAAGGAAGGATGTGGTGGCGGGTGGCGGGCTATTTAACCTGGGGGAGCTGGGGCATGGCCCCGGGGGTTGTGGGTCTTCTCTAGTCCTGCGCAGCTCTGGCTCCAGCAGGCTGGTGGGAGGAGCTGGGTTCCTTGGGCTGCCTAGGGTTCTGGGGTTGGGCGGGTGCGGAGCTTACTTGGGTCGCAGTGGGTCTGGGCTGGACTGCAGTGTCTCCCAGGGGCAGCGGAGTGGGGAAAGGCATGGAATCTTTTAAAAAGGAGCAATTTTTATCACTATCACTAATCCCACTGGTAAAGCCAAAACTGACTTTCCCACTGTTATGAGAGCGATTTGAAACTAAAAAGTAAGTGACATCTTCCTATAATGGTCATTATTACTATGAAGTCTGAGAGAAATATTTGTATAATTTAGATTAGTATAAATTATAAAACAAAAAAGACAGTGGTACAATGGACAATGTGTGACATCACCAATTTCTCTTCGAATATATTTTATTTCCATTTCCATTAAGGAATATTTTATTTCCATTTTCATTAAAATGTTTAAGTGTGACTAAATCAAACAACATGATAAAGAAAGGAATGAGAAATTCTCTAAAATCAAAAAATTCTAAAAATCAAAAATATCTAAAAATATTTCATCATAATTTACAACCTAACTTTAGATCTGGTTCCACTTTTCTATGTTTCATTTTATATCCACTTAGTTTTCCATAATTAATTTAATGCCAAAAGGTTGGAAATGCTAGATATTTACAACTTTATGCCATGAAGTATTGGGGTGATGTAAGAATGAGAAAAATACAAGACACATGTGGAAAAGCTGGGACCAGATAAGTTAACTGCCTCAGATGAGTACAGTAGCAACTACTTTACTTAAGGATTTTTAACATGGTTTCAGCAGAATTGGGAATGAGGAAGCTGTGAATTTTTTGCAGTAAGCAATGTACTCTGAAAAAATGTATAAATAACTTACATGTAGAGACAGGAGGCAGATGTGCTTTGCTCATAGTCACGTCCTCATTCCAATTTTGCAGAAGATAGGGTTTTGCCCATGGTTATATCCTTATTAAGGCTTTGAGGTAGATAGGGATTTATCTATAGTCATGTCCTCACACTGGTATTACTGGTTCAGAATCTGTTATGACATGGCTTGCTTTCTACATTGCAGCCATTCTTGTTACTCTTCCTTTTTATTTCTTAAATGTTCATGATGAATATTAACATTAGTACAGTCACATTTTTTTGGAATTGCTGACTTCTAACTGAAAAGATAAATAAGAGCAATACTAACAGCAGTATAAAACTTGGCACATACCAGAAGGAACACTATAGGAACTTGAAAAGATTGAACCTCTGTAATTTATTAACATATATAACAATGTTAGTTTGAGATATGGGATTGTTATGTAACTTTTGTATCTCAATGATGTGAAGGGGCCTGTATTGGGCGCATATATGTTCAGTATTGTGAAGTCTTCCTGGTGAATTGTATCTGTGACTAAAATGTAGTATCCATCCGTGTCTCTTATAATTTTCTTTGGTTTGAAGTCCACTTTCACTGATAGCATAATGGCTACGCCTGCCTGTTTTCTGCTTCCATTTGCTTGTAGAATTATTGACCAGCCTTTTATTTTTAGAGTGTGCCTATCTTTTGTGGTGAGATGGGTTTCCTGCAGGCAGCAGATTGATGGATTGTGATTTTTAATCCAAGTTTGTAATCTGAGTCTCTTGATCGGTGAATTAATTCCATTAACATTATAATGGAGAAACTATTTTTAATTCCAGACATTTATTATATTCAGTAGTTTTTATAAGTATATTGCTTCGCTTTTAATGGTGTTATACTTGCCTTCTGTTCTCCTGGATATGCCTGTTTTTTTTCTTCACGCTTGAGTATCATTTCTAGCATTTTTTGAAGGCCTGGTTTGGTGGACATGTATCCTTTCAAGTTGTCTTTGTGCTGGAAGATTTTTCTTTCTCCCTTGATCATGACGGATAGTTTTGCAGGGTAAATCAGCCTAGGTTGACATTTTTGCTCATTCAATACTTGAAGTATGTCTCTCCAAGCTCTTCTTGCTTTTACTGTTTCGACTGAGAAGTCATTTGTTATTTTAATAGGTTTACCTTTAAAAGTGACTTGTTTTCTCTCCCTTGAAGCTCTCAGCACCAGTTCTTTATCAACTTTTGTATCTCTAGAGTTATTTTTCTCCCACATTTTTTCCTAATCATACAAACTCAATAGGTACCTCTATCCTCTCCTTTCCCCCTCCCTTCTCATTGTCCCCTATTGCACTCCCCCCTTCTCCTCTTCCTTTCACCCCTTCTCCCCTCCCCTTTGTTGGTAATTCACTGTAGTGACATGATTGAAACCATGCCTGGGGTTCTGGGGGTAGGCAGGTGCGGAGCTTACTTGGGTCGCATTGAGTCTGGGCTGGACTGCGTGTGTCCCAGGGGCAACGGAGTGGGGAAAGGCAATGGAATCTTTTAAAAAGGAGCAATTTTTATCACTATCACTAATCCCACTGGTAAAGCCAAAACTGACACTTCCCACTGTTATGAGAAAGTCAGTTTTTACAATAGCAAAACCATGGATTCAACCAAAATGCCCAACAGTTGAAGAATGGATAATGAAAATATGATAAATTTATAAAATGGAATACTACTCAGCCATCAAAAAAGAAGAATTAATGAAATGTGCCTGGAAATGGATGGAATTAGAGAAAATTATATGGAGTGAAGTATACCAGACACAGAAAGTTAGACACTGTATGTACTTCCTTATAAATGGATCCTAGTTTCAATCCATGTAATGACATATTCAAAGGTATATACCTGTAATACTCACTGCAATCGCAAAGGATTAGTAACAGGAGGGAATGGGAAGGTGGACCTCAAAGGAAAAGAGATAGGGGAATTACACTTCAGCAGAGAAAAATAGTCCATGATCATGTATCATATATAAGTAGCAAGACGTCTGGTGTAGCTCACTCTCACTTCCTTTCCTGATCACTTGCAGGTGAACAGGTTTGATCTCAACAATCAGGGATGATATAGGGATTGGCAGATAGATGGTAACCGGTAACCGTCTGGCAAATGGGACACTGACACCCCCACACACACGCACACTTCTGTATCCTACTCCTATTCTTCCATATACCTTTGAGTTCCCTCTTATGTTAACATCTTCATTTAAAGAGTCTTTTATCTTTGGTTAGGAGGTAACCTTCCATACCAATCAGGATGCAGCCAAGAGCAGTGTAGGAAAAGCAAAACTGAAAACAATAGCAAACCATAATTCAGAACACCAAAGACCCTACATTAATCACCTGGTATGAGACCAGCCAAATCTCTCCCTATCCTAAAGCTCAGGGAACCTTGAGGAAGAGGGAGCAGCAAGATTGTAAGAGCCTAAAGATGGGGAGGATCAATGATATGCAAGACACACCATGCTTACCTCACTATCCTGATGGGTACCAGATGGGGAACAGCAAGAATTAAATCATGCTGGATCAAGAGAGGATCTTGGAAAAGTCAAAAACTAAGTCAAGTTTATTATGAAATCTAATCCCTTATATACCATGAAAGAGGCAACATCTGTATATGGCGCAGAGTGATGATGTCAATAGTAACAGGCAAACTACAGGTGAAAGGTCCACAATAGGTGGAACCACCAGAAACAGTACAGCCCTGCCAATCCTTAGATATGTTACTAGGCCCTAATGGCCCATACATTGTGAGGAAAGAATAAACAGTTGATAGGTCAGGAACATGGTGATGCAATTACAATGATAAAGCTCTGTGCCCATTCTTAAGGTGTGCTAATCAATGCCTAATGTGCTAATCAATGGCTTCCAAAGAACAGGAAGGAATATGTTAAAAAAAAAAAAAAAAACACCTCTGCCCTTGAAGATCCACCCCTACCCCTTGAGGGAAAGTCAACAGGAGTCAGCCTACACTATATTGGCATAAGCTGGTATCTATGCTGGCATAGGCACAGAACTATGCTGTAATAAGAGGCACATTGCCACTGAGACTGTGAGGGATGCCCTTGGTATCCATCTTCAAGAAATGGAGATCTCCAGCTTGAACATTCCGTACAATTCCACACAAGTTAGGGCTGCATCAGCTAGGATTGGACTTTGCGTGACCTGCATATAATGGCAGACATATCAATGATTCCCCAAAGTCTAACATGGATCACAGGGGTGAAAGCTTCAAGCAGTAGGATCCTTAGAGGCAAGGGGTAAAAAGAGTCATAATAGACTTGCCATGCTAGCGGCCCAAGAAGAGACCCCCAAATTATGCCATTGAGTCCTGAACCCTCAGGACTCAGAGGGTCCCTGGAGGAACCCTGGAGGACTCAGAGGAGGTTTGGCGGTCATATAAATGGATGTTCCAGGGGACGGGAGGGAGGAAGGGGGAGGCTCTAATGTTTTTTGATATAGAGGTTTTAAATCTAACTGATTTTTTTTTTTCTTAAGCCCCAGAAGATGGGCCTTGACCACTTTTTGGTCATATAGACTATCATGATATAGGGCAACTGTAATATATATATGGTGAAATTCTCAGATCACAGCAAACTCTGCTGTAGACTTATATCCTCTAATTTTTGTCCCATGGTCATTACTGTTGCTTAATGTCTTATCTTTTGTTTTTATAAACCACCACCTCAAAAGGTAACACCTTTTTACCAGGAAAGAAGTGATGTGAAGAATCTGTCTAGCTACTTCAGAGTTACCAATTTGGATAAGTAATTAAACCCAATCTAGACATATATCTTGCTACAAACCATCCAAGAGGCTGTATTTTCTCTTCTATCCTAATTTGCTTGGCTAGTGGATATATGTGTATAGTCTCATTAAAATCCAGATCAAGTAAAACAGCACCATTTAGGAAATGCAAATGTGCAATTATTTTTCTCTTTAAGCTGGAGAAAGTTTTTTCTTTTTTTTTTTTTTTTTTGGAGGAAGCTTTTATTCAATTACTGCATTTCTTTCTAAGGGGAAATTGGTAAAGAGGAATTTGGTCAAGTATATTAGGACCTCACTATTTAGTAGTTGTCATAGTTAGGCACAGGTGTCAACTTGACTGTTGAGGGTTTGAGCTCCAGGCATATTTATAGAGAATTAATGGTTGAGGTAAGCCCAGAGCAAGGCTGCAAGAGATTGTCTAGTTGATAGGGAATGTCCAGTCCATGGTGGGTGGCACTAGGCCCTGAACATGTGAATAAAATGCTGAGAGATGGTTGAAGAAGTGGGCATCCTTCTGTATACTTGGTCAGACACACTGGTTTGGCAAGTAAGGATTGTCCCTCAGCCATTATGTGGGGATGATTTGGCCAGATTCCTCAGCCCTGATGTTGGTGCATGCTCTCTTGTCAAGTTGGACTGAGAACTGTACTGGACTGTCATAAGGAAATATACTCCTTCTTCCCTTAAGCCATTTGATGGTCATTTATCAGCAACCATGCAGACAAACTACAATAGTAGTTTAGTTTTAACAGTAGTCAAACAGTAGTTAAGTTGGTACTTTTTTATCTATAACATAGAGCACTGTACCTTAATATATGTCCTTATGTAGCTTTGCTGCATGATGACGATATGGTTCCAGCAGAAATTAGGGATAGCAATGGTCTCCAAAATTTCCTTCCTTTTTATTTAATTGTGGTCATTTTTGATGTAAAACCTTTTAAGATATATTAGGAAGTAAACGACGACTCTTAAATTATATTGTATTAAAAGCTGCTATTAACCTGAAAAGACATTACTTTTATAATGTTTTAAGCAATGATAATATTACTTGTGAATTTAAAAAATGTCCCTGTATGTTTGTGAACAAAATCTTCTTTAGGTCTTAGAATTTTAAAAGGACTCCTTCTGACCCACATCTTGCTTTTTCTTTAAGAGAATATAAGAGTTAGCATACATTCTAACAAAACTATTGGAAAACTTAGAGATTAATAAAGGGTAGAAGTGCTTATAACCCTGATAATAGTTAGAATTATTTCTGCTATTAATTACATATGAACCCTGTAATTCATAGTTGCTAGAATCCTGAAAACAACTTTTTGAAAGAATTTGACATTTAAATTAAAATTAGGAAAGCAGATTTGGAACAAAGAAAACATGTATAGAACTATGTTATTATGGCAAAGATATTGTTAAAGAGAAATTATCCACTGGTCATAGTTAAAACCCATATAGATGTAAACATACTTACATATGTGTATAGATACATATTCACATGTATATATAGTCATACCTATTGTAAATATTAAACAGAGTGTAATGTGGAACCCTCTCTCCCTTGACCTTGTATTAACCATGCTTCATACTTGATCCTATACATTACACTGCACTGCACCAATTTTTACCTTGCTCCACTCCAACGATAAGTGCCTTTTCAGCTCCCTATTCCCCTTCAAATCCCTTTGTACATTTAGGTCCCTATTCCTCTTCAGGAATATTCAGACGTCTGCTACCACAACTGACATGGAATTGTTCTTTTGGGTCAATGCAGAATGTGAAAAAGACAAGACACATACAGAAAAGCTGGGATCAGATGGACTAATAATTCAGATGGAATTCAGCAGTAACCACTTAGCTCATGTGTAATTATTTTTTATTATATTTATTTATTTTTTCCCAATCATACAAGCTTAATAGGTACCCCAGTCCCCTCCCTCCCTCCACCCCTCCCCAGTCCCCCTTTTACCTTCCCCTCCCAAACTAAACACTGCACCAACAGGTTACAAGGACATGGGAACTAGGAGACGGTGACTTACTTTATAAGTTGGTCATCTAAGTATAAACAACTTTTATCTGGAGAAATGATGTAGATAGGGTGTGGGAGTTAGATACATATGTGTCAACTTAATGGTTACAGACTGAACACTGGGAATGTATCTGAAGAACTGATAGATAAGGCAAACCTTAAGCAAACCTGCAGGTGATTGTGTAATTGATGGAGAAGGTCCAGTCCCTGGGCAGGTGGATAAGTTGGAGCGAGCAAGTTAAAGAAGTTGGCATATTTCAGTATACTTAAACTGACTTGTTATCTGCCAAGGGAAGTTTGTGCCTCTCTGTCTGCACTCCTGTGGATATGGTGTGACCAGATCCCTCCGCCCCTGGTGTCAGTGTGGACTCTCCTGACAAGGTGTAGTAAGAACTGTAAGTGGATAATTATAAGCCAGGAATGAAACCCCTTATTCTTTTAAGCTGTTTGGTTGTGAATTTATCAGAAATATACAGAGTAACTTTAATTCAGGATTTTTCCTGTAGTACATCCAGCTTTGAAGCAAGGAAGGTTTTACCCATAATCACTTCCTCACTCTGGCATTGACAATCCAGAATCCATTTGTGACATGGTTTTGCCTTCTACATTGCAGCTGCTCTGCACATCTTTATATAAAAAGGAAGTAAAATAAGCAAGTGTTTCTAATTTAATTTCTCTATCATTGCAGCATATGAGACACCGCCACCTTAAAATATTGCCCAAATGGATTTAATTTCTGTGATTTACTAAAATGGCCACTAATGCTGTTGAACATACTGTCCCAGCTTGTCAAATGCTTCATAGAAATAATCATGCATGGAAAATGAAAATGTGTTGTCAAAATAATCATGTTTAAGTTCCAAGTATTTGTCATTGTATTTGCCTTGTTTGTTTGCAGAATTTAAAATTCCCATCTTGAAAGACTTTGTCATTAAAGTCCTTGCTACACAAGCATGAAATCCTGATTTTGCAACCCTCTCCCATGTAAAAAGCCAGATATAGCAAATAGTACCTGTGAGACTGGGGAAACTGAAGAGTCTTTTTGGCTTACTAAATAGTCAGTTTAGTTGAATTGGTGAGCTCCACATTTGGTGAGAGAACCTGACTCAAAAAACAAGAGGAAAGCAATTGAGAAAGAAATCCAGTGTTGATCTCTGGCCTTCCATCACCCATGCACATATGATACATACAAGCACATAAACCACACAGCACACAAACTCATATTCCTCATCTTGAAAGTAATGTCTTTAAAAAGAGTAAAAAATGTCTTAAAAGTATTAAAACTACAAAACAAAGTTAACAATATTAACTTATATATTTGAGTTTCTTGACTTTCAATAATTGGCTATATTTCCTTAATTTCCATTTATATTTAGTACTAAAATAGAAATATTCTAATTAAACATTAACATGTTTTGTTTCTCATACAAATCTCTAATTTTTTTCTGACTTTGAAAGGTATTTATATAAAATTTTTTGTCACGTAAGTTTATTGGTCCAAAGATAAATAAGATATATTGTAAATCAACATTTATTTCATGCTATAAAATATTATTTTAGGAAGAAAAAGTGTAAACAACCTACCAACTTCAGCATAGTTGAAAAACATCGGAATTGTCATATGCGGAGAAACTATGTTGAGTCAGTCAAGACAGAAACATAGAAAAGTCCCTTCTGGGGCTGGAAAGGTAGTTCAGGGGTTAAGTCTTTGCCTGCAGGTGGAAGGTCCTGAGTTCGGATCCTAAACCCCACACATAGACGCAGGGCAGAAGCGCGCGCGGGGGGGGGGCGCGTTTCTGGTCCTGGTAGGGCGGAGCCTGTGAATCCCGGGGCAGAGTAAACAAGGAGGAGATGGAGGCGGTCCATGGTGGTTCCCGAATTCACCCGTGGTTACACACACACACACACACACACACACACACACACACACACACACACACACAATTGAATAAATTAAAAAAAAATAAAAAAAAAGAAAAGTCCCTTCTGAGGCTGAAGCGATGATTCTCGGGGATTAAGACTTTGCCTCACAAGTAGATCCTGAATTTGGATCCCAGAGCCCAAGGTAAACTGAGGCAGCTTGCACTTCTGACCTTGCTGGGTGGAGCCTGGAAAATTCCTAAAACAAAACAGAAAGGAGGTAGAAGCAATCCAAGCTACTCCCAAAGTCAACCTTGGACTTCCACATGGACACACGCAGTGTCCCCTGATTACTCTCCCTATACACACAAAATATTTTTTTTAAAAAATAGCCTCTTCTAGGGAGAAAGGAGACATGCAATTATTTGAATTGAAGTGATGCTTATAAATTGATTTGAGTAACTTGGATACTCAAATACTGCTTTAAGTTTTGTCTATTTTTTAATAAATTTGATTAGTATTTTATTGCTTGTTTGATATTCAGTGTAAGTTGAAGTTATGAGTTTGCTTTCAATTTCTGTATATTTGCTAATAAAATTTCCTTAAAATGTTGTTGGTACTCATAAACAGCTTAGGACTAATTTTCAAAATCTGAAAAGCAAGCATAAAAGACAAATTAAAGTCTTAAAGTAAGTCATTTGGGTACTCATGAATAGAATATTTTATGCAATTCCTTCAGATAATTTAGAAAGAATTATGAAGTCAAGAAGTCAAGAGTTCAACTGAAATGTCCTCAAACATATGTGTTGTCTTCATCACCTTTTCCAAATTTATTTCTGCCCTTGTCATCCTGAGTTTTTAGAATTTAGAGTAAATTAATTAGGTTCAGCCACCCTGCTCAGGAGATGTTCAGTAGAACCAGAGAACGCACATTAGTAAAGAAAAATACTATAAATGAGACAATAAAACTATTTCTACTTTAAAGGTGACTTAACTGTATTGTAGTGAATTTCATACTAGGTTAATTTTCTGTAGCCCTTTTTAATGGAAAAAAAGAAGTAATTAGAAGAAAAAAAATTGAAGGACAAAAATTTATGTATTCTCCAAACACTGTGAGACTAATGTTCTTTCATTTAGAAAGCTAAAAGGATCAGGATTAATTTGAAAGTACATGTTCACGCTAGTTTAAATCTTTAATACCACATGATACATTCTTCTGTTTATAACTTGTTATCATTGGAATAGCATTGCTCCTTGTAGGATTTATTTATTATTTATCTTTTAAACCTTAACAGTGAGATTTATGGTTATTTTATAAATAAATCAATGTAATCTATCTAATTATTACTACTGGTTATTAAAAGAATGGAGATACACAATGAATTGCTGAGATATCATAACTTACTTTATGCTATCATTTTCTTTAATAAGTATGAATAATTTGTCTTGATAAAAACACCAATCTAGTTTATAGCATATTAATTTTTCATATTAAAAAATCTTATTGCTCTTTTCAAAATAGATCAAACAATGACTTTGTGTATGTGAAACATTTCTTACATTCAGAAGTTATAGCACCCCACATCCCTTGAACTTTGGAAACAAAGTAGAAGAGTAAAGTGGGGCTGGAGGATGGTTCAGGGGTTAAGCCTCTGCCTTACAGGCGGAAGGTCCTGAGTTCAGATCCTAGACCCCATGTATAGACCCCGGGCAGAAGCAGAGGGCAGCCTGCGTTTCTGGTCCTGGTAGGGCGGAGCCTGTGAATCCCCAGGCAGAGTAAACAAGAAGGAGGTGGAGGCGGTCCATGGTTCTACACACACACACACACACACACACACATACACACGTATGTGCACACACACACATACACGCACAATTGAATAAATAATAAAAAAGACAGTAAAGTATTAAATTTACAGAAAATATTTAATGCAGTTAAAGAGATGTTAACAATAAGAAATGATCTTATCTATTAAAATATTGATTAATAATATTATTGCCAAATTCAAATTTATAATTATATAGAGAATATGTTTGTTTTCAGCTTAGTGTTACCATGACAACTGCTGAGCTTGTTTCACTCCTTTCTGTTCTCCAAATCCCTCCATCTGCACTACACCAGATTTTCTAAATTGTTAAAACTATTTCTAACCAATGTAACTCTCTGACTTGCTTTCTCACCGAAAGAAAACCAAAAAACTTCTCCAAGTCATTTTACTTTGTTCTTGTGAAATCATATCATATTTTCAAAGAATAATAGTCGGATTCTAAAGCATTCATTTGGGAAGCAGAAGTGCTAGAGTTCAGATTCTCCAAATCCCTTGTGCAATTCTTCCACATGCTACCCATAAATTCACAATCAAACCAGCTGAGGGAACAGGGTTTTTTGTTTTTTTCTCTTAAGATTCTTGATTACAGTTCTCAGTCCAGCATGGCAGAAGAATTCACACAAGACCTGGAACTCAGGAAACTGTCTACGTCATAGCTACAGTGATTGTTGAAAGAAAGGCAAACCTCACTTGTCAAAGTGCAAATCTGCCAAAGTCTGCTGAAATGTGCCAAACTACTAAACCAGCTTCCTCCATCTTATAGACCTGCCCAGGGAATTATCCCACACACCATAGACTGAGTTGTCCCACATCACTGAGATATTTTTCTATAGACTTGCATTAAATATCTATTCTTCAAAGAGGTACCCAAAGCTCAGCATTTAATTGCCAAGTTGACACCTGCAGCTAACCAACACACGATATAAAATGCCAAGAAAATGTGGTGGTCAGGAAGGCTGAGACTGGATATTGCCAAATGAAACTGGCTAGATGGATTAGACCTATATGTAACTCCCGGGCTTGATTAGAAAACCCATTTCGAAAGAATAATGTAGAAGACCAATAGAGGATGATTTCCAGTATAAACTTCAAATATATGCACACCTTCCACTTATAGAAGTGAGCAACACGCATGTGAGTATGCATATATGAATGAACTGATCCTGAGCATACACACACACACACACACACACACACACACACACAAACAAACACATGAACAAATAAAAAGGGAAAAGAAAGATGATAGATGGAAATTATCAGCCAACTTCTGAAAAATGGGCTTAGTACACACATGAGTCATGGAAATAGGAAGACAAGTGAGAGATTCATTAGCATTTACATTATATTTCCTTTATCGCAGGTTCACACTGCAGGGGATAAGTTAGGCACCCATCTGTGGTATTTTGATCATTTTAGTTCTTTCATACTAGTGTATTTTAATAGGATATGTAGAAATCGAAATTTTTAATGAACATCGTCTTAGTGTGGCTACTCAAATAACCACATCCATGGCAGATTCTGAGACCATGGCAAATTTTATCAAAATTCAATATATTAAAATAAATAAGAAGATATTAAAAAATAAATTAGAACACACTGAAATATGTAAGTGATGTAGTATCAGCATGTTACATGATGCATGCCACTAATGTAAATTACACAGAGAAGTGTGAGTTCAACTTGAGGCTGTGATGTATGAATTTTGAATGACTACATATCTCCTATTTCTTCATAAGAGTTTGTAGCAGTTACTCTTAACTATTGCTATGAGAGAACACTCAAAGTCAAGAAACTTAAGGGAGAAAAGGAGATTTATTCAGCTTTCAGTTCCAGAGGGAAGATAAGCATGGCTGGCCGACCAAAGCTGGAGGAGTCACTGCAGACATCTTGGAAGCTGAGAGCTGCAGACTGCTTGCTACCAAGGCAGACTTCTCCTAGCAGTAGGGTGCGACTAATCCACCTCAAGGCCCATCCCTTCTGACTGCCTTCCTCCAGCAAGGCTTCATCTCTCAAGGTTCCATGACCTTGCTAAACACATGAGATTGTGGGGGACACATTTCAAACCATGACAGAGTTCACATAATAAAAGAATCTAATGAAAATGAAAGAAATGTTGTCTTCACCAATACAGTGGAGCACAAGCAAAATAATTCTGAATAATTCTAGTGGTACTATTAAAGGATATAAGTAATCCTTCAGAAAAATTACTCTAGTGCCCAAAGGCTAGTCATGCTACATAATTTCAGTACCATGACTCATTAACTCATGGAATATATAAAGAATATATTAATGTGCATAGTGCCCTGAAAATCACTGTGATTCACTGTGATATTACCATATATTTTATTATGTGATTCTACAAATGGTTGTGGCTCTGGTATTGTTCTAAGAGCAATTATTGTTTTCTTAAATAATCTGTGATCAAAGGAGCTAGTAACTTATCACTGATCACATTACAAAATTTGTTGGCTTTTTGCTACAGATATCTGTAATAGTGCATATTAAAGACATCAAAATGCCTTTTCTCAAGGAAAAATAAAATTAATTAGTATAAGATAAACAGTAGATTATACAGTCATGTTTATATAAATGTAATTTCTAAGGACAAAAAATTCTACCATGATTATTTTAAAGAGTAGCATAGAAAAAGTCTTGAGAACATAAATGTTAGAATCATACTATCTAAATTGAAATACTGGCTATACCTTTAATAGTAATTGAAAACACTGACTACTTTAGACAAAAACTTTTTAACATTTTTGGCCTTCTTCTTTAAAACTTGGGTACTTTTGGAAATATTGTGAAAATTAATAAATCAGTATCTTGAGAAATGCCATGAAGATGAAATAGAACATTTTTATATTTGACTGGAAGGAACAAAGGCACACATTTGGCCTTTGGAACATAAACTTCAGGACAAGAATTCCACTGGTCACTCACTGATTTATCTTTCACCAAAAATCTGCATTTGACCACTTGTTGCTTTATATGCTTTTCTGGAAAGAATAGTGAATGAAGTACTGCCAAGCCAGTGTTTCCATTTGATATCATTCAAGATACATAGTGGAACACTGGCAATAAATCTATGGAATCACACTGTGACTAATTTGTGCTGTTCCATTGTCATGGGAGGCATGCAACATACTCTGCAACTCAGCTGTCCTGTGAATAATGGCAGAATCCTCCCTCGTTGCTTGTCCAAGTATAATTACTTCCTCTGAAACAATGTCCCTTGAGGTTTTTGCAGTTTTCTCTCATTATCAATTGATAGCTTTTTAGTATAATTCCTAATTAATCTCTCCAAAAAAACAAAATACGTAATTGTCACAGTCATATTCCTATATGATCTGTCTCTACTGGAGGAAAATTTTCAATTAGGTGTTCTGCTAGACACTCCATAATTTGGTTTAGTTTGGTTTAGGTAATCACTCCTGATCTCATAGCTAAAGACACTTATCATTGATGTCTGCCCTCCACACATACAATCATATGCACCCACATATAAGACACACAAAAAATGTATACATATACAAAAAATCTAGAAGTAATGCCAAATAGAAGAGGCAGATTCTTTCCTTAGACTGACCAGCTATCGAATACATTGTCTATTAGAATTTTTATGCTCAATTAAATAAAGCCACACTAAATATGCTATTTTTTGCAGCTTCTTTTTATCCCCACTTTTAAAAGCATATTGAGTATTCATCGCAGTTTCTCTACTTCTCCCCTCCCTTCTATCCACTCCCTTCCCTTCACCATTCCCTTCCACTCCCTTCTACCCTTTTACCTATGGCTTTTATATACCCCCAGGGTACACTCTGATTTGTCTCTTCCTGTGGGGGCTAGGCCTCCATGGTACATAAAGTTGCCTCTCTTCAGGCCACCCAACTGATATGCATGTTTACCTTCACTCATCCAGGTTTAGACCCAAAGGTTTCAATTTGCACTCAAGGGCTGGAGACATGGCTCAGAAGTTAAGACCCTTTCTCACAAGCAGAAGGTCCTGAGTTTGAATTCCAGGTTTCACTTAATGCCAAGTGGAAAAGACAGTGGCCTGTACTCCTGGCCCCAGTGGGAAGTGCCTAGAAAATTCCAGAGTAAAGCAAAGAAAAGGTACAAGTAAACCAAGATGATATCTTCAAGTCACCCTTGGTCCTTCACAGGGACACATAGTACCCTCTGAAGCCCCCACTTACACTAAATAAATAAGGATTAATTCATGCTCAAGTTTATTAACATATATTACATCTTTAATAGCACTTATTGAAACAGATCATAACTCTAAACTTTAACCAATATTATTGTTATAGAGAAACTCATCTCAAATTGAAGTTTTAATCACTATTTCGATTACAGCCTGATTAAAATAAATTTAAATTTTAATTCTCAATTCAAGCACTTTTAATGCTGTGATCATCACAAGTAAAACATATTCTTTAAAATGAACTGGTAGAAATTAAAATTATGTGTTGAATTAATCAATGCCTATCAAATTAAAGAATGAAAATGTACACTTCTTAGAAATTTTAGAATACTGTTACATACAATTCATATACAAAAACTTTTAAATATATAATTCATAAAGGTTTAACATATTCAGAGAATTATTCAGCTATTGCTATAATATTTAAATCCAGAACATTTTTTCACATCCCAAAGAAATGTCATATATACTTCTAAGCCATCCTGTTCTCTTCTATGGCTTGTCTAGTCACTGTAACCATTGTTCTATTTGCTATTGGATATCTAAAAATCTATATTTACCTTTGTATAAATATTTACAAGTGAACATATATGGCATTTTAGCTAAAATTGTTTTTTGCATAAAATGCTAGATTTGTTTTATATATATATATCTATATCATTACATTTTTCTTTTATGAGAAAATAATGACCCACTCATTGATATAATCATTCTTTTACTTTTGTGGTGAGTCAATGAAGACAATTGTTGAAAACACCTTATGCAGAGCACTATGGTGGCAAGAAGAAATGATAAAATTGCTGGCTATAAAAAATGTGGTCCAACATATCATTGAGCCCCCAAAGTCTACCATGGATCACAGGCACTACGATCCTTAGAGGCAAGGGATTAACAGCCACAACAGTGTTCCTATACTAAAGGGAAACACAAAGAAAGAGCTCTAGGCAATGCTACTGAGTCCTTAGACCTCATCAGAGAGGAGGACCCAGAGGGAAGTTTTACATACACAGTAAAGGATGCTCCAGGAATGGGAGGGGGGAGAGGGCACTGGGAGAAAGGGAGAGAAGGGAAGAAAGGAAGGGGAAAAGGGGGGAGGGAGCAAGGGGGTCCAGAGAGGGATGGAGGGAGGGAGGAGAATGGGGTACTTATCAACTTTGTATGAGTGGAAGAAATAAAAAAAAAGAAAAAAAGAAATAAATACAGATTTGGAAAAAAAAAAATATGTTCCAAATCTTTGGACTACATTGGTTAACCAATTAATTTATAAGATTTTAAAATAGTGATTCAATTTGGCATGCACATTAAAGGATTCTCCGCGGATTGGGGGAGGGGAGGCATGGGGGGTGGGGAGGGAGGGGTGAGGGGAGGGTGAGCAGAGGGGTTGGGGGGGGGCAGGAGGGAGGGAGGGAACTGGTGTACCTATTAAGTTTATATGAGCGGAGATAGTAAAAATGTTTAAAAAATAAATAAAAAAATAAAATAGTGACTCAAAATTTAATTACATATGCATCTCAGAAAATACTCAGTGTGGGTATAGAATACTTACAAGTTGACTCCCCAATAGTCATTTCTTCTTAATTTCCTCAAGTTCCTTCTCTTTCCCCATCCTGGGACCTGGAATTGAACGCAGGGTCTCATGCATGTCAGGCAATCATTTGATCACTGAACTGTAGAGCCACGTCCCCAGCCCTTTTCTTACTTTTTATTTTGAGACATACCCTGCGTGGCCTTCAGCCTGCTATCCTGCTACAACTCTTGAATGACTGAAATTATAAGCATGTACCTATCATCAATTCTGGCTTGTCTTTGTGGACTTAAAAATCATTTTCTTATCTCACTTCCATTATTATTTGTAGCCATTTAGTTGACAACTAGACAACTTGAAATATTGTACATACTACAATTTTTTCACAGTAAGATGCAGATAATCTCTTATCATTTAGATCAGATTCTTTGATATCAAGTCATACCTTATAACTGGTCAAATTATATAAGACTATGATATATTCACCTGCATTACAACTTATTTATTCAGTCCTGGATATTTACTAGGCAATGTCCAAGGTTTAAAGCTATACAGTGCTATAGTATATGGACATTCTAAGCTTATGTGGATGAGAACGAGCTCAGTAAAGTGCTGAATTCAGTATTAGAATGCACTTAAAAAGCCCACTGTGGTGGTGTACACATATAAACTCAGCACCAGGGAGAAGAAAACAAGAAGATTCCTGGGCAATCAAGGATCTGCCAACCTATCCAAGTTAGTATACCCAAGGCCAATGAAAATCCTTGTCTCAAAAAACAAGGTGGTTACCTCCTGACACCTAAAGTTCTTCTCTGGCCTCTACATAAATGTGATTTCTCTCTCTGTCTCTGTCTCTCTCTCCCTCCCTCTCTCTCATCAAAATAAATAGCTATAAATAAAAATGACTACATATTTACTGTGTGAATACTATAATACAGTATGATAAAAATTCATTCAACCCATATAACTAGAGAATGGTGGTTATGTTATTCATTGCTAACATAAGACTCTATTTGAGTTCTGATATGAGAAATTTTCCTAACACTTGACCTTTTCATTTTCTCCTCATATAAGAATAATCCAATATTAAAATGATATTATTTGAAAAGTTGTGAATCTAAACACTTAAAAGCAACTTGAACTTTTATTATGTTTAATAGGCATATGGAAGATTATGGGTAGCAAATTTTGAAATTTAATTTATATTTTTCACAGAAACTCACAGTAAATTTAAAGAGCTAATTAAAAGAACCACCCACATAGAAAAAACCATGGAGTACTAGCATAAAACAGGACTGTGACCATATTAATTCCCATAAATTTCTCTCATTTTTTAAACTAGGTTTGGATCAAAGTTTAAGAATAAAAGATTCAGGATGAAGCTATAGACTACTGAGTATATCATTTCTGCTGTCACTTTACTTATTCTCCATGGGTGTCCCCAAGGAAGCCTTACAATTATTAAGTCTAATTGACATTGCACACGAATTTCATAGATCTTTCAATGGCAGTCACATTTAACTTTAGCTCTTGTTGCAGTAAGTGCACTGCAACCTCGATTCCAGGGCTCCCCTCGACAAGGTGGGCAAGGCTTCTCCGAATGAGAAACAAATACATGCACAACTCTGGGCTGGGTGAGTCCAGTTTATTGGAATATCCTAACAGCTTTTATGCTAGGAAATTTTGGGGCAGAGAATGTTGCACCTGTAGACTGACACGTATTTTTCTAATCAGCAGGAATCATCTTTAGGATAAACATTCTTTAAGAATTTAACTCATTGTTTAAGGGTGAGACACAAACAAATCCTTATCACATCTTAACAGGTTTTTTTCCCAGCCCTCTGCTTCTCTAAATTTATCTATCTTGTAATGTCCCACAAAGCAGTCACAGGGTCTAAGTCTGTATTGTTGTATTTTACAAAGATTTTATTTGAGGTTTAGTTAAAATACGCTGAGATTGAGCTCCTTATTAATTTGTGTTATAGTTATTACATATTTTTGTAAATGGTAAAGATGAAGCTGTTGGAGGAGGCATATATTATACATTACTTTTTTTTCTTTTTGAAGATATTAGATTTTGGCTGTTATCATATAAGTTGGCCTATATTAGGTTATAATGGTAAGAACTATATTAGAATTTATTTTATTTATTTATACTTTTTATTAACACATGTGTTCTATAAGAAATAGTTGTGTGTCAACTTAAGGAATCATTTATTATTATTTTCTATTAACTATGTGTTTTATAAGAAATAGTTGTATACTAATTTTAGTGAACAGATGGCATAGTCTCATATATGTAGAATTTCTGAATTAATTTCACAAGAGTCATATCTTTAGGGAATTCTATCTATGTTTTAGGACTCTTGAAATTATTCTCTAATTTCTTTACAATCAGTGTTTACCGTGTATGATTGGACATAAAATTTCTAGTTAGAACTTTAATTTAAAGTTAAAAGTAGGCTTGGTATGTATTTAGGAAACAAAAGACTTAAAGCAAATTATTTGACATCTGTAGTTCCAGAAGCAGGAACCTAGGGGGAGGTGATATCCTAGGTAGTTTTTTTGGGTAAAAACAAAAAGGAGGCCTGGGAAAAGATAGGAGAGCTCTCAATCCACAAAAGGAAGAACTCGTCTGGCAGAGATAGGAGACACACACGATCACAAAAAGAGAGGAACTTGTCTGTCAAAAATAAGAGGCAAGACTCTGAGGGGAGTGGTCCCTCCTAACCACTCAGGCCCTTAGTAACTGCGCTTCCATGGAGCAGGCTGCAAGCCTGAAAACTCCCATATGTATCATATCTTTATTATTTATTTCAAAATAAGCCATGTCCCGTTTCCAGAAGGCACTTTCATGAAGTTCTTCCCCAGGTTGGGACCTTGTCTACCAGCCTAGTTGGCACAGGACATGACAAGTTCTCTTCTCATACTATGTATGTGTTGTTCTCATCCAATTCCACTGAAACAAAAAACTTCAATACTCTCCCACATTATCACAAGTCTCACTAGATATTATGAAAACAGTTTACCTGAATTTCAAATTCTTCATACACTACCATACAAATACAATGAATTTATTTCTAATGTCAGAGTTATAATTACTAAATCCATAGGTACTCTCAGAGAGGTACTCTCTACCTCTCAAAGACATTACCATATGACGAAAGATGCTTTTCAGTTATCTGTCTAGTTTTACTTTTCCCACCAACCTCTCAGCTCACTGTCTACTGAGGGTTCCATCTGTTATTTGCATTGCCCAGTCCATAATCTTTTATCCAGTGGATTCCAAAATGGTTTCTACATCTCAGTTTTAAACATTCAGTCAGCCCATAGATCTAGTTCCAGAATAATGTCACATTTTGATCAATATTTAATTGTTTAAAATTGTCTAATGGATCCGTGCTGCTGCTTGAAATACTACCATTTCCATTATGTGGAGAAGCAGTTAAAATAGCCTTAAGCCTCACATGGAATTCACAGTACCTTTTAGTCCAGATATATTTGAGGGGTCCTTTATGCATGCATTTTCTTTGCCAAAAATACGTGGGCTAATACTACATTATTTTTTCCACTTTACATTACTGTTCAGTTCTCTAGAGAAAATATAATAAAATGCATTATGGAAACATAATGAAAATACTGAACACAGGCTTTTGACTGTAGGCTGTCCCTAATTTCACAATACACTGTATAAACCACTACTATAAAAACATTCATTTCTTGAAAATCTCCCAAAATTTGTAGTAAATTGCTTGAAATTACATTTTGTTGTTTTTTTGATTTCTGTATTCTGTACTATTTTCTGTATTCATATAAGAAATATTCAATAAACATTTCAACAAATAAAATACTGAGCACACTAGAAAAACCCAAACTAGGCCCTCAGAAATGACAAAAGGTATATAAAATGCTAACCTCAATCTCGCACTAGGTGTTACAGAACTTAATTATGCAGATATGAAGAAGACAATAAAAATTTCCAAGTTTACATTAAAAAAAGCTTGGAAATGTACTTTCTTCTTCAGTTTGATTCAACAAGTGAAAACATTAAACAGGCTCCTGAAATAAAAATGTCATTGAAAATTTTCATTAGAATGAAGATCAAATTTAGAGATGACCTAACAGTATAAATTACAAAATCAACTGGAGTAATAGTATGTCCTCAACATGTAACCTCTATTGAAATATTTTCTTTATTTTCATTCTATATTTTGTTGTCATGAAGAGATGGTATACGTGTGTAGAGGTGAATGTGAATGTGAGTATACAGGCATGTGGAAACCAGAGGGTAATATTGGGAATTATTACCAACCACTTTTTCTCCTTAATGTTTTGAGATTGCATCTTTAATTCCAGAGGGTGTCATTAGGGCTAATCTGGTTTGTAGCTAGCACTGGTATTCTCAGGCCTATCTACTGGGGCTAGAATTATAGGCAGATCCCCATGCTTGTCCAACAATTTTTTATGTGAGATCTGGGGACCGAAACTAGGGTCCTTTTGCTTATTTGGCAAGTGTTTAAATACTGAGCCATCTCTACAGTCCCTGTTAGATTATTTAAAGTTAAATTGTGTGTGTTCAGCACCATAACATTCCATATTTGATGACAATAAATATTGTTTTTTATGTGTTTGGGCTTTAAATTAAGACTTTTTCACCTATAAGAATCATAATACATCAAATGAATATCAGGCCATTTGAGTATTATGGTGCATAGTAGTTCTCTTTTTAATAATACATAAAGACTATGTTCCAAGATCCTCAGGCAGAACTCGATTGATAGATAACAACAAAGCCTATATGTACTTTCCAGTGCTTATTTTCTAAGCCAAGAACATACTGTTTCTCAGTTAGGGGAAATAGTTCATTGCCTCACTTTGACATGTCAAAATTACTGGTATTACTGCTTTTATACTACGGAGCTATCATCAAGGAAAGGATAAGGTATTTTTAACAAAATTGTTGTGACACTACAGCAGTCTGTCTATAAAGAAAGTAAGTATAAGGTCAGTACAGAGTAAGGAATTGGTGGAAAACTTGTGCAGTGTGGATGTTCAGGATGAAGTGAACAGTCTGAGATTTACTTCTGATAGGCAGTGATTTTATCAAGCTGTGCAGAACAGCACAAAGTTGAAAATTCTATTTGTTGTCTATTTCCACTGCTCAATGTGAGAAACTAAAAATGTTGGAAAGTAAAACAGTAAGAATTACTGTATTTTCTGATACTGACTACAAGGTAGAAAGACATATCCACTTCTCTGCCACAAACTAGAAGGTGAATTAGCACCTAGGCAAACTTACAGACTGAAATTGGCATGTAAGTGCAATGAACAAAAAATCAACTACACAATGAGAAAAGAAAGTGAGAAATCGACTGAAGGCAAAAACAGGCAATGGAATCAGCAGATGACAGAAGAAGAAAAAAATATGAAATATCTGAAAGATACATCACACTCACACATGCAGCAAATATTAAAGTATATAAGAAAACAGAAAGTGATAAGGAAATAAAATCTCCAAAAATTTAGAAAAACAGACAAAAAGTACATATTAGTATTTAGAGATATTGATAACTGACAGAGATTTCTGTCTAATCTGCTCCAATATGTTCCTACTGAGATAGGTGTCTCTCTCACCTAAGATTATTATAATGCCTACACATTCACACCCACTGTGTTTACACATAAAAGCAAGTAATAAAAAGATAAAATCCATTATAGGAAATGGACTGGAACACGATAACTGCTTTTCTTGCTTTTTGACGTGCAATTCTTGGTTGTGAGTCTCAGTCTCAGCCTGTAGTAACATCTGCCAGTTTATTTCTTGCCTTTTCATCTTATTTGGCTTTGACATTTCAAGAGTTCTTCCTACAAAATTGAGAAGCTTTATTCATCTATCAGCTGTCCTTTTTGACAGTCATACAAGAAATACAGACAGAGGACTAGGGAGAAGACAAAGAGGCTAAGCAAGTTTGCTGCACAAGTATGAAAGTCTGAATTGTATTTCAAGCTTTCATGTAAAAAGTTGACTGTGACAATGCCCATGTTTGTAGCCTCAGGACAGTGGGACATGGAGACAGGTAAATTGATGTAGTTTGCAGGGTGCTTGTTTAGAGCACTTGTCTGAGAGACCACATTCTAGAGAGTAAGATGGACAGTGATAGAAATAGAACCTGAAGTTCTATGATACCCACCAGCACACAATGACAATGCGCCCCTTCATACATGCGCGCACACACACACACACAAACACACACACACACACATACACACACACACACACACACACACACACACGAATATGGGCAAATTAGGACAAATGATTGAGAAAATAGTATGTGAAAATGTCCTGAGGAACAAAGTAGTTTTACATCTGTTCTGGAACTAGCAACTGTGTCACCATTAAGAGACAGCAACAACAAAGAAAGAAGAAAGAGAGAGAGAGAGAGGAGAGAGAGAGAGAGAGAGAGAGAGGAAAGAAAGAAAGAAAGAAAGAAAGAAAGAAAGAAAGAAAGAAAGAAAGAAAGAAAGAAAGAAAGAAAGAAAGAAAGAAAGAGAGAAATAGAGAGACAGAAGGAAAGAGGGAAGGAAGGAAGGAAGGAAGGAAGGAAGGAAGGAAGGAAGGAAGGAAGGAAGGAAGGAAGGAAGGAAGGAAGGAAGGAATTGTTTTTTGGAAAAAACTATCTAAATTAAAAAATAATACTTGAAAACAGAGATGAGTATTCAATATGCTTGTAAAACTAGAAACTAAAAAATAAAAAGACCTGAAACATAGACAAGCTGTTTAAATGACTTGTCTATAGGCTCAATTTGGGAGAAAAGGATGAATATGATGATGTTGGTGGTGCTGTTACATATCATCAAACGCCTCACAGAATATATGATAATTCAAAATAGTCTATTTGTGACTATTTTCCCCAAAGACATACAAAACTTCTACTTGCAGATGAAAATAGAATTTTGAAATTCAGACGATGTGTAGGCATAAGGCTATATTGTAGCCATTCAGTTTGCATGCATTACATCTACTAATTTGATTTCAGTCAAAATATATAGGGGTTTTCTATGAAGGAAGCTAAATTATGAAGTTCATTCAGATGTACTGTCCTGGACATACCGATTAAGAATTTACCATAAATAAAAGGACCTATGTGTTAATGGAACTTTCAAGTGCTCTGTGTGTGCTCCGATTAAAAATCTCATGCTCTGCAGCTTTTATCCTTGTTCCTCCTCTGTACACTTTTAACCTGTTTGACAGTTGAATGTAAACTACTGAAACAGGTTTTTAGGCCTGAAAGACTTGTACTTTGATGATATGTTTTCATTCTATATGATTGTTTAGTGTGGTCTAAATAGAATGAAAATTTGTAAACAACCTTTTCTTGTATAAAACCATTTGACCAAAAAAATTGACAAATTTCATCCCAACTTGCCATATATGTATCCTTCTATTCTGTCATGTTTAATTAAGGAGTAATACTTTATATAATTACTCTCTTCTATCAGCTCTCAGATGAGATACAGAGGCAAAAATAAGTGATGTTCTAGAGTTATATGTGCAAACCCAGTATCCACCTAAAATTGCTGGTGTTCTCAGATACATTGCACTTCATTTTCTTCTTTCTTTCATTTTCTGTTGTGGCTGATTTCTGTGTTCTTTTATGCAATGCCCAAGTCTTTGCAGATCTGGAAATTTCCCCTATGAAATATCTGCCCCAGAGGTCCCTCTTAACTTCCAAGTCTAGTAACCCAAGATCAAGATCTGCAAGTATTGCTTTGTTTCTTCTATCTTTGTAGCATTACTAATGCATCATGGTGATATTCTTTAAAAATGCATGAACATATTTTTTTCCTTTGTATTTCATTTTGCTCAATTCATTCCTTTTCTACTAAATGTGTTCTTTAGCCTCAAGGTGGCTCATAAATGAAGATAAATATATAAAAATGTAAAGAAGACTGTATATTTAAGTGTTGAATTGTAGTGTAATATTTTGATACTATTAGTAAGATTATAGATGCAAATAAAAGCGTTTGCCAAAAGAAGGATTTTCTAAATGCTTTAAGCTGCCCAAAATATAAGAAAGCTGAATCTGGTCAAACTGTTAAGATTCACCTAATCCAGAGATATATTAAAAAACAGTGAGAGGTGACAGAATGTACTTTCTCTATTCCAAAATATGACACCTAGGTCTAAGTATTATTTTGAACTAAAGGCACTTGAGAAGCAACAGATGCAAGAAAAGCATTTTAATCTCCCCTGTTCTTCCTGCAAGTTGTAGATAAAACCTCCCTTGTGAAATATGCCCAACCAGCACCAGGGAAAAGAAATACTCTTTAATAAAGTTGCAGAGAATTCCATACAGACCTTATTAAAACCATCCTCTCTTCTTTGACTTTCTCCACACGGTTTTCTGTTCTACAATTGCTTTTTTTGTTCTATCTAAACAAAAAGTCTTTAGGTTTTGTCCCATCTTTAGGTCTTTGCTTCCTTGGGAAATATAAGATATATAAAATATAATGCAAAACTTTAATGAAATTAATATATCTTTCTCTTATTTATCTTAAATCAACCTAATTTTATGACCTGGTTGCTATTCCAAAAAGATGAAGTAAATATTCTGACTTCCTTCACAAATATGTGATACAAAGAAAATCCTTGCCTTAAGGGACAAATGAAACCATTCCTTTCGCTCTCAGAGAACACTGAAAGTTTCAGAAAGGTTGAGGGACAGGAACAGAAACATTTAAGAAATTCAGTTCCTTTTAGAGGTGACTCCTCATATGAATGTGAAGGCTACATGGAAAATTGGGATAGAAGGACTTGGTGTATTTTTCTCCATGTAAAGTTGCCTGAGGTACTGTTTGTTGTGTTTAGTAACCCAGCATATGCAAAGGGCTTTTACAGTCAAGTAAACTAAAGTCAGGGCACAAAGAAACCAAAAAGAAGGAAGGAAAATCCTGTCATTCTATGTGTTCTTCGACCTCAGTATAGAATTAAAAGGACTTACATTATTTACAGGAGAGAGAGCAGACTAAAGCCAGGAGGCAGTGCTGGGGAATAAGAGGAGTCATTGTACAGTAAAATAGCTACCAATAGCCCGGGATGTCTGGATGCCACATTAAGAAACATGGATGTTACTCAGCAGAGTAACAGTTATTTTATTACATATGCTTTCAAATTCCTGAGCTCTTGATAATCCATATCCTGTGTCCAGTCATGCTTACAGTGTTTGAACATGACACATTTATGTCACCATGCATTCATATGTTTTCATGAAAATTTGCTCACTCTCTTGGTTAGCCAGTGTATTCTAATTCATTAAATTGAGTTAGATGTCAAATTTTCCCCAATGTCTGGTATGAGACAACTTATTATGACAGACTCTTTCTAGAGATTAAATATCTCTCACCTGGTTTCCCTAAATCTTGAAAGCTCTTCTCTACGTTTTCTCCTAGCATTTATGGCAATGCGTTATAAGCTATATGTCTTCGTATCTATTCACTTGGATCATTTCGCTAAAGGTGGGAGTTCCCTTTTTTTCTGTATCACTAACATTTACCTCATTTATCTATTATAGACTGCTCAGAATTCTCTGCATACCAGGTCCTCAAAGAATAGTATCTAAGACAAAGTCTGAAATACAGTAAACACTTAACCTTATTAGTAGAAGGAAGAAAATCTAAGGCAACAGATAAAAGACTACATCTATTATATATCTATATATGTCTATTATATTCTTATTCTTCATATGCTTAATAAAACAGGTGTGAGAAACAGGACAAGTAGAAGTCTTTTTTTTTAATACATTTTTATTATTATTTCAGCTCATACAAACTTAATGGGTAAACCAGTTCCCTCCCTCCCTCCTCCTCCCCCCATACCCCCTCCTCCTTCTCCCCACCCCCCTTCCTTCCCATCCCCCAGTGCCTCCCGCCCCAATTCCCAGAGAGTCCTTTCTTGTGCATGCCTGATTTTCCTCTGGGCCCTCCTCTCCAATGACGTACAAGGACCCAGTGGCCTTTCCCTAAACACTTTCCCGTGTTCCCCTTAGGTATAGGAACACTGCTGTGTCTGCCAATCCCTTGCCTCCAAACATCTTGGTGCCTTTAGCAGATGCTGGACTTTGTGGGGTCAATAGTGTGTTGGACAATGCGCAGGGCATGTAAAGTCCAATTATGATTGCTTCAGCCCTAACTTGTATGGAGTATCTTAGATATCATTGCTCCTCCCATCCTTTTGCTCTTACACTCTTACCGCCCCCTCTTCCGCAAATTTCCCTGAGCTTTAGGATGGGGAGAGATTAGTCTGGCCTAGTTCTAGGTGGTTGATATAGAGTCTCTGAAGTTCTGGATTGTGGTTTGTTGGTTTTCTTTTGCAGTTTTGCTGCTCCTGCAATGCCCTTCACTCCATCCTGGTGGGCATTGTATGTTAACCCCTGGCCAGAGACAAAAAACTGTTAAATTAGAGTCTTGTGATAAAAGCACATTCAAAGGTAGATGTAACAAAAGTGGGAAACCACAGTGAGGGAGGGGTCTATCACCAATTTGCACAACGGTTACTTTTTATCTGCCAGACTATATGCCCTCCTCTTCTGGTGAGATCATACCCCCTCAGTAGTAAATGATCAGGAACAAAAGTCTGTGAACTTAGTCAGATGTCTCATTACTTATTTGAGTCCTTGATGGAGGCTTATTTTCTCTGCTGTAACATGGTTCCTTCTCTCCTTGTTTCTGGTGTGGCCCTCCTACCCCATCCCTCCTGTTCATAATCCTTGCAATTACTGTCTCTAGGTGGGCTGGGTGGGTTTGGTACTAGGAGCCACCTATTAGGGAGTACATATGGCGCTTAATTTTCTGGGTCTGGGATACTTCACTTAATATAATTGTTTCTAATGACATCCATTTCCCTGGCAAATTCCAGTAATTCATCATTTTTGATGGCTGAGTAGTACTCCCATTGTATAGATGTACCACAGTTTCCTTATCCAGGACAAGTAGAAGTCTTAAACAATGAAAGATTCCTTATGAAGACCAAAAGCCCACATTATATTAATATTTAATTATGTATATTATATCTATTCAAAAGCGTGAGTGGGGAAGAATGAAAGAAGGAACAGAGGAACGAAAAACATGAGGGAGCTAATAAGGCAGAAAATTGTCATTTTCTTGGTAGTGAAAATTATTTAAACCTTTTGGACATTGTCAACAATTACTGCATTTTTTCACCTTGTGCATTAACCACAGGGGAAGGGGATATAACTCAGTTAGTGGAAGTCTCATATAGTATGCAGAGCTGGATTCAACCTATTATCACACAAACCAGGAATGGTGGCACATGTTTGTAATCCTAATAGACAGGAAGATCAGAAGTCTTTGAGGCCATCCTCAGCCTTGAACCTTTAGAGTCCTGCATGAGATCCTATCTCCAAAATAATGAAAGAGACATGAATTGGAACATATAAACTATAAGACAAAAAGGCATTGATAAAGAACTCTGAAACCAAGTGAAAGGTGGATACTAACAATTAACTGAGAAAATTGATATTTAAATAAGAAGCAAAAACTAGATTGCATTGTTTACTCTCTCAAACCTAAGTTACATGTCTGTGTCTACATGAATGCTGCCATTGAATAAGCAATTACTGTTAAATTTCCATTCTCTCTCTCTGCCTTTTTTCACAACACAGACAAAACACTAATTTATCTGGGGTTTGTGGATTTTTCAGTTCCCTAATATGCACTAGCTTTTCTTTCTTAAATATTGCAATCTGTTGTGTCTATTTTAATTGACTGCTTAAGGATTTATTCTCATAAGTTGGATGAACTACCATCATTATGTGGAACAAATTTGAAAGACAAAAATAAATTTAAAGAAATTACTATACAGAGTGAAAATGGAAACAAGAAGTTTTGTAGTCACATACAATTATGGTGAATAGATTCTAAGTTTATTCTTACCTATAAGATTGAACCTTGATTAGGGACTAATATTTGTGGTACAAGAATGAGGTTATAAGTTTGAATCTACAGCATGTACATAAAGGTTGTGTATTGCCACATGTGCATGTAACCTCAGCATTGAAAGGCAGAGACAAGTAAACTCTCAGAGCTCACTGGCCAGCCTGCCTAACCCCAACATCCACTTCCTGTTTAGTAAGAGACCTGTTAAAGTAATAAGCAGGGAGTGATAGAGAAAGAGACCAGACAGCTTCCTCTGGCCTCCACATGTACTAAGGTGGGAACAAACACATGTGTCATAGTTACTTCTTTTTGCTGTTCTTAGATACTCACTCATATACAACTTAAAATGAAAAAAGGGAGATTTATTTGGCTTATGGTTTCATATGGGAGATAAAGTTCATTATGGCAGAAAAGGCATGAGTGGCAGGAGAACTTAGATGGCTCAAATCACAGCCATCATCACAGAGACATAGAGAGAGAGACCAAGAGCTAAGCAAAGAAACAGGGCTGGACTACCAAACCTCAAGGCCAGTCATATGTTACCTGCTTTCTCTCTTCAAAGCTCCACCTCTTAAAGGTGCCTCTACCTTCTCAAACATTGGCATCAGGTAATGAGTCAAACATGTGAGCCTGTGGGGGACAATTCACTTTCAAGGTATGATAATGTGCCTATACCATATATACAAACATGCACATATAATGCACATACAATATGCATTTATATAAATAATAATAAAAATTGAACTTTGACTAGGACTAATTTAAAAGATTTCAAATGTATGAAACCCAGTTAGTACCTACTTAGAAAAAAACAACTTGCAAATGTTCATGCAAAATATAGTAAATCATTCGACCAACAGTCCTTTTAAATGGGGAGAACTTATTCAGCAATTTCTCTAAATGTGGAACATTCATAATTTCCTAACAAAGAAATGCAATTTAACAAAGTAAAATGCAATAAAAATTATGAAGACATTTCTATCTTGGCAGTAAGTTTGATATTAAAAGATGAACAAAAGCAGACAAACAATGCACAATAGATGTATGAATTAAGGAGCTGATATTTTACTTGTATATATAAAGGATATTTTTGCTTTCATTACTTCTTTTCAGTTTTCTTTTGTACAACTACCATCATCTTTACTGGCTTGTTAAAACCTCTTCAGACCCCCTTTTGCACCCACCCCCGCTCCGCCGGTCGGGACGCGCGCGTGGGCGCGCGGTCCAGCCGGGCCTCAACCCCGCGCCCTAGCTGGTGAGTCCCCCCCCATTCCCCCCCACCCCCCCCACCTCCACCTCCCCACCCACACCCCCCCCACCCACCACTCCCCTCACCCCCACCCCACCCCCCGCGCACCGCCCACCAGGGACACAGGGTCGGCCCACAGGGACCTGGCTCCAACTCCACCATCCAGCCCGAGCCGTGCGCGTGGGGCCGAGGGACCAGGAGGACCTTCCCACTGTGCCCGGGCCCCACCCCAGCTGCCCTCGGGTTAATTACCTCCCACACCGTCGCCGCCATCCCCCCTTTGCACCCCACCCCGCTCCACCAGTGGGGAACCGCGCGGTCCAGCCAGGCTCACCCCACGACCTAGGTAAGTCTCCCGCCCGCCCCGCCCACCAGGACCCCAGGCCAAATAATTCAGTTTAGTGAAATTGAGAGATCTTAAGAGTTAAAATGACAATGCCAAGTCAAAGTGCAAATCCATGAGAAGCAACAATCAAGTAAACAAATTTCCCACTGAAGAAATTAATCCCATAATGTTAGACTCCAACAAGAACAAACCCACGGAAAAAGGCCAAGAAAGCCCCACCCAGGATAAAGACTTTCAAATATGATCATTACCATGTTCAATACTATGAAAGAGGAAATCAGGGAGGAATTACATAATCGAATCAATCGCTTTGAAGAGGAACACAACAGACATCTGGAGGAGTTGAGAAAAACAGTGCAAGAAAAAAAAAGTGGCATAGAGCAGTTAAAAAAACTCAAGCAGAGTTTAAAACTGAGCTAAAAGACAAGTTATCTTCAACCCAGAACGCCACAGAGAGTCTTATCAACAGAACTAACAAGCAGAAAACAGAATTTCAGACCTTGAAGATAAAGTGGGAGTACTAACCAGCTCAATGGAAGAGGTTGTTAAAGCCAAAAAGATACTTGAGAGAAATATCCAAGAGATATGGGACACCCTGAAGAAGCCTAACATGCGTATTCATGGAATACCAGAGCAAGAATCTCAAAATACCACCCCTGAGGAAATTTTTCAAACGATCATCAAGGAAAACTTTCCTCATCTAAAAAAGAGAGGCCCATCATATACAAGAGGCATTCCGCACCCCAAACAGATACGACCAAAATAGAAGCACACGCGGCAAATAATAGTTAAAACACTCCACATTCAAGATAAAGAACTGGTGCTGAGAGCTTCAAGGGAGAAAAAACAAGTCACTTTTAAAGGTAAACCTATTAAAATAACAAATGACTTCTCAGTCGAAACAGTAAAAGCAAGAAGAGCTTGGAGAGACATACTTCAAGTATTGAATGAGCAAAAATGTCAACCCAGGCTGATTTACCCTGCAAAACTATCAGTCATGATCGAGGGAGAAAGAAAAATTTTCCAGCACAAAGACAACTTTAAGGGATACATGGCCACCAAACCAGGCCTTCAAAAAATGCTAGAAATGATACTCAAGCGTGAAGAAAAAAACAGGCATATCCAGGAGAACAGAAGGCAAGTATAACACCATTAAAAGCGAAGCAATATACTTATGAAAACTACTAAACATAATAAATGTCTGGAATTAAAAAATAGTTTCTTCATTATAAGACTAAATGTTAATGGAATTAATTCACCGATCAAGAGACACAGATTACAAACTTGGATTAAATATCACAATCCATCAATCTTTTGCCTGCAGGAAACCCATCTCACCAAAAAAGATAGGCACGCTCTAAAAATAAAAGGCTGGTCAACAATTCTACAAGCAAATGGAAGCAGAAAACAGGCAGGGGTAGCCATTATGCTATCAGACAAAGTGGATTTCAAACCAAAGAAAATTATAAGAGACACGGATGGATACTACATTTTAGTCACAGGTACAATTCACCAGGAAGACTTCACATACTGAACATATATGCACCCAATACGGGCCCTCCACATTCATTAAGAAAAACCCTACAGCGTCTAAAGCAAGAAATCAACCCCCAAACGATAATTCTTGGGGACTTCAACACCGCCCTCTCACATGGGATAGATCAACAGGTCAAAAGCTTAACAGAGACACTTTGGAACTTAATCAAACCCTGAAAGAAATGGACCTTACAGATCTCTATCGAACTTTTCACCCACACACCAAAGAATACACATTTTCTCAGCAGCACACAGAACTTTCTCCAAAATAGATCACATATTAGGCCACAAAATGAATCTACACATATACAAGAAAGTTGAAATTCTAACCTGTGCCCTATCAGACCATCACGGCCTAAAGCTGGACATCCACAACACATCAAACAAGAGAAAATACACTAACTCCTGGAAACTTAACACTATGATGCTGAATGAGAACTGGATTCAGGAAGAAATTAAAAAGGAAATTCAAGATTTCCTGAAGTGAATGATAACGAAAATACAACTTACCAAAATCTCTGGGACACAATGAAAGCTGTTCTAAGAGGTAAGTTCATAGCTCTTAATGCCTACGTCAAAAAAATGGAAACATCAGAAATAAACAACTTAACAATGCAGCTTAAGCTTTAGAGAAACTGGAGGAATCTGATCCCAAAAGTAGTAGAAGAGAGTAGATTAGCAAAATAAGGGAGAAATATCTGAAATCGAGATTAAGAAACGATAGGAAAAAATCAAACAGTCAAAAAGCTGGTTCTTTGAAAAATCAATAAGATTGATACACCCCTAGCTAAACTAACCAAAGCAAGAGAGAGGAAAACCCAAATTAACAAAATTTAGAAATGAACATGGAGTTATCACTACTGATACCAAGAAATCCAGAGAATTATAACATCATATTTCAAAAACTTATACTCTGTGAAGTTTGACAACACAAAAGAGATGGATGAATTTCTAAGTAAACACAACTTACCTAAATTGAATCAGGAAGTTGTGAATTATTTGAATACTCCTATAACATATGAGGAAATTGAGGAAGTAATCTCAAATCTTCCAGCAAAAAATGTCCTGGACCAGATGGAATCAGCACAGAGTTTCTACCAGACATTTAAGGAGCTAATAACACCAATACTCCTTAAACTGTTCCATCAAATAGCAAAGGAAGGAACACTACCAAATTCCTTCTATGAAGCTAATATCGTTTTAATCCCAAAACCTAATAAAGATTCGCTTATAAAAGAAAACTATAGGCCAATCTCCCTGATGAACACAGACACAAAGATTCTCAACAAAGTCTTAGCAAATCGGATTCAAAAACATATTAAAAAGATCATTCATGGGGACCAAGTATGCTTCATCCCCGGCACACAAGGTTGGTTCAACATACGAAAATCAATAAATGTAATTCATCATGTAAACCAGTCCAAAGTCCAAGACCACATGATACTCTCGATAGATGCAGAAAAAGCTTTTGACAAGATCCAACAGCCTTTTATGATCAAAACGCTAGAGACAGTAGGAATGGAAGGAACCTTTATCAATATAATAAAAGCTATATACAACAAGCCCACAGCAAGGATTATGCTCAATGGGGAACAATTGGAAGCATTCCCACTTCGATCAGGAACTAGACAAGGCTGTCCACTCTCACCACTTCTATTCAATATTGTACTTGAAGTGTTAGCTGAAGCCATAAGACAAGAAAGGGACATAAGAGGGATTCAAATCGGCAAGGAAGAAGTCAAGCTATCCCTATTTGCAGATGACATGATCTTAACCTGAGTGATCCCAAAAACTCCACCAGGAAGCTCCTGGAACTAATTGAGAAGTTCAGCAGGGTGGCAGGATACAAAATAAATGTGCAAAAATCAGAGGCCTTCCTATATGCCCAG